>VXAY01007106.1:247439-315122 GCA_013399855.1 Oxyruncus cristatus | reverse complement strand
TTTTAAATCAAGTTGTGTTTGTTTTGGTTGGAATTTGGGAGAAGTGACTGTGCCCTAAAGGCAAGAGGTGTGACCAGCAGAGCAGGGAGCATCCCTAATCCACTGGCTGCAGTGACTCTCCTGGCAGGGCTGGAAACTGGGAGTCTCTTTTGTCTCTGACAAAAGGAGCATCATGTTCAAAGCATGTATTACTTGGTAAGTTATTCCTCCTGTAGAGATAGAAAGGAAATAACCTTGGAGGCCAGAGACAGAAATTACATTATCCATTATGCCTGGCAGCACATAGCCCAGGCTTTAGTCATGGGTAGTTGTAACCGTCTGAACTGCTGTGCTCCTGTGGCTTCCCTGGAAGGATTATTCAGCAGCCTGACCCATTTCATTATTGGGAAATATTTCCTGATATTCAGCCTAAACCCTTCCTTTCTTAATCTCATCCCATTACTCTTAGTTATGCCCCCTGTACAACTGCAGATAATTCTTCTCCCTCCTTGATGTTTACAGCCTCCAGATACTCGTAGGCTGCTATCATGTCCTCTTTGCTGTCCCCCAGCTGAGCAATATTTATTTGGCTCTTTTATCTTCTCCTTAGAACTCAACCCATGCTCTCCACCCCAGCTGCTTTACTGTGGTCCTCTGCTTTCCTCCAAACATCTTTCCAGCCCCTTCCCTGCCAGTGTTCTGCCACCAGGGGCTCTGACTGGAATGCTCCTGGCAGAGCTGGGTGGGCAGGGCTGTCTCTGTGGGGTGTTCCTCAGGATGCCCTGGCCAGGCTCTCATTGATGCTCCTCTCCCATCTCCTGCAGCTTCTGGGACCAAACTGTGTTTTCAGCCTGCTTTGCCTTTCTTCTTCCCGACCCTTCCTCAGCTCCTCTCCTTCATCCCAGGGGAAAGGGAACCAGAAACCAACTCTTTCCCCCTTCCCTAGGCAGCAGGACTTGCCAAGCTGCTGCAGAGGTAACATCTTGCCATGGCTTCAATAACCCAGAACAGAAGTTAAACCCCAATGGCTATTTGTAGGATTACAAGGGTCAGTGGTGGGGGAAGAATCCCAGGGTGTCTGCAGTGCTCCCTCGGGTTCGGCGGCCGCGGGAAGATGCTGTGAGGTGCCGTGTCCCCCTTCCCAGCACTCAGCTCCCATCATCCATGGGCAGCCCTGAAACCCGAAACGCCTCCTCCCAGCGCAGCCCGGGGCAGGCTGGCTGCTAATTCCTCCCAGTGTAAATTCCCGCCCGGAGCTGTTTTCTGACAGCGGGCGGAGCGCGGGCGGCGAGCGCTGCCCGGCCACTACAAATTAGAGCGCTGAGTGGCAGCTCTCGCAGGGCTGCTGCTCCCTTCTCCTGACACGCTGGGCTGCCTCAGGCTGCAGGCTCTTGATCATCGTGGCATGTTCCCCTCGGTGTCCCGCCGTTAATTATTTCTGTGTTGGGTTGGAGTATCATCTTCCCCTGACCAGCAGCGCCTGCAGCAACGACAAGAGCAAAGCCAGCAGGTGACTGGGAGCCCTGGGCGGTGGCAGTGGGTCAGCTGGTTCCACACAAGCCCTTTCCCTCCCCGATTGCTGTGTCAATGCTGGACTGTAAGTCTCAGCAGCAGGATTTTTGCCTTCCTCCTTCTCCAGCATGTGAGGAGGATCCAGATGCACCTTATCAGTGACAGGAGAGACTGCTGGGGCAGGCAGATGCTCGAGGGCAGGGTCACATATAGACCACCTATGGATGATACTCCCTGCCCTCCAGAAAGTCTCTGGAGGTGAGATTGTTGTGCCTTGCACGAAGGCAGGGGGGAGCTGAGCTGGGAGGGGAGATTGAACCCTGGCTCTGAGCAGCAGTGGGCAGCTCACACCCAGAATCACCCTGGTCATGACTGCAGGGCACTGCCCTTCCTCCTGGACACAGAAATCCAGCTGGATCAGGTTGTGTTGGAGTCCTCTGGTCCAGCCAAGCCAGCCTGGAAGGACTCACTGCAAACCACCACTTGCACATCGTTGAGGGGCAGCTAACGCCTGTGGCCAGTGTTCTGGAGAGGAGCTCCCTCCGGGAGAATCCAGCCCTCCTGCCAGCACCTCCTCCTGAGGCAGGTGGTTACGAATACATAGCTCCTTTGGAATGGAGTGGCCAACCTCCCCTCCAGCAGAGCAGCCAGCTCTCATGTGGGTGACACTGCTTATTGCATTGAACACCTGTGTGAACCCCGGACAAGGTGTGCCCTGGGCAAGCCCCATTTCACAGCTTTGCTTTGCTAACCCCTCCAGGGAGGGCAGGAGCTCCCTGCAAGCCTGTTCATGCCGAGACACCCACCAAGGGCTGTGCACAGCATCGCTGGCTGTGTCTGTCACACGGGGGAGGGCAGTGCCAGGGGTACCAGCTGGGTATAGCTGCCTGGGCTCAGTCCCGTGCTGGTACAGGGGTGGAAGAGGAGGGTCCCAGCTGGACACAGTGCATTGCTCCTTCCTGTTACACAGCCAGAGCTGTGGGCACCACGGGCACAGCTGGGCACAGCCTGGCCAGTGACTCAGGCAGGTCTGCTGTCAGGCCCTTCAAAATACACTTTGAATAGCATGGAACTGGCACCTCCTTATAATCATGAAGTTGGGGAGTTCTGTTGACAGTGTGAGTCAGGCTGCCCTGTGCTTTGTGAAGGTGGTTGCCCATGTTACGTACACAGATGCTCAAGCTCATGCCAGGTGGGAAGGACAACTGTCCTGTGTTCCTTTCCCCGACTTTAGCAAATGAACATCATTAGGAATACACAAAAGTTAATTAACTGATTTGGGAAGCTCAACTTTGTATACTTCTGTCTGCATTTGCTCTAAACCCATGTGTTTTAACAAGCATCACCTTTCTGTTTGCTTATTTCAGGTTTATGGTTTGCAAAGCAGCAGCCACTGGCAGCTATTGGTCCTCTCTGTTTTGTGTATCTGGGCCTGACTGAATGTGAGACTTAATTTGTGCTTTTCTCTCTTGCAGGAAAATATTTCAGTTTCTTGTGGGCAGCTTTACTGACACCGGGCAGTATTATAAAGAAAACGGTTGGTTCAGTGTTGCTTGTGTCCTGTCTTTCCAAAGGCTTTGCTTAGCTGTGTGTTTGCACAGCAGGATACTTTCTGCTGTTCTTCCTTGTACCTATTCTTCCAGTGAATACCATTTCACTGTGATCTGACAAGCTCATACTGCTCCAGTGCAACAACTTGCCCATACATATTGTGGTGTTGTGTTAAAGAGCTCCCTCATTATTTCAGCACGGTGTGTATCTCCAGCATTTGTCAAGGCTTGTTCGATTCAAACGTGTTTGTCTTATCAGAGGGGGAAAAAAAAAAACAACCAACCCTTTAGAACTGTCAATGGGGACAATTAATAATGTTAAAAAAACAAGAAGAAGAATAGTGCACCGTAAAGAATGCCTGGCTGTTGTGGCACCAATGGGGAAATCAGGTACTGGAGCCAATTTGGAAACGAGCTCTATGTCCCAGGCTCACTGCAAGCCCCAAATGGGGAGTGTCACATAAGAAGATGGGTGATGGCTGGAAGCATCAGGGATGTGGAAGCTCCTGGGTGTCCTCCCTCAGGGACCAACACTGGTCCAGGCAGGACTGAGGTCACCCCTGCCCTTTGGCCAGGCAAGTGGATGGCTGAGAAGTGTGCACTTCTCCTTAGTGCCATTTCTGTATAATGGAATTATTAAATGAACTTTTAAGCCATTAGTCAGGGAACCTTAAAATTCCAGTGAAAAATCTTGAGCAGTATTAAAAAATCCTCGTAGCCTCCAGCTCAGTGACTATTTGGAAGATCCACATTAATCATTTAATAGTTATAGTATTTCTTATGCCAAATTCACACTTTTAGCCAAAAGTAGCTTAGAAACTGGATTTCATGCTTTTTGACCATTTTGTTTTTCATGCTGACAGGTGGATCAGAGGTAAGAATTTCAAGGCTTTTACCTACAAGGCTTGACTCACATCTCTAATACTAATTTATACTGACATGGCCTCATTCCCATTGCTGATGCCATAGAAGTTACACAGGTGTCAGTTCTGCTCCAGAAAACTTCCATGGAGCTTTGGTAAGGTGAGGAGGATGTGTCAATCTTCTGTGGTGGTTTTACACCTGCAAAGCCCCCAGATTCAGTTGCTCTCCAGGGTGAGTGTGTGGACTGTCACTTCTTGCCTTTTTTGCCCCGGGAGCCCATCAGTAAAATGGATGTCACTGTATCCCATTTCAAAATGCTCTGCAGTAGCTGTTGTAGGGGTTGTTGGTAGCTGTCAAGAGTTGTTCCAGGCAGCTCTCAGATTAATTTCATTTTCAGATGATAAAAGGAAACATCTATTTATTTCTGAAGATATACTTTAATTTCTTATTGTTTTATTCAACCCCCTACTATGCCCCAAATCTGAGCTGTCCCAGTGAACAATATCAGCTCTCACATCAGAGGATTCAAATACATGTACGGTGCAATCTGAACAGCAGAAGGGAAGTGAGATGACTTTATTATTGCTGGGAAAAGGCAGGTCAGTGTCTTTTGTTTAACACTTGCTTTGCTCTTGCCATTCAGTGCAAAATCAGGACTTCCCCTTCCATGTGAATTTGCAGCTTAGTGTAACTCTTGGTGTTTTGGATCCACCCTGAGGAACAGAAAACCAAACTTTGCCTCTGCTTAAATTAGAAGACTGATGAAAATTTATAAAGCTTGGCCAGTATGATTTGATGAGTGTTTAGGAGTGCAGAGTGAGGTTGAACACCCTTGACTTGCAGTCTCTTTTGGACTTTTTACCTGTGGACTTCTGTGGAATTCCTCACTTGCTCTGCTCTGTGCTGTGTGGGAGCTCACAGGGTCCCTCTGAAGATAATGGGTCCCTTTGTTTGCAAGACATAGAGAGAACAAGACCCCAAAGAGAAAACAAAGATCAGCCTGTGAGTACCATGCTTCTTAATCATGAAAGAGATTAAAATATCTTGAACCTGATATTGCCATAGCATGGGGTGACAGCATGTGCACAGCTTCTTTTGAGCCTCTCTCTCTTTTCCTTCCTTAGCCAACAGAGATTCCTGGCAGTGGGATGCAGGGCTGTTTGTACTGCTGATGTGGGGCTCTTCTACTCTTACCAAATGGAGCAGAGCAATTCCCGCAGCTCCCAACCTGGACTGTGTTGCCAGCACTCAGTTCACTTGGAAAGCTTTGGTCTTATTGCACACATTCAGCACACACTATTTTAAGTGGTTTCCAGCACTCTCCATAGAAAGAAGGGGGAAAGATAATGTTCCTGTGGAAATTTTGGAAAGAACTGAGCATAACCTTGGTGTCCAGGCTGATCTTCAAGGCTGAATATTCTGCTGCTCTTTTAACCCAAGGCAACAGATGAAGGCAAAGACAGTCACAGGTAGTTAGACTGGTCCTTGTTTCCAAGTACACCTGCACACCAAGGTCCATCTTTTCATCCCTATTTTTCTTATTGTCCTCAATGTGTGCAGAGAACTGTGTGAAAGCAACACCTGCTTTTATTCCTTTTCTACCATTTCATTCCATTAAGTGCATTCTTTCCTGCAATGCTCCACAGCGGCACGATTCCAAACCCTGACACACTTGGGTTTTACTGGGTTCTTTGCACATGTTCCTGGAAATGATCCACAATCCCTAATTATGACTCTTAGCAGAGGTTCAGTATGACTGAACTCACAACTTGAGCCCCAGAGCTGCTCTTCCTGCCTGGAACCATGAGTTCATCACATTTTCAAGTGGGCTTGGCTGCCAAGGCTTTGTGCTTCTCCAAGGTGAGGCTGGTCCCCATTTCCCCATGACCACCCCCTTGGGGAAGCCACCAGGTCCACAGGACCCAGCCTAGGTTAAACCAAATGAAGCATGAGAAAAAATGGGGAGTTCCATCACATTTTTCCTCAGAGTCTGGGACGTGACCTGGAAAAAAGGTGCCCCAGGGAGGCTGAGCATCCCTCTTGCAGAGGTGGCAGAGCCCGGGGCAGGCTGGCTGGGATCAGCTCCCACACTGCAGCATGAGGCACCAGTGCTGGATTACTCAACCCTCCTTTTCTATAACGAGCTTGAAAATTTTCCACTGTGCCCCATGTGTGCTGCAGTGCTGGTAGGGAGCACGGTGACAGTAACTATTGTATCAGAGCTTACTGAACCTTTCAGGAGTTCTGGGTATTTGGGCTGATGCCCTGAGGAGCATTTCCATCCCTGTTGCTGCTTTTTGGTCCTGCTGTGGCGCTGCTGAACCCTTTTCCAGTTCAGGTCCCTGTTTCCAGGGAAATAACTTGCAATTGCCCCTTGCTTCCTCCTGAGTCATCACCCTGTGTGAGCTTTTGAGTTTTATGGGAAACATGAGCAACTGCCATAAAATCTCAATCTCCTTTGTCCCTGAATGGCATCGCGGGTGCAGTAAATTGCACATCCCATGGGATCTCTGGAGCTGTAAGATGATTTGTGTCCTATCTTCAGAGACATCTAGATCAGCTTCACCTTCCCTGGGAGGTTCAAATAGCTGAGGCTGTCAGGCTCTCGTGGAGGATGGCCCAGGTTTGGAAGGCGCTGTTCTCAAGTTCAACAGGGCCTCAGGCCAGGCTCTGCTTTGGAGGCTTAATTCCCTTTCCCACTAGACCATCTGATTACGAATAACCGTGACTGAATGTTGTATGTCGAAATCCGTAATCCCTTGCAAATTGTTTAAAGTCTTGTCCACTGAACTGCAGACCTTTATCAGACAACAATTTATGGGATTCCGTGTCTGGCAAATGCAAATATAATATGTGCTGTGACATGTTTTGGTGTCAGATTCTCTGTATTATTGGATAATATTATATAGTTGCAGGCTCACGTGAATAGTAACCCCAATTAAAATGTCATCTTTGCCGAAAAGTATAAATAAATCTGTTTTAGGCAGCTCAAATATTTCTTTGTCAAGCTATTTTATTTTTTAAGCCCCCATTTTTATTTTACATGTTGCCCTTCTCAGCATTAATCCATGAGCAGCACTCTGAGCATCACAGGCTCTCCTTTCATTTTGCTCTGGGAGGCAAACGGGGAATAGCACTTCCATGTCCAAAAAACCTCGTGCTGGATGACGGGAATCAAAAATTGTAGAGTTGCACCATGTCGTGGAAGAGACTTTCCGACCTTTTTTCCTTTTTTCCGAGGTTAACTTTGCTGCACTGGGAAAGATGTGTGGGCTGGGAAAGACATCTGGTCTGTGCAAAGGGTTGTGGTGCAGATACCCTCAAGCAAGACCTACACAAACAAAGAGCAAGTCAGAGGCAGCGAAGATGGACAGTGTGTTGCTGCCCCAAATGAGCGATCCCGGGCTCAGGGCTGCATTCACAGAGCCACTGAGCGTTTGGTACCCAAACAATGGGCTTTGGCCAGTGGGACATCGTTTACAGAGGCATCAGCTTGCTCGGTGCAAACTCACAGATCTCAAACAAAGTAGGCAATTTTTTTCAGACGTGCTAAGATGCTTAAAATAATGTTTGCAGCCATTGGGCTGTACTCAAAAGTGGTGCAGATCTGGGGGTTTTGCTTGGAGTGGGATTGGGCTAAGTATAAGAATTTACTGCTTTCCTCGCAGTTGGATGCTATGTTTTATTCTACCAGTAAATAATGAAGGCAGAAGAATTGCAGTTTAAAATCTTAGAGAAATTTGTTTCTTAACCTCTTAATGGGTGGCTGGACTTGAAAAAAAAAAAGTATTCCTTGCTTAGGCAGCTAAAAGGTGTGCAATGAATGAACATTTCTAGTAATTTCTGTTTGAAGAGGTGGTTCACATAAGCATTTCCATGAACTTTATTCCCGCCTGGAGAAAAACACAACAAGGAGGTGAAAACAAAAAAGGAAGAACAGGGTCAAACGTGCTGCAAGTGTGAACCTGAGTAGTGCTGCAATATGACTTAGGGCAGCTCTGGTTCAACGTGAGAGAAACTGGAGTGAGTTAAAATGTGTGGTGGTGAGGCTGTGTGCGTGGGGAAGATGCAGAGCCCAGCAGGATTGTATCTCTGCAGGGAAATCCCACCGCTGCAGAGATGACATCACTTTCCTCTCCTTGATCCCCAAGCCCATTCTGATCCTTCAGGACCTGGCTGGGACTTTTTTTTCCCCTTGCTGTGGACTCAAGTAATTCTTAGCTCTTCACTTGGGCTGGGGAGGGTATATTTTTAAATGGTGTAAATGGAAATTTTGATTCAGGGCTTTCTGGAATCCCTGGAACTGAAAGCTTGAAGTTCAGGCTGTTGCACGGTTTCCCTGGACACGTCTTCTATTTTCCTGCCTGGAAATTTTATACCAGTGGAATTAGGGGATTTTACATATTTATCCAGGATTTCCAGCATCTGGTGTGTGGCTGGAGCAGTAGCCCTGTCACTGATACAGACCCCGTGTGCTCCCACATGGCTGTGCAGCCCTGGGGCATCCTGATCCCATCCCTGGGTGGGCTGTGTGTGCCTGTCCACCATGGGAGCCACGTGGGTGACCCAAAGCTTGTCAGGAGCACGTGCTCCAAAGCACACAGCTCACTTTGGGCACCCCCACACCGATAAAACAAGTTGCTGTTGGATCAGAGCCTGAGCTCAGCTGTCCTGGTGGAAATCAGGAGTGATGCTGCTCTGGGGGATGTAGTTTATCCATGAGAAAGATGGACAAGCATCAGCTGTGGGAGTGTGTCAAGCAGCAGAGTGACTGAGAGCATTAATGACATGGGAATGGCTGGTTCTTTTATTCTCTAACCCATCATTTGTTGTAACAACCCTTGAAGTGCTTTATCCTCAGGTGAATTCTCCAAGAGAAATGGTTTCCCCTTTTGCCTCTGGACAGTAGCTCGATCTGAGGGAGCTAAACCCAACCAATCAATGAGGGATAAGAAGAAAACCTGTTTTAAGAGGGCTTATGATAAATTTACACCGGACTTGGCAGAAGCCTGTGATGTTTGATCCAACAAAAAATTGGCTCCAGGGGTGCCGAGACATGGGGTTTCCTCAGCTCTTTGGCTCTGTCCTCGTGAACTGATTTCAGCTTCAGTCAGAGAAGGTAGAAGGATTTGCAGTACTTCCCTCAGCTCTGCTCCTCCCAGGGCCCATCCCGTGGTCCTGCTGGCATCTCGTGGCGTGTGACAGAGGAGGTGTTGTGAGCATTGGTGGGGTGGAAAACCCAAACCCTCTGTTTACGTGTGAAGTACGATCTGAAATCTTCTGTTTCTGAAGTGTTTTATCCTTTTTTAATGAATTTTCTTGGCACATTTCCAAGTTGCATGAGAAAGCAAGGAAGCATGAGAAAAATGAGGAGGCATGAGAAAAATGTTATTCGAATGCATCTAGACAGCTTTGTCTGTCAAAACTCTGTTTACTCTGTAAATTTGACAACCATTTCAATGAAGTTTTTATAAAACTGGAATAGAGAAAAAGGAAGCTTTTCATCCAATATGTCCAATACAATGAACAAACTGGAACGATTGAGTTTTACCCTTTTCTTTCCTCAAAGTAGCGTGAAAATGTTTGGAAGTGACAGTGAAAAATTGTGGTTTAAGATAATTTATATTTTGGGCTAAGGAAAAGTAAGAAGTGAGGTAGTTTTTATGCAATTTCAACTTCCAGGAGAGCTTTCTGTGTAAAAAAAAATTATCCTGCTCCCATGGTTCCATGAAGGGCCATTCATGAACCTTTTGGGGGAGATGAACAAAATCCAGAGATCTTTTCTAAATATGGGAACTGACAACTAACACACTGTTTGAGACAATAGAAATCTTTTTGATGAGGTAAATCTGGCCAGAGAACAACTTTGCTCAGGATATTTTCTAATAGGAAAGAAGCAGTGGGGTCATCCAGATCCCTTTGAAAATTTATTGCTGTGCTCAGGAATTCCTCGTACATCCCAGGACTGGGAATCTGAGCAGCAGGCTTCTGTGGCAAGTAAAAAAATAAATGGTGTTATCTTGATAGCCAGATAACACAGTATCTGCTCACATAAAGTCATTTGGAGAATATTGTTTGTGAAAACCTCTTTGCTTTGGATCCATTCCTTCGCCTTTCCGTTTTCTGATAAAAAATCCTAAACACCAAGCAGTTAAAGGCTGCCATAAAACTGAGAAGAAACACTGACACTGGTGCTTTATCATGCTCCATCTGGGAGGCGAGCCAGCTCTTCCTACTTCAAGTTTATTTCTCCTACTCTGCTTTACCTCAGATAATGTCTCATAAACAGTTAAGAGGGTCATTTGTAAATGTCTTGGAATGGTTATTGCTCTCATCATAGGCTTTGGATCTCTGTGCTTTCAGTTAGTGAACATCAAGGTAAAAATCAAAACAAATTCCCCAGCCCAGGGTAATGACTATTTGGGAATTCTTCCTGTTCCTGGCACAGAAAAGTTGCTGTTTTTCTCCACCTCGTTTTTAAATTGTAAGCTTCATCTCTTAGACTAGGTGAGACTGGCTTGCTTTCCAAGCTTGGTATATGACTGAACTTCTGTTAAACCAAGGACTAGAATACCTAAACCAAGAGCTCAGCTGGAGCATTTTGGCAGCATATGGTCCCAAAAAAGTGGGTTACTGAGCAGCAAAGTCTCTGGGGATACTGCTTATTTCAACCAAGCCTGGATACATTCTACCCAACCATTTGTCCTGGCTTTGTTAAATGAATTCAAACCCCTGGTAGTCAGCAGCAGCATCAGTACACGTTGGGAGGGCACGGAGAGCTGCTTTCTCCTCCTTCCTTGTTCATTGGTGCTCCTTGTTTTGGGGAAAAGAAAGACCCCTGCCTGCAGGTATTACCTGGGTGCTTGCAGAACCCTCTTCCAAGAGCAGTGGGTACATGATATATCTTAATACATCATCACATATTTATCCCCTGGCTCTGTCCATCAGCACATGACACCCAGGGCTGGGGGTGCCCCTGGAGCCTCATCAACCAGGCTCTGCAGTGCCCGAGCTGTGGGATGCAGGACAGTGGCAAGGAGCTGGTACAACTTACAGTGTGCAAAACTAGCATCTCTGTGCCCTGCTTTGAGCAGAAGCAGCAATAGGGGCTCCATCCCCACACTGCTGTGTGTGTCAGGCCATGCTGTGAAAAATGGGTGTTTGGCTAATTTCTTGTGGCTGTGTTTGAAGAGGCAGCTGTGTAAAAAGACATTTACAATAATCTTTCATGTTCTCCAAAGGAAAAGAATCCACCTGTGTAATCTTTTAAGTTAAGCTTCCCTCAGGTCTTGTTTAACATTATGAAAATGGCAGCTCATATAATTTTATTATCTGAGCTAAATATGATTCCTTCTTTGTCTTCCAGCTATTTCTCCTAATCCTTATCAATAAAACTACTAGGATATAATGATTTTATAGGCTGCTGCTTCTTCGTCTTCTTTCTTTTATTACTCCAAGTGTAGTCTCTTCAAATAAACCAATTAATCTCACAATTAGAAACCCAAAGCAACGTTATGCAACCCACACAGCTACATCAGTCAGAAATGCAGGAGCAGAGATGACCAGATGCTTGCTTGTGGTGCCCTAGTTCTCAGTGGATTCATTGGAAAACAACAAAGAGAAGAATGTGTTGAACTGGGAGAGGAAATGGGGTTTTCTTGGAAGTTTGATTTGGATTATTTAAGGATGGGCTGTTTAGAGAAGTTCTGCTCTGAGCACCTCTGCTCTTCTTTGCCCGTAAGACAAGGGAAGATAAATTCCCTGGGTTTATTGTGTACGAAGAGGGTGGTGGTCTGAAGCTTTGGAGGAGGCTGTGTCTGACCAGAGAAATCAAACTGCAGGAGGTGCAACAAATTAGAAATTGTTATTTACTGCCAGTGCCAAGGAACTCATAACTGCTTTGAATAACGAGATGCGAGGCTGGGGCTTGTAGACCCAAACCTCATCTCTTTGCCTTGAGCAAAATGGGTATCTTCTGTGCCTTGACCCTCCATAAGACAGGAGTGATGAGAGATACCTACTTCAAGCAACATCAGAGATTCCAGCTGATGTTTTTAGTGCACCCTGCAGCAATCACTAAGTAATTACTAGGCACTAATTTTTTTTTTTTTTTTTTTTCCAGCCCAAGCCTGTAGTTCCTGCTCACTCAGGGGTAATTTTAGACTCCTGCAGTCAGTGTGGTATCACGGCTGAAGTCAGTGTGAGTGGATGTATCGTGCTCTGAGCTTTAGTGAGGCGAAATCTCTTCTTGTGCAGTACAATATATGTCATTGTAGGCAGGGTGTATTAGTTATCCTTTCATACATGGAAAATAAATGACCGTAAAGCTCCCCAAGTCACACTGTCTGTATCAATTGTCTGTGTCTGCAGAGATTCCAATACTGGATGTCAGTGATTTAAAAACAAAATTAAATGCTCCAACTAATTATAGTTCTGTGCACATATAGTTACCTCTGAGTATTTGCAGCTGTCAGGTTCAAATATTTCTAATAACTGTGGCTGTGACATTTGTTCAACAGATGAGGTAAGAATAAAAGATAAAGGGGCAACAGTCTGGTTTGAGGAATGGAAAGGAGATCGGATGCAGAACTTGATGCCTTGAGCACTGTAACACAAGTTTGAAGGTGGACTTGAATGCACCAGAGTTTGCAACTAAAGTTACACAGCAGGTGGTAACACTGGAGAGCAACAGGGAGAAAACACCGTGTGGAGGAAATGTGGAGAAATATGTGTTACTCCAAGCCCAGAACTGAGGAGGCTGAACGTCAGGGTTTCTCTCAGGATGGGCTTAAGGTCCTGGGGCAGCTCATGCCATTTCTGTCATGTTTTCCCATGGAAGGAGGGCAGCACTGTGCAGATGGTTGCCTTGCTGGAAAATGCTTAAGGACCAAATCCTCTGTGCAGAAGCCTTCGCCTCAGGGCTTCCCTGCAGCACAGCCTGGTGCTTGTGTCCACTTCACCCTGCACCAGTCCTGCATTTCCCTTCTCTTCCCTGCACAGTTCTTCACTCCTTCCAAGCTGCACTTGGAGGTTTCAGGCCTGGAACACCCTGCCTGTGTCTTGCATAGCTAACCTCTCTATTTTTTTCCCCTTCCAAATAATTTTTTACACATTTCTGTCCTCAACCCCTTCAACATGCTGCGTGTAAGACACAAAATAATGACAGCAATATAGTTTTTCAAAGACTTCCACTGAGAATTCCCATCATGACACTGCTGACAGGAGATACCTTAAAAAGAAAGCACTGTAAGGAATAACACATGTTGGGGTTTTTTTGGTGTTTTTGGTGGTGGGAGGAGTGGAGGGAGGAAAGATTAGTAGGCTATTCTCAATGTGTACGTCTCAGATCTGTGATCTTTGCTGCAGAATCCAACTGTGCAGATCTATCAAGTTCAGCCATGCTGGGGTATGCCACACAGGTGGATGGTTTAATCTTGACAGTTGAGCTTCCAGCTGAAAGGAGACAGAAAAAAATGAGATGAAAAAAGCATGCTAAAACCTGTTCAGCTCCCAGCCAGGCTTTGGAGCCGTGCTGCTGGATAACACTGCTGCTTGTGGAACAAAGGCTATGGGTGGCTCTTTCAGTCCCTGGTACTATATTGGCTTTCCTAGAGCAGTTGCAAAATAGGAAGGACCCTCCCACCTCACAAAATAAAGGAGATGGGATGCAGTTCTGCTTTGGTGAGGAAGAAGCAGCAACGTGGATATGTCCTTGCAGAACTTACGCTGAGATGCAGCTGAGATCCTTGAGCAGAGTGTTTGTTTCACAGGGGAATGATGACACCCAAAATCTCCACATCTGGGACTGGATCTTCAAAACTGCAGGTCCTGCATCCACAGAGTTCCCATTTCATTTAAACAGGACAAAACATCCAGTTCTCAGCAGGATTATTTCAGAGCTGCCTTGCTCACCCACCGGCTTCACACCCGGCTGCCTCCGGAATGTGGCAGGTTTGGGTGCATGTTGCATTTCTGCTGCAAACTTCCAGATGCATGGGTAGAGTTAGCATGGCTTGGGTTAACATTAAAAAAGGGAAATGTTAATGAAATGCTTAAGCACATACCTATGACACAATCTGAAACAGGTGGATGTGGAGCCATTGAAGGGCTCATGCTTCACTCAAACCATATGTGAAACTCCTGTTGCCATCCTAGGAGCAATGATCAAGGGCAGGAGATGGCTGTTAGTGAGCATGATTTAAAACTGACTTTAGAAAGAGTAATTTATGCTTTGGAGCCTCCTCAGATGTGTACCCAGTAGGAAATTCTGTAGCTACACCTGTTTACACATCTTTCGGCTCTCTGAGATGCTAATGAGAAATGCAGCCCTCACGGCACGGGGAGAGACTGTAACAATTACTGAGCTCCAGAAAGAAAATGGGTTCAGTGACTGATTTATCAGCAGGCTTTCCTGGAGGACAGATAATTCATGCCAGGAGTTTTGAGGGGCCACCAGGCTGCACTCAGATTTTGCTGGACAAGGCTGGAGGCTGCATCCAACAGTACTGGTAACACAGTGCTCTGGAGCCAGGGACTGTCCAAGGCAAAGCTCCCTCTCACCTCTCTTCCTTTTTGCTTGCACCTACATTTTTAAATACCCATCTGCCCTTCACGTTTGTGCAGACTTTTAAACTTGATGGGGTTTCAGATTGTGTCACTCCTGTTGGGAATCATTCTTCATTCTTGGCAACCCCTGAACTTGAGGGCCTCACACTGCATCAAGGTTCACTGGGGGTGCAGCATCTGTTTAACATCCCCCTGCCCTGGTCCCTGACCATTAGTGCTGCTTGTTAATGCAAGTAGAGAGAAACCAGTGTCCCTGGACTCAGGGTGCATGCAGGAGGAAGAGGCCACCTCATCACACCCAGTCCCTGATGGTTCCCCTCCAGCTGCAGGAGTGGAGCTTCCTGCAGGAGTGTGTTGGCTCTCTGGAGAGATCTTCCCTCATCAGATATTGAGAGAGTGGCTTTCTTTGGCCATGGTCACCCTCTAGGAAACCATAGAGCTGTGGCAACTACTCCACAGGACAGAAATAAGGCTCAGAGTTGGGCAACCTGTGTCCTCTTCCTAAAATCCCCAGGAACTTTCTCCTCCAAACCTCACCGTCTCCCCAGCAAGCTTGCCCAGAAAAGTGAGGAATGGGGGAAAACCAGAGGCACTCTTCAAAGAGCTGGTGATCCTTCTATTAAGAGATGCCCAAAACTGGGGCTGGATCATGGGGTGGCACCAGTGCTCCTCTGCACAGCAGTAGGTATCTCCACCTCTTCATGCCTCAGGAGTTTGAGCTGGGAGTGGTGGGAGTGAGGAAAATGCTCGGGGATCTTGCAGGATCAAATGGGTTGTTTAAGCACTAGCCATTATAATTTTGTTTGTGAAGCATCACTTTACTTTGTTAAAGATAAATAAAAGGTGGTAAAAGATGAATAAGGCCCAGTGTAAATGGCCTTGCATTTTTAAGAGGCCACTCCTGCTCTTTTGGGATGTGATTCCATGGTGCGAATATGCTCCCATCAAAGCCACTTGGAGACTCTAACCCCAATCTCATAATTCCTCTTCCTAAAAGCAGATTGCAAACCAGCAACAAGACTTCTGCTTAATTATAGCCCGAGGAGCGATGTTTGGGCTGTGAATCACATCAGATTTCACACTGATAGATGAGGAGTACATGTGCTGATACCATCTGCAGATTGGGCACAGCTCAGCTCAGGGGTGCACACCGTGGTGAGGAGCCACCCTCCTCTGCTGTGTCCCTGGCCGGTCCCCTGGGCTCAGTGGGACCCACGCTGGGGCCACTGAGCACATTTCTTTGCTGAGGTAAGTGCAGCTTTCCTGCTGTGCAGCCTTGTGCTCGCCCCTTTTCTCATCTCCGAAAGCCTTGGGAATTGGAAAACTCCTTTTTCTCTTTGCATAAGCAGGACATGAATTCAAAGGGTTCTGCTGAATATTTGTTAAGATACATATTTATGTGCAAAACCCTCCCTACCCCTCAGAAACCATTTAGTTAAAAGAGGATAAAGATGATTTACTTATGCCTTAGGGTTGTTGCTATTTAAACACTGTACATTTCTGTCTATTTACTCTGGTATTTACTAAAAAAGCATAGTTAAATGAGCAGTCACTGCCTCTCCTAAACCATTTCTGAAGGCCCTTACAGCACTTCTTGAAGAGAACAAACTCAGGGATGAACAAACCACATCATTCTGGCTGTAGGACAGTGAAAGCAAACACCCTTTTCCAGTGGCCACAGGGAAAGAAAACGATGTCTAAGGATTCCTCAGTGTGGCAAACTGCTTATTTTGGTGAAAACCCCAGCTTTGCAAACTGTGTTGCCACCACACGCTCTATTGCAGCATCCCTGGGATGCTTTGCTCTGTCACCCAGGTTCACACGCAGGTTCCTGCCATCCCATGAGCTCCATAAATGGTGCACGAGGGGTGAAATCCCCAGGATTCTCCCGCTTTGAGCTTGCCAAGGTTCCTTTTTCTGCTCGGGGTATTAGCAGTAATGACACTGGTGCAGTCGATAACTGGCTGGCTGTGCTTAATGACCCGAGGCACGACAGCTCCTCTCAGCTGGCTCCCAATCCCCAGGAAATGCACCCCGGCCTGATGACTGTCGCCTAAAGAGTCGCGCACGTACCCGGGAACCTTCTCTTCATTAACTTCACCCGTGCACGGAGAGCTGCTGCACAAACATATTTTTTCAATCAGATAATGCATTTTCAATTAAATGACTTGGTTTCTACCCGTTTTCTCTTCCTTCCCTGCTGTACAAGGAGCTATCTGTGTTTAATGCTGTAACGGGACCTTGCCATGAAGTTGGCTGTGCTCTTCTGAAGCGACGGCGACGACAATTAAGACGCGTTACAGTCTTCCACTGAGTGTATTTGTACCATATGGACATGCAACATGACTCAGGGCAGAGGCTGTTCCTGAAAATTCAGGACAAGATGTGACAGATGAGAATTCCTGGTGAGGAGCCACTGAAGACCTCCGGGCGAGCAGGAAGCTCCGTGTTCCCGTACCTGCCTGCCCGGAGTTCCCCTGCAGATGGCTTTGGCAGCAGTTTAAGAAAGGAGCACGCAGGTTTTTTGTGAGCATAATGAATGATGTATGGCAAATGTTTGCAGAGCAGCTGAGAAGAAAAGCTGCTGGGGCAGGGCTTTGGGTTTTCACACCGCAATAGTGAGCTAAGGAGTGGGACCTGGAGATAACGTGGCTTTGGGGGAGTGCCGGCAGGGTTGGATTAAGCATGAATCAGAAGACTTTTTTGAATAGTGAGGTGAGAAATGGGAAAGGATTTCCACTCCAGAAATGACATTTTCCCTCTAAATGAATGTTTTCCAGAGTTGTTGAACCATGGGTGTTCCATGTTTGAGGCTTAGCCTTTTGTGGCAGTTGGGAAATTGTATGTGCTCCTTGCTCCAGAATGAGGAACAAGAACAAGAACAAATCTGCTCTTTCCCAGACAGAAAGAGGCCACCAACACCCAGAAACAGACTGCAATGGCCCCAAGCACCAGGCTCCCTCCTCTGCAGCTCTACTGGGAAGTGAGGGAGGGGTTGCTGCCCTGGGTTTCATTTCCTGGGTTGCTGGTGAGCACAGAAATAGCATTTTGCAGGTGAGGCAACAGTCCTGTGGCAAAAAGTTATCCCTCAGTCTTGGTACCCAACTGGATTTGCTGAAACTGCTGGTGGTTTTCATCTCCCTGTCCCAAACTTTGCAGCTTGTCACACTTGGCATTGCAACGTGAGAATGACTCATGAAGACCAAAGACATCTGGAAGTGGCAGATTCAGGCTGTGCTTTGCAAAAAATGCCTTATTTATTAAATTGTTTATTTTTTCTCCTGAGCAGGCACCAGCTCTCCAGGACTGCAGAGGGCTTTGGGTGGAAATTCTGGTTTTGCTTTGCTGTGGTTGAAGGGTAGAAAGGGGGCAAAGAGGTGAGATGCTCTTCCAGCCCTCAGGCAGGGTGGGCTGGGTGCTGGGGGCTCCCATACAACTTCTTTGCACAGGAAAGAATATGGGTCAATTTATTCTGTTTTCTTTTTAGTATCACATAAGAGTTCGAAAAGATCCCTTATTTTTAAAGTGGTTTTTGCTTTGCTAATGTGACTTCAACAGTCTTCTGAAGGAAGTGGTACAAAAGAAACAATGTTTGGAGAAATTTCCCATGTATAAAATGTTAAATAACTTTACAACGAAATATAAAGTAAATAACTTTGAAGCATACTTATTCCTTGTTCTTGGTGAATTCTTAGAGCTTGCATTGCATGGAGGTATTTTTTTTCAGGAAAAGAAAACCATAAAAAACCCAAACCCTTTGGCATGTTTAATGGAAATCAATCTGAACTGAAGTTTCAGCTGCTAGTAAATCAATGCCATCCCCGTGCTCTCTGTGAATACTTCCCTGTTCCTTAAAAATCATGTTTGTATTTATTTAGAAAAAGGCTGCTCAGTGTTTGGCGCACAGTGAACTAGACACGGGTGGTGCTTTAAAGCAATCACAAAAGAGTGTGAGCTCCTGCAACCCATCCTTGGAGGACAACCACTCCAGCCTGCCCGTCACCTCCCTCCCACACTGTGGGATGCACTCTTGTCCCTGCTGATGGCTCTGGGCAGGGACATACATGAAGCTCTCCACACATCGTGCACTTCCCAGAAAGCACTTTTCCCGTGGCCCGAGTCTGCTGGAATCAGGCTGCCTGTGAGTGGTCCACACTGTGCACTGCAGCTCCAGCTCTTTCGCAGTGGAGCTTGGCAAACTGGGCCGTTTGCCATCAGCTCTCTGTCCTGGGAGGTTGTCACTCATCCCTCGCAGCAGCCTCTGCCTGCAGCCATCCATCACCGTGTCAGCAGCAAGCCCTCGCTTGCTCCTTTCCATGGATCAGAGTCAAAAGAAAGAGACAACCAGGGAAGGGAGGAACAGGTCTATGAGTCTTGGTGTCATGCCCTCAAATGTGCTTTTTTTCAGGGTGAGTGGCCCCCGCTGAGCACCAGCCCCACCTGCGCTGTGTGGGGACGGGGGTGGCACAGCACCAGCACACTGGGCACAGCACACAGGTCTCTCCAGCTGGTCGTACCTTCCCTGGTAACACTGGGTGCCACTGGCATGCCAAGGCCCTTGCTAGGTGGAGGAAAGCCCATACAATAAATCTGCCACCTAAAAGTTACCAACTGGTTTGCATGCTTAGGTTGCCTGTCTCATTTACTGCTTTTATGCTAATTTTCCACATCCCACAGTGTCCCAGGTCGTGTCTTAGACGTGTGCAGCACGGATTTCCAGGCTCCATCAGACAAGAACCAATCCTAGGGATCAGGAATCTGAATGCCCTTGAAGATTCCCACAGTTTTGCCCAGTCCCACATAATTGGGAGGATTGGCCAGACACTCCTTAAAGGTACCGTGGGAAGAGGAATGCCTTCCTTGAGGATTTTTCCTGATGGAAACATGCAAGGAAAGGGCATTTTAGGACTGTTTGTGCAGATATTCACAGGTCCTGAGTGTGTAATGTTTGCACTGCATGCCTTTACTTTGTTAATTGCCAAGGGCATTTTTTCCCCCCCGTGGCACCTCCCTGTCCCTACAGACGGCACCAACTGGGGGAGCTGCAGGAATAAAGGATTTTTTCCCCCATCTCCGCTGCTGCAGGAGCTGCACACGGGCTGCCTGCACAGCGAGCTCTCGCATTATCTGCCCCATATGCAGCCATCTGGTTCTGCTGAAGGTTTTGATCTCTCAGCCGGGTTTGATTTATGTGGCGGGAGCGGCGACATTCCCGTTGGAGAAGCCGAGCGCGATGGTTAACGCTGCCACTGCTTAAGGGTGAAGCTGGATCCCACCAAGGCTGAGTTTTAGGTTGCCCCTTATTGGACACATCTGGTGAGGGAAAGGCTCTCTCCTTGCCCCTGGCCCACTCTGGCTGGGTTTGGGCCAGGCAACGTGGAAGCCGTTTGCATTTTCAGTGCCTCGTGTCCTGGTTTGCGGGAATGCCGCTTCCCCCGCCACCGAAGCTCCTCGGGAAAATGATACGGGAGGATATTTTTGCACTACAAAGAAAAAACGATGCAGGGGTTTCTAACTTGCTATAGAGAGGTTTTTGTCTCCTGCTGTGAGGGTGTGAGTCCCTGTGATGAAGAGCCTCCACGAAGTGTTTTGTCAGGACGGTGCTCCTGGGCACTCACTGGCATCACCAGTTTGCTTGTGGGGAATGTCACAACACCACACGCTGCTTCTCTTATGTCCTGAGTCCTCCTCATGGACACTGATGGTTTTTCTCCTTTTCCTTCGCTTCACACAGGCTGTGAAACACCATATTCAGTGGTTGTGTACTTGAAATTCCTCTTTGTGCTTGTTTTTTTCAGATAATATGACTTATCATGATGCATTGTCATAACTTCTTACTATTTCCTTTATTGCATGACATTTTGCAATGTTCATGAATGGATAGTCATTAGGTCCAGCTGAGAGACCTGATTTTTGAAGGGATTATCCCCGCCCAGGAGAATCCCAAAGAAAATCTGAAATATAAAATTAGTCTAATCCAGAGCTCTTTTATCTTGATTTCCCAGTGAAATCCAGTTGACCCTGGGTGAGATGCATTGAATTGTACTGAATGAGCATTGTACTGGCACAAAGTCTTTTGGGATGGGAACTGAGAAGAGAAAACTTCAATTGAAATGTCATAGGAAAGTTGGGAAGGCAAAAAATACTGACCCAACCTGGAGCAAGCACAGCCCTCCACAGCAGGCAGGGCTGGTAAGCCCTGAAAAAAAGTGATTTGTTAAGGTTTGGGTGTGTTTCTGTGATGCAGATACTGGAAGGAATTTTTATGGGATCTGGCCCTGGAATTGAGAGGATTAAATAGCAAAGGAAAAACCAATGTGCTATTTGTAACTGATAGTGCACAAATGATAGTTCTGGTAGGAACTGGAATTTGAGTCCCAGTAGCCTGTAGCCAGCCATTTCTAACCATCTGTGAACAGCAGCAGCCTGGGGGTCAGGGCTGGAGAAATAAACCCTCCTGGATTCCTTCATGGCTTCAGGAAGGATGTCCCATGGTGGAAAAAAGGGACACAGCCCCCCTAGTTGGTTTTCTTGTTTTTTTGAAGCCGTAAGTCCACGTGTCAAAATTATTCCACGTGTGCTGAGTTGTTGGTGCTGAAGGGAAGGTCCACAGTGCAGTGTCAAACCCAGCCGGAAAATGCACAGGGCAGGAAACAAGTCACCAAAACCTCTCTGCAGCCCCGCAGCCCACGCTCCTGCCTGAGTGCAGCAACACGCTGTGCATCATGTGCTGCCATGGAACACCGATCTGGGTTCCATCAGCAGGCTTTGCACTTCTTCCTATCGGATTTAACCCGAAATACAACAGTGTTGTTGCCAGGCTTGCAGGAGAGAATAAAGGAGGTAATATGGTCTGAGTGTTTGAGCACAGAACTGAAAGTCATTTCAGGGTTCAGTCCTGAATCCTGGGAATTCAAGGTGTTTTCTGGGATCAGTCCACAACCTGTCTGTGCTCCCTTTCTTTCCTGTGCATCATGGTCTTGGACCATGGCGGGACTCAGGTAATTTCCAGGTGTTTGGAGGAATGCTTGTAGCCTGAGAGGGGAGGGGGTGCAGAATGATCACCCATTGCATTTTGTATGTGCACTGACCCCGAGCTTGAATTTTGCTGCCAAAATGGATCCTTGAACTGGTGTATGGTGCTGTCTCCAGGTCCTGCCTATGTAGAGAAACCAGAGTGTCAGGAGGAGAGAGACAATCAGGGACCAATTCCGCATCTCCCTTGGCACTGGGCTGTGTCACCTAAGACAGAAACACTGGGATTTGTAAAGGCAATTGGCTGCTGCCAAGCATCTGGGAATTGCAAAGGTGCTTCCAAGACTTTCTGACTTGTCTAAGAATCTTAATTAAGGACTCAGCAAGTGAATTCCAGAGCACTGAGAGCCCTGTGTCCAACACGACAAGGACCAGTGGTCCATGTGTCCGGGATGGAGCGATGCTGCAGCTGAGGTGGGTGAGGGGTGCTGAGGGGCAGCTCTGGGCCCTGCTGAGCCTGGGTTTTCCTTCTCTCCCAAACCTGTGGAGCAGCAAACCCATGGGATGCCTTTCCTGTTGGATATCTTGCATTTTGAGTGGGGCCGTTGGCCCGGTGGGAGGAGGGAAGGAACGCCAGGCCTGCAAATTAGCATCAAAGGCTTGGTGCGAGGTTTATGGGGACATTTACTAGTGTTGTTTTCATTATTTACACCAGTCTTGGTTCTAGGAGTTCTCATTAAAAGTGTAATAAATGTAAAAATATTTTACAGGCCAATAAAAGTTCCAAAGCAAAAATAGCTTTATATAGTGCGATTTTTTTTTTGCTCTTACAAAATACTGTGTGGTATCATCCTGAACCTACTGATTGCTGATGGGATGAGGGAAGCCCCTCCGTTCTGGTGCAGTGTAAGGGGACAGGGTGGGGATCAGGACTACTTTCCAGCCAATTAATTTGTCAGGTAACGGGTAACTCTCGCAGTCACTGACTTTGATGAGAGCATGTTAGGCCAAATATAACTTTTTTCTCTTTATCCTGTGGAAAAAAGAGAAATCCAGATAATTACTGTGGGGTTTTTTTCTATTTTTTTTTTCTGGTTTAAAAAATATGAAATATATCCAGAAAGGCACTGAAATGGGACTGACGAAGGGAAAATACATTAATGTTTTCAAGTTCCTGTATAAAATGTTCTTGCATAAACACACTGTATGTAGTCAGAGCCGGCCTATAGTTTCTGGACGTATGTTAAACAAGGAGAGTGATTTTTACCAAATCTTCTGTAATGTTTTGGGATGTGCAGTCCTCTGCAGAAGGACAGAACTAAAACAAGGAAACGCTTTGGAATGAACTCAGCTTGGAGGTAATCCAAAAGTCTTGTGTGGAATGGGTGGAGACGAAATAAAAAAATCGAGTTTAACCATTAAATCATCCGGCAGCTTGGTATCCACGGCATTTATCTTCTTGTCCCAAACATAATAATGTTCCAAAGTCATGATGGCATCTAAACATCTCTGATCACAGAGCAGACAAATCAGTCCAAAAATGCTAAATTTGTCTGTCTCACCCGGGTTATCCCAATAAATACTGAGTCAGTTTTGCAAACTTTCAAAAGTGTGGAATGAACGTAGATGTGCTTGACCTAAAAGAAGCTGGAGGTGTCAGCTGCAACAGCCTGTGGACCTCGTTGCTGGAAAGCCAGTTTATGATTGATTCCTGGTCTTTAGGCTCTGGCATCTGCAAATACTGTGACTATTTTTTTTTTTTTTCAGATGGAGTCTAAAAGCTGCTTTCGTAGTTTTGCGTGGACAATGATTTTTGCTCATGCGGGGTTTTAGTCCCTTTTTTTTTTTTTGCACTTAGAAAAACTAACCCTGAGTTCGGGGAGAGGGAATGAGGAGGAAACAGGTTACTCCTAGAAGGAGACTCTGCCTTTTCCCCTGCCTGCTTCCTGAGCTGACCCATTGCCAGGATAAGGAGGGCATTAGCTCACAACCACCAGAGCAGGGCCATCACCACAACGATGGCATGACCAACTCAATGCCATTTGTGAAATCCAGTTCAAGAACTGAGCGATGCCAGGCAGAAACACTGAACTACTTGCATCCTTTCTAGCAGGTATGAGCAGAAAGCTGAGGAAGACACTGCAATTGCACCACAGATTAATCTGGGCCTGTGACCTGAATCTTCCACTGCTGGGGGTTTTTTTGTGTGTGTCTGTGACCAGAATTGAGAGTTTCTCTGCGAGGCTACTTGAAGGGGAGGCACGAGCCAGCCCGAAGTCACACAACATTTTCTGAGCAGGAAATAAATTTAGATCCTTGCCTTTTTTTTTTTCCTTTCTAAAATGTTGGAAAGAAACGTGGGGCTCGGAATGGGATGGTCGCTGCAAGAAAACATGGCTGGTTTTACAGCCCTTGCTATTGTGCCCCAAGGCCACAATTAGGTCTGGAATCCCATTGTGCCAGGCATTGTCCAAACACAGGGGAAGGAACAATCCTCGACTCCAAGGTCTGCAGTATTGATTAACCTTTATTTGTTTGTGCAATTACTAGTTTGTAATTAAACACAGTCATTTGCTTTAGAAGGGAAACGTTCTCAATTTGGAAATAATGAGGCCAGGTATCAGTTGTAGCATAAGCCATCCACTGCCTGTAGGCAACATGGGAATATTTTCCTCATTTTCATGGGTGCCTCATTGAAGTTTCAGGTTTTCAGGCGATGTTGGGGAGTTACACTCATGGCCCATGAAAGCCCATGCGATCAGGACACAGAATTCCTGGCAGCCCCTCGGGAACCTGCATCCTAAAATAACATGCACTAAGCCCATGACAACAGCAGAACTGGGACTACTGGCATCCCATATTCCAGACTGGTTCTCTCCAAGTACCATCACTTGTTTCTGCAAAAAATGGATATTTGTGAATATGCCTCTACAAACCATTGTTCTGTAAAATATATTTGATTCAACTTGTTTATTCTGGCCATTTATGTGTCTCTACCTTGGCTGCTGGGTAGAATACCATCTTCTTGTCCACACACTGATCTTTCCCACTGCAATGCTGTTATCTCTTTTGTGATCTTATAATTTACAGGAAATTCGGAACTGGATGCAATCACAACTCATAGTTTGAAATGCTGATGCTTGGCCTGTCACTCCAGCTGTAACACATACAGCCTGCTCTATTAAACTTTAGTGTCTACCCTAATAGCCATGTGAGGCTAGAAATCCAGGGATTAGCTTTGATTCCAGTTTAACTACTGATAGGTGCCTGTAGTGTTACAAAGGACTCTTTCTCTTCTGAGGAGAGCTGACCATCTTTGGTTTGTTTATAAGCTACTGGAAGTTGGTCTAACACAGATTTTCTCCAAATAGGACTACTAGAAATTTGGTTTAATTTAGCTGAAGAATGGTGCACTCAGAGCATCATTGACTCCACTTCTCCCTCTTTGTGCATCGCAGCCTGCCTGCTGTAAATATGCCATACATTGGGATGCCAGGGAAACAGGTGAATTTTCTTTCATCCAGGACTATCTGGATTCTGTGAGTGGGTGGAAGGTTGAGTATGAAGCAACTGGGTTGTGTAAGATGGGTAAAAACCCAGCCCTGTTGAAACCAAGGGTAACATTTCCACTGATTTCAGTAGAGCCAAGATTGCTCATGATGTTTTGGACTGGGCTCTGGCAAAATGGCATTTGCATAGTCCAAATAGGTGCTGGCAAGGGAGGTAATGAGTGGTTTGCCTTGTGTCTCAGTCATGTGAATGGTGTCTCCATGTCGTGTCAGTGAAGGGGTGTAAGATCAGAAATCTGGTGGTGGTCACTTGTGTCAAAATAGATGGAATTCAGAGGCATGTAGTCTTCTGCAGAGGAAGTGCTCCTGAGCTACAAGCTGGAAATCATAGAATCATTCAGTTTGGAAATGATTACGGTCATTGAGTCCAAACATAAACCTCAAGCTGCCAACTAAGCCATGTCCCTGTGCACCACGCTTACAAATAGGATGCTTCCATAACTGTGAGCTTCTGTGGACACAAGAAGACCTGTTTGGATTGTGGATTGGAGGTTCTCTTGGCAAAAGTGTCTTATTTCTTCTGCAGAGGAAGGTCTGGTCACTGCCCCAAAGAATGAGGTTGGACAGGGAGAACTTGCCACCACGGAGCACCCCTGTGGATACTCCAGGGGGTATCCCTGCCACCCAGCCATCCATGCAGCTCCTCCTGAAAACCACAAAGGACAAGTGAGGCAGGAGAAACTGCTCCTGCTGATACCTTCACGGGTGTTGGTGAGCAGAAGAGGACTATGGAGGCTCATCTTTGCTGTGGCTGGAGGTCCATCTTTGGAAGCAGCCTGCAGAGGCTGCATTCCTGTATATGGTCTGGTTGGGAGTGGGGGTTTATAAGGGTTTATAAGGATGTTTTAAAACTTGAAACACAGCAATGAGTTGAATCGGGAAGTTTCCTTTTTTTGTTTGTGTGGGGTTTTTTTTGTTTGTGTTTTTTTTTTGTTTGTTTGTTTGGGTTTTTTTTAAAGAAATGTATTATTTTTTATGCAGCTTGCCCTGGGAAAGATCTCTTGGGAACAGAGTAGCATCTCTTCTAAAGCATACAAAGCCCAGAAAGCTGAACAGCCTCACAGGGGTGGCACTTGTCTGCCAAACCTCCTAGTTCACAGGTTTGCCCTGTGTGGCTTAGTAGGAAACACAAGTATTGTCTGGTATTGTAGCTTTGGGCTGGAGATCCTCTGTATGAGGCTGAGTTTCCCCCAGCACATCACACTTTCCTCACAGTTGTTCAGGGAAAGATTTTAGTTTTGTGTCAATTTGGAACAGGACCCATTACTGAAGATTGAATTTTAGGTTTTGGCTTTTTGTTTTTTTTTTTTTTTTTTCCCCCCCACAACTGAATTCTTGTTGTTCAGCCAGTCCTTGCTCTCTCAAGACTATAGCAAACCCCAGTCAGCTCCAGGACTTCATTTCCCTACAGGATCTACCTTTCAGCATCTGGTTGCTCTTCTCTGAGGGAACACCTTGTCCCTCATACTCCAAAGCACATGGTGAGTTCAGAGAGGATTTTTGGGATAACTCACCAATTTGTTCCAATCCCTGACCGATTTTGAGGCCGCCTTTGGCTGTGAAAAATTCACCCCTCCGAATCCAGGCTTATTGGCTTCCGAAGTATTTTATAAGGACTCAGTGTAAATTTTTCTTGGGACTGTGTTGAATGAGTACCTGAGTTGCTGGTATGGATAGGTGGAAAATTTGAATGACTGCTGTGTGTGGTTTATGGCTACTTTTGTGCATATTTTCAACAGCCACAATGGTTACGCCCATAAACTGAAAAGAAAAAAAAAAAGAAGGAACCTCTTTCCCGTCTCTTGGCTTTTCCTGCGCCTCATGTATGTTCTTGTTTATTCTGCCGGGCTTCCAAGATGGGAGTTTGCACAAACATTTTAGAGCTTTGAAAAACAACAACCAGAGGCAAAAGAAGTAAAAAAAGGAAAACAAGGAGCAGGGGGATCAGTTCTCAAGTGGGTCTGTGCGTCCTTTGCTTTATCATCTGGAGCTTCAAGCTGGCATTGATTTTTATAGTGCTTTGGAGATGCAGAAGTTCCTATTTTCTGCTTTGTAAATGAGTGTAACATGTTTCTTTCATGTATATTCTCTGGAATTCATCCCCTGGCTGTGTAGCTCTGTGCTTCCTGCAGATTATGTACATATGAAGGAAATAATCACAGCAGATGCCACCCAAATACCTGTGGGGGATCAGATAACCCAACCCACTCTATGGCTTTTGAGAATCCTGAGTCAGGTGTTTGCCATCCAAAGGAGTTTTCCTGAAAAAAATAGTTTCTGGGGTTTGTGCACCTAAAATTGTTTTATCTCCTCTTCTAGTTTTTGCTGCAGAGAGATAATTTCCAGACACAGAAGGAGAAGAGGTTGAGGGAGACAGGTGAGTGGAAAGAGCCCTCCAGCTGGCACCAGTGGCTGGGAGCCTCCTCGGGAAGAGATGAATTTTGTACATAAAGGGAAAGCAAGTGGAGCTTGTTCATCTGGTTTGCCACTTGTGGCTTATGTAACAGTATTTGCAACGTTCATCATAAGTACAGTTAATGCTATTTTGTATAATTCATTGATTTTCCATGAGGTCTCCACTGGCCATACTACCATGCAGGGAGCCAAGCGTGCCAACTATAAGTTGAAAATACAAAGAGCGTCTGATTTTCACGCTGGTTCACCCCAACTGCAAGCAGAGGTTGGCATTAGCCAAGGATGCTGGCTTGGTTACAGCCCAGAGAATCTCACTCAGGTTTTAGGGGACACTTCCCACCTTCCATGGGTTTCACGGAGAGGGAAGGCTGACTCGGCCTGGCTGCAGCACTGTGGACGGCAGGCTCTGTCCCAACTGGGCGCAGAGGAGCACCCACCACCTGTGTGCACCAAGCCCACAGCTGGTGCTGAGGGCATTGAAAGACCCCGAGCTGCTGCAATGGCACAAACAAAATCGCTGTGAGGAGCAGAGCCACGTCCGATGGGTTGCAGCTGTCCCTCTGCCTCCCCGCCGCCCCCGCGCCGCTCCAAATGTAAATCATCACTCTTTTCCCTTTTAACATAACAGTTGTGTCATTTAAAAGCTCAAAGAGCTGAGAAAAAAGTCTACTTGTTTAGAGAAACCATTAAAACAAATTATGAGCATTTAATAAATGGGGAAAACTGTCTGTTTGTCATAACACAGAATTTTTCCTTTAAATATCCAAACAGCCACCCAAAAGGTTCCTCATAGATGGGTGTGTTGGGAGATATTTTCAGGGTCGATCTGCACTGGGGTCCTTTTTGGGAACCTTTGGCCCAAATCCCTGCACAGATGGGTGGAGGGCTCAGGGTGGGTTAACAAGCTGTGCTGAGCTCCCTTTGGGACTGGCAATGGAGCACGGCAGCTTCCCCGGCCTCGTGGTACCCACGTGGGCTGGCACACATTGCCTGCACCCTCACAGCAGAGGGATGGGAGCACAGTGCCCGTGTACCACGTTGTGCTGGGCTCCGTGGACCTTGCTTGGCTGCTCCTTGGGGAGCAGGGTCAGCCTCACATGCCAGTGGCATTTTTGTAAAGCTTCGACGCATCTCTTGAATAAACAGTAGCTTGGCCACTGCCTTCGGAGAGCACTTCAGTGTTTTTTCTCCCTTCTCATGTGGTATTTCTTTTTTTTTTTTTTTTTTCAAAACATTTCCTGATCCTGAGCTCCTTCCTCAGGTTGTGGGAACATTCAGGTTCGGATCTGCAGTGTGTGGGCTGGCCTCCCTCCAGTTGTTTAACAGATGATTGCTTTGAGTAGGATTATCTTGGACAGGCAGAGAATCATCTCTGCAGTGCTGGGGCCGCCTTCGCCCTGGGAGGGGGGAGTGACCAGACCAAGCTGTGAGATGCTCATGCTCTTGCTGGCAAGTGTCTCCTCCTGACAGTGTATTCAGGCTCTGGGGCTGTGGTCTGATCTTTAACAGCTATTAAGCCCTTAGTCCTTAAGAGTGATTGATTACTGGCTAAACCCCCTTGTAGTGAGCCTCTTTACCTTTAGAACCTTCCAAAGCTTGGGAGAAAACCTGCTGTGTGTCTTGCTGTTTGGTGACTCAGGAGCCTGGAGGTAATAAAGCGCTCGGTTTTTAAGCTCACAACATCAGCATTGCAGCTTCACTTGCCTGGAGCCTGACTGCTGGCTCCCACTGGGCTGCTGCAGGCATGGAGACCCACGGGACTGTTGTGGACCAGCCCCTGAGGGCAGCAGTCACTGTCTGAGCCAACCCCTCTCAAATTAAGTGCTTCAGCATCGCAGGCTGCTCAGGAAAGGCAAAACCACATGGGTTCCAACAAGCACGAAGCTGCTGAGCTCCTCCCTGTTGCCAGTTTGGTTGCTGCATCCCTGACACTGTTCATCCCCCTGTGATGGGGCCAGAGGTGACTTGCTGGGCACTTGGGGTACTCCTGTGATGTGCCCTACGTGGTGGCTGGCCAGCTTGCTCAAGGTGTCTCAGCTTGTGGCCGGTATCCCTACGGGATGCTTCCACATTTTTCTGGAAGTGCTTGGAGCTGACAGTTTTTACAAGGTAGTTGGCCAATGAGGGGAGCACATTCTGTGCTGCTGTCACGCTGGAATTGGGCAAAAGTGGTGAGAAAAGGAAAAGAAAGGATCCACTTTGGCTGTGGGTTCCAGCAACACATGAGCTCCAGGTGAGAGCCTGGTGATGCTTTTTGGAAGAGAGTGCACAAGGTTTTGCTGAATCTCGGTGGATATGTGAGTTTGGAGATGGCAATTTTTAAGGATTCAATTTAGGACTTCTCTGTGGGGTTCATGAGGAACAAGTCTTGTGAAGAAAAAGGTGTGAAAATAGCATTTGCCAATGATGGTGCTCCCACAGGGGGCCATGGCAATGTCACCCCTGGGAGCTGGCACTGGTTAAGCAGATCCTTTGGGAAGAAACAGGTATCAGAAAGGCCAAATAAGTTGGGTTTGTGATAAAGGAGATGGCAAAAGATATGGCCTGAACAAAATCTTGGAGATGCTAAGAGGGGGAGAAAAGGAAAGAACGGGAAAAATTTACAAGGACAAAACTAAAAGGTTTTGAAACAGGCTCAGTGTGTGGGCAGGAATGAGATGGTTATCACAGTTAACTGCTCAATTACAGGCTTTGTCACGGGCAGGTAGAGCAGAGGTGGCTCCTCTCTGCAGGGGTGACAGCTGAGGTGGGATCTCCTCTCCTCAGACATCGCCAGCAGTGCAAATGCCTGGTCACAAAACATGGAGTTCTTCCTCACATCACCCTCCTGTGAGCTGAACTGGTTCTAGCCCAGCTGTCCCTGTCCAGCCACCTTGAAGCTGGCAACTGGGATAAAACAAAGTGTGAGACAGATAAACCCTGAAGGACCTTATCTAAAAATAAAAGGACAGTCGAGAGATGGTAATTCAAGGGGACGCTGCCCTTCGCGTGTCCCCTGTCCCCAGTGTGAATGTTAACTCCCTTAAGGGGAGAGGTTCTGTGTCAGACTCTCTATTTCAGGTTGATAACGAGTATTTTATTACCTTCCTATCATTAAAAAAAAATAAGAAAATCCTTTTCTTCAGCCTCTTCAGTTCTTTAATCTGAGTCCTCCTCGGTCAGATGTGTGGGGACTTTTCTTTGTGAATTGGGAACAAATTCTCCGGCTTCTCTCCCACAGGTTTTAATCCCTTCTTTTGTTTCACCACGTGGTTGTGTAAGTAGTTCCCTTGAGAACAGGGCTCCAGGAATATATAATTAAATCAGAAGTTTGGCACTAATAAGTGATCTTATCACTTTGTTGGGCTTTTTTCAGGTCTTTGTGTGCTATTCCTAGGCTGTTTATTTGGAGTTATTTAATTACAAGGCCCCCACAACAGAGCCAGGGCCTTGGATGTTTTTTTTTTTTAATTTTTTTTTTATTTTCTAATTCTTCGTTATATCGTGTGTTACGATGCTTTGTGCACCAGGTGACCTAGGAGGGGCTGACAACCCTTCAGGACTGCCTGTCACTGACAAAGCTGACTCTGCAGAGATTGTTTTTGCTATGAGTAATTACCAAGCAGAAACTCCTCTTCAAGCCCCAACAAAGAAGTGGTTGAAGCCCGGAATACCTGCTGCCTTCCAGGCAAGTGTTGGTGCCCACTGGGGACCGTGCCCTGCTTGGGGCACGAATAAAGTAGAAGGAAGGCCAAATCCTGTGAAAATTCCCATTCCCAGTGAGCTTTCCTGTGTTCTGTGCACATTAAGAGCACCGTGCCTTCTTCTGACGCCTGCGGGCGGTGGAGGCGTGTGGCTGCCGTGACCTCCTGGGCGGGACAGTTGCCCAACACTGATTTTTCCATGGGTTGAACCTCTCCATTGTTCAGCTCCGGGGGTGAGGAGGTATCAGGGTGCAGCCCTCACCCTTGAGAAGCCTCGGGGCCTGAGTTGACTAGGTGTGAAGTTGTTTGAGTAGTTCAAGATGAAGATAAGATACGGAGATTTAAAAAAACCCTCTGTTAGAAACCTGCCACCTATTGAAGTGCACTCTAGGCAATGGGCCTGCTCAGGATGGAGCTAAAATTGACAGGAATTGTTTGTAAAAGTCCCTCCTCCAGACTGTCTACAAATCTCTCAAGCTCCTCTCTTCATCCTTCAGTGCCCAAATAATTTTGACAACTAACCTGCATCTCCTCCCCAAAAAATGTGCAACATGATTGAGAACGATGTGAAACGTGAGTGCAATAACATGAAGGCAGGCACTGGTGTGGTGTGGTGGTGTGATCACATGTCAGCATGTGCAACACGGGGCTTTCAAAACCCTGGAATACGTTTGGGTTTGTTTTTTTTAAAAGAAGAATATCCTTCCAACCCTCATCTCTAATATATCTCTTGTTCCACTGTGGAGGTGAGAGCTGGACTGCCAGGAGCAGGGTGGATGGTCAGCTTTCAGTCTCAGGGGGGATCAGAAGGAGCCATCAGTCAGCTGAAGCAGGAGCACAGGTTTTAACCATGGTTCCCTGCTAGAGAGTATTTTCCCAAATGCAGCCAAGCTGTATTTCCCCCTTTCGTTATTTTTTTTGCCCCATAAAATGCCAGAGAGCACTTGGCATATCTGAAGTTTCAGGCTTTCAACCATTACTCAATCCGTGATGGAAACGGGCTTTTAAAATGATCTGTTTGCTTGAAAAACCTCAATCTCTCATCAAAAACTTCCCCCGGGGAGCCCTTCCTCCTCTTCAAACAGCAAGGCTGAGCTTCAGTGGTGCTGACACTGGCACTGTCTCTGGGCATGACAGCGAGTGGGAACCCCTCTGCTTTCCGTTGGCCTTGTGACTTGGGGTAAGACCTCTCTGCTGGTTTAATCCATCAAGGAGAACCTGCTGAGTGATGTCCTACGGCTGGCCTGGCACGGTTTGCTGCACACCTGAGCCCGGAGCTGATCCAGGAGCTCCATCCCCTCACTGTGCTCACGCAGAAAACCCTCAACCTGAAAGTCAGGTGCTAATGAAATAAATGAACAGAGATCAGCCTACCCTTCCAGTGTCATTTTCTGGTCTCATTTTGTTGCTTTTCTGCCCACTTGGAATGCTGCTCCATTTACTAACTTCTTATTTGCTTTCCTTCCAGCTTGCTTACCTATCATCACTAATTACAGAACAAACAATTGCAGCAATACAGTAATGAATAGCAACCTTTTGATTTTTTTTTTTTTTTTTTGTGTGTGTGTGTGTGTGTGTGTTTAGGTGCACCTGGTTCAAATATTTAAGATAAATGGGAGTGACTTTCCAACTCTCCTCTCCTTTGCCTGGCAGCACAATTTCTATCAGTCCGTTCTGGGATGGTACGAGCAGGCAGCAGGAGGTTGTGCCAGGTAGGCAGAAGGAAAGGGTGTTCTGGGATCTCCTGTAAACACAGAATTCAAGGGTTGCACCCTCCCTTCCATGTTTAATGTTTTTTCCCCCTTGACTTTGTGCCGGCGCTGTTGCAGCAGTTCTTTGTGATCCTGTTGACACTGAGAGATGCAGGGGTTGGATGAGCTGGAACTACTCACAGCAAGCCTTGAAATTCACAATTTCAACATTAATTCAGCAAAAGGAGAAATTTAGAAGAGAGTCTAAAGCCTTTCCTGTGCCAGTGCCCTAATGCAACACAGCACTTGGGTTAAACACAATCACAGCTTCATTGATTCTGCTGCTGCTCTGCCTCCACATAAGAATATCTCTTAGATCTGGATTTGGGATTACAATGGAACAAAAAGCAATGGAAATCCACTATTAAGTACATCAATAAAGACACCTCACAAATGAAGATTAAGTAAGCTTTAAAATGTACCTGGAAATAGGAAATTGCCTATTGTAAATGAAATAGATGTTGATATAAAGCATTTAATTAAAATGGAATTAATGTTTCAGGTAATCTTTCTGTATTTCCTTCCATTGTTGTATGAGGTTGGGCAGCGACCCGTGTTTGTCTGGACTGGGAATGGCTCTGACTGAGGACCAGCTTCCACCTTGGACCCATCCAGCCCTCTGATAGATATTTTGACCAATATGATATGATTCAGGAGAAGAGTTTGCTTTCTGCCAGTTACCATAATTGTTTATTTCTTAAAAAATCCTCTCCTACTCTAATGATACCCAGGTTCCCCACCCTCTGGAGTGGAAAGCGTTTCTGAAAAGCAGGTGTACAATTCTGCTACAAACCTCCTTGCAGGGAGATATGATCTGCTTTAATGAAAACAACTCCTGAGTCACCTGCTGAACTGGTTTGATGTTATTTTGGTGTAGTGCTAACTAGGGATGGGATGCGCACTGGGATAAACCAAGAGTCACTTTCTGAGGATGCAAACATCCCCTATTTAAGAGACTGAAATGAATCACCCCCTCTGTATACACAAATGGACCATTAAAATATTGATAACTCCAGAAATAACAAAAGCAGAGAATTTAGTTCAAAGGTCTTGAGAACCTCCTTCAGTAGTGGGAGGAAGGTGTTTATACCTCATCTTTTCATTCCTGAGCCTTCAGCTTGGAAGCAGAGTGGCCTTTTCTGCAGTGGGTTTGGGTAGAACTCTGCCTTTGGAGAGAGGGAGTTTGAGCTGTTTGCCTCTCCATGTGCCTCCAGCAGCTGAGGATTTAAGAGCAATGTTCAAAGAGTGAGAGCAGAACTTAACATGTTTACTTGGTGTGGTCTCCCAGTGGACTGACTGGGGGAGCTCATCCTTTTGTGTCTGACTCTCCTTTCATTTTGTGATATCCACCTTGATTCTCTGTGTCCTTGAGGCGTATTTGAAGGAGCATATCTGATATATCTACACCAAAGTCCCTGTTACTGACTGTGTATGCCCTGGTCTTGTGTCTGCACTTTTACTGGTGTGAGTGCTGTGAAGTGCTACTCCTGCTGCCGCTGGAGCTGTGGAGCATGTGGGGTAACTTCCAGCATCCTGTGCTTGCACGAGCCATGGAGAGATGCTGCACTATGCCAAGGAAATGCCTGGGATGAGGTGGTACCCTGGCATGCTGAGGCTGGGCAGGAGGAAATGCTGGATGAGCGGAGAAGGAAGGACGCGCTTTAATTGTCAGCCGCTCGCTTGCACAGCAGGAGCGGGAACTGTGCATCATGCCCAGGTCACTGTTCCGCCTCGCAGGAGCAGCTGTCATCACCTGGCCCCAGTGTTTCCCCAAGAGTTAAGAACGTCGACCTGCTGGGACGTGTCTGCAGCCTCCAGAGGTGAAGGAAAGACCAGGGTCGGGGTGGAGGCACCCGCACCCCTTACCATTGCAGTGTTCCACGGGGCACGGCGCTGGTGGGGGCTTCTCATCCCCACACTGGCTGCTTGTGCTGCCAGAGGAGGGTGCACAGGCTGAGCCCTCCATGGGTGCTCCCCTGCACCCTTACTGGGTCCTGCAAGAGCTTCTCCCGTGTCCAACCTTCCCTGGTGCTGCCGACCTCCACTGGTGGGATGTCTCACCTGTGAGGGTGCACTAACAGGGTGCATTTGGAGGAGGGAATCTCTGTGTACGGCTCCTAAACTTCACCTGGGTTTGGGACTGGACCTCAGGGTGCTCCTCTCCCATGTGAGGGTGCCTGCCAGGCTGGGCGCTGCCGGGGCAGTGGGTGGAGGAACTTCCTCTGCAAATGCCGACATGGTTTACGTGTGAGATAAGCCCTGAGCTGCAATGCACACAGGGGAGCAGAGAACTTCTGGGAATTTTAGACATCTGGAGAACTTTAATGTAGAAAACACAGATGTTTGTAGATGCTTGCTTCAAGGTCATGAAGGTTTGAAGATCATAATTTCGTGCTTGGGCATCTAAGTCCTTTTGCAGATTTCTTGGCTCCACTGTTTGCTTCTGCAATGGCAGAGGAATGATTTGGATTAGAGCAGCGTGCAAGCTGCTCAGGATAAATGAGCTTGCTACATCCACATGAAACAAATATCTGTCTTGCTTTTTTCTGAATTAAAATGAACATATTAATAATTATAGAGGTGTTGGGAAAACCACTAATGTGTGGCTGAAGTCTCAGAACTCTGTGTGAAGTTGCATAGGAGTTCAAAGTACTGTTACTGTCAGTTTATCACTCATTACATTAATCCAATTAATTCATGCCTTTTTGTTTTTTTTTAATGTTGTCTGGCAGGTATTCTGTGTCTAATATTAAATAATTATAGCCCCAGTACTTCCCCTATTATTTTGTGTGAGAGCAGTTCTTACCATTTGATCACCACTAGCACAAACAACATAATAATGAGGATATTCCAACAGGAGGCAAAGAGTGCAACCTCCTTGACCTGGATAAATTACACTGGGCAAAAAACTCTCCAACAGCTCCAGTGAGTAGAGGGGGGACTGGAGTGGAGACAGGCATAAACTGGTTCCAAATGGGAGCTTGGAGTTACCTCTCTCCCTATGCCATTTAGTTACAATGCTGCCTTTTGCTGTGAAATGAAAGTTAGATAGGATAAGTTCAAAATACTACTCAATAATTAGGTAAATATTCTAAGCCCTCCTTTCCCCCCAGGTCCAGGGGAGCTGAGAGCACCAGTCTCCCTGGCACATGGTGAGAGGTGATTTACTGTAGCCCCACCATTACAGGTATTTTCTGGGGCTGCAGCACATAGACATGCCATTGATAATTCTGCCTTTGTTTTGATTGCTTCCAACTGCAGAATGAGGGAGACTTAATTGGCAGAAATTACCTCATTCCTGGCTTGATTAAGGCCTCCATATGTGTTTTATAAATAAAGTAGTCTTTTCAACTGTTTTATCACTTGGAGGTTTCAGCAGACTAAATATGATTTATGGTGTTTTGCCTCCTTCCCTGAACGGGGAGCCCTTCTGATCCCCCTCCCTCCCTGCGGCTGAGGACACTGGAGCTGGCGGGAGCATCGTGCTGCTGCTGGTGCTGCTGGTGGTTCTGGAGGTGGCCAGGCATCATCCAACCCTCCCTGAGGTGTTTGGCCAGCCCAGAGCTCAGCTGAGTGCAGGGTCTCCATGGGGTTTGAGTAGGGCTGTTGGCAGCCCCATCCCCATCCCTGGGACAGGTCTGTGTGCTGCTGTCTGTCACAGGCTCCTCCACGGCAGGGCCAGGGCTCGCCGTGGGCATCCCCTCCTGAGGGGTGGCTGTATTGGCTGCTGCCTGAATTCCCCTGCTCCCTCTCTTATTATAATCAAGGAATAAAGCAAATATAGAAACCAGGCTTTCACTAATCATTCAGGCTGCAGTGCACAGCCTCCTGCAGCTCTGGGAAAGGCTCTGAGAGGGAGCACGAAGGGGCACCTCCATCCCAGAGAGCTGCTGGATCAGCCCCCATCATGTCTGAGGCTGAAGATGAGCTTCATCATGGGACCTTGCCCTTGCTTAGTCATGTCGTGTCATATAACATCAGATGGTTTGGCTTGGGATCATTTCATCCCACCCCCTGCCATGGGCAGGGACACCTTCCACCAGCCCAGGTTGCTCCAAGCCCCGTCCAACCTGGCCTTGGACACTTCCAGGGATGGGACAGCCACAGCTTCTCTGGGCAACCTGTGCCAGGGCCTCCCCACCCTCACAGGGAAGAATTTCTTCCTAATAGAAATAATAATAATAAAATAATAATAAAATAATAATAAAATAATAGAATAACAACAACAACAACAACAATAATTGTCCCAAATTCACAGTCAGAGACGGAGAGATGAGGAGTGGTTCGATGATGCCAGCCTGGTACTGAGCTGTGAAATCTGGAATAGTGCTTTTAAAAGGGATTTTTAGGCAAAAAGCAATGGAAAAACCCCAATGACTAGAAATAAAATCAAGGCCTTGTGTGCCAAAATCACTGCTTACTCCACTCTGTATCATTTCAAGTCTCTTTGTTTCAAGTAGCTGTATTGCTTAATCCAAGCTTTCAGAAATCATGAGCTTGGCTTAAAACTGAGAGCTGAGAAATGTTTAGTATCAGGTTTTTTTATTCACTCTCTGAAGGCTGAACATTTTGCACTCGTGTGCCTTTCAGGAAGGCTGGATATGCTCTAAAGAAAAAGAAAGAAAGCTTAAATTGTTGGGTTAAAAACTGATCCAAGCTCTAAATCACCAGTAAATGCAGATGACTCACGATAAAATGATGAGAATTGAAAATACTGTTAGACATTTACAGAGATAAGGAGAAGAGGTATATTTAGTGGGATTCTTGTGTCTTAGCATTTGGTATTCTGAACTGTCTAGAGAGAAACATGCTGATTTCCTCGGATTACTTGATCATGGTTCACTGAGTTCAGGTTTTCTTTCCTTTCTTCTTTTGCTGATAATTCAGTAACAGTGAATATTCGTGTGAATGAATTCACACAGCTAAGCACGTTTTTCAGAGAAAGATATCTTTTCTAACAAAGATAATTTCCTATCTGTAGTGAAGGCTGGGGAAAAAAAAAAAAAAAAAAGCACCACCCAAAGAAAAGAGTTGTGTTTATGTAATTGTTAGTTCTGAATTTTTTTAAAAAACAAGTGAAATGAGCAAGTTGGCCTGAAACAGCTGGATGTGAAATTCCAAAGAACAGAATTTGGGATTTTGTGCCAGACTGGATGCAGCTTGACGACAAAGCTGGAGTTCAGAGCCAGCACAAGAAGTAGCCAGGAAGGCTGAGGGAGGATTCGGATGGGTGCAGGACGGACTGTTTCTGCTTTGCATGCACAGGGTGATCCAAAGAATAAAAACGAGGGCTCTGTCCTGTAATCAGCTCTGCTGTGGAAGGCACTGCTCCTGTCACAGCTCCAGCCCCAATTCTTTTAGAACTGGGGGATCCATAGGAAGGATTAATGGTAGGGTGAGGGCATTCTGCAGCTGTCACAAGGGCAGTTTAACACCATTAGGGTTGGGCCAGGACAGCCTGACAGACAGGTTTCTGCTCAGGTTCATCTTGAGGAGCCCTAAGGTGACACAGCCAAAAATGAGCCAGTGTGTGTATGGCAGTTGGTGTCTGTGGGGATAAGTGCCTTGTGAAGGTGGTGTTTCCCTAATTTCAAACAGGCAGAGGCACTGCCATCCATGTGCTCCTTGGCACAAGGCATGCAGGAAGGAGCATCTGGTGTTGAACGAAATCCTGCCTTTGTAGCTGGTGGGGAGAGAAGCCCTGTACTGTGTCTGTGGTGCTGGAAGGTTATTTAGGTTTTGGGTCCCCATCCCTCGAAGGAATGTCACTGTGTGAACACCCGGGGGCCGTGTGTGACAGGAAAGGTTTTGGTTGGAGATGAAATGGAGCACACTCCGGCCCTGCTGAGATGGGAAGGCAGAAACATCTAGAGAAGCCTCTGCTTTTGCCTCTTTTGGAAGTTACAACAGTAGCTTCCCAGCAAACATTTCAGCTTGAGCTGTGTGTCCGCCTGGAGCAGAATTCCAGACACCACCAAAGGGTCCCAGCTGGAATTTTGCCTCTGTGTAGCAGGGGCTGCTGCCAGGGTGAGTAAGGGAGCTCTTCTCCTGAAAAACCACCATGGACAGGACATAGATCTTCACAGATGGTCCTTCACTGAGGACTGAAGCCATCTGCTGTTTTTTCCAAACTGGCTTTTCAGTGCTGTCCTGGATGCTCAGCCCAGGGAAGCGCTGGTCCTCGGGGGCCAGGGCAGACAGGGGTTTGCCGCGTGTGCTGCGGACATGTCCTTTGGGTGGGGCATGACCTGGCCAAGTGACAAACTCCCTAGAACTGCCAGTCCTCGGGATTGCAGGGAGGTGAGGGGGGTTGGAATGAGGGGTACAAGCTCTCAGCTCTGGCTGCCCCAGAGCTCCCTCTGCCCCTCCCCTGCTCGGACACTGACCCCTTGGCCAAAGTTAACCGCTGGAGAAAGGTAGAAGGACTATTGATTAATGTTTGCTGGACAACTCTCATGCCTGTCCCATGTGGATAGGAGAAATATTCCTGCTCTCTCCTGCCCTTCGTATCGGAGCCGCTCTTTATTCAGCCGATTTCTCGGGAGAAATCCGGGGAGAGGGAGTGTGCCTGTCAGAGATGTGAGCTGAATAACAATCACCAAATCCCCCCCTCGCAGCAACTTCTGCTCCTGCTCCTGCTGTTCCATATTCTCTGTGGCAGAAACATTGGAAACAGATTTTTCTGGGTGCAGAGAAAAAAGCAAAATTGAGCAGCCGTCAGGATGCCAAACAACAGAACACATTTTCCTCGCGCGGAGAACGTCTCTGATGCTGTTAACGAACCCCCCAGGTTTCCCTGAAACCTCCAACCATTGCAGGGTTTTTATAATAATGTTTGTATTAGGCTTCTGGTGGGCTCAGGCTTGTGGAATTATATTTGAGCTTCCTTAGCTTTCAGCACCATTAAGCATATTTTCAAAACACATTAAAAGGAAAACGTCAGCTTGGTTTAGGCTGAAACTTACACTGGGAAAAGAAGATCAGTAAAAAAGAAAGTTTCATGAATTACAAATGAAGTGGGAATGTTTTCATTAAAGGAAAAAAATAAAGAAAATATGTTATTCCAAAATAATTTCATTTCTCTTTTTTTTTTTTTTTTCCCCCTTATAGACTGGGCGACTCAAACACAATGACTTTGTGCTGGTGAATGAGGAAAATTAAGTGACCAGAGCCCAAACTGCTCCAGGTGATGTTAAACGAAACTCCTTGGTTTTGGGAACAAAATGAAACAGGAACACCAAATGCAAAAATATGTTAAATAGCACCAGAAGCATCTACAAGTTTAAACAGAAACATTTAACTGAAACACAATTTGTTTCCTTGGAAGAGAATGCAGGAAATTTTCCTTTTATTGTAATGTTTCCATCATTTAAAAGACAAAGACTCTTCCCAAACTCCAGCCCATAGTCCTCAATCTCCAGGGACCATTACTGAAAAGCCCAAACTCTCAGTTCTTGCTCCACACAAAGATTACTAAAACAAGGTTCTGCTCCTCTTTTTGCCTTTTGTTTCCCTGAATAATTTTAAGTGCATTGTTTAGAAGAAGGAGGTACATGAAATGTGGGAGAGCTGGATAGACCTGGGAGACTTTTGGGTCAGGCTGATGTCTTAGGTGGTTGTGTCTGGGGTTGTATTTTCCATGACTCCTGACTGTAATGGGTAGCTGTGACAGAAGAAGGGACAATGCTAAAGCCATTAATAGTGGCACAAAGTCTCCAAGAAGGCATCTGGAAGCCTTGCTGCATCATCCTGGAATCACGGAATGGTCTGGGTTGGGAGGGGCCTTACAGACCACGCAATTCCAACCCCCCTGCCGTGGGCAGGGACACCTTCCACAAGACCAGGTTGCTTAGAGCTCCATCCAACCTGGCCTTGAACACTTCCAAGGATAATGAGCCCAGGAGGCAAAGCCTCCTTGACAACCATGATGTACCTTTGTGTGGTTGCCCTGTACATGAGTTTTCCTTTAAGTCTGGCAACAACTAACGAGATAATGGACAAAAACCTGTGCAGTGTTGCTGCCCTCTGCACAATGCCACTGTTTTGCTGTTGGCTTCAGCACCACTCGTGTCTTCCTTCTGGGCTGCTGTGAAAAGCAGAAAGGTAAGGATGGGATCATCAAACCCAACCATGACTTTTCATCTGCCTCTGATGTCTGTAACAGCTCCCTGTTTGCTGCCCCTGTGTATGGCTTAATATGGAAAACACAACAGGGTCTGCCAAGCTGTGTGTGCTACCATGTATGGTGAAAAGGACTTCCCCAAAGTAGAGGCATAAATTCTGCTTTCCACTTATATGAAGAATAAAACAGATAATATGAAGCTCTCCCTGCTTGGGTCAACAGTCTAGAAATGCCCAGTTATAAATAGGAGAAAATGTGCTTTTGGGCAGATAAGGAGAGCAGCAGTTTACACTGTTTTAGGGGGAATAGCAGCTTTTTCCATGCAGAAGTGTCTGCAGCTGGAACACCGCATTGGATGTATTAGAAAGGCAAGAATAAAATAATGAAAAAGAAGGTAATATTTTTTAAGTCCCTAAAAAAATCTATCTGATGCATCTATATATGTATCTATGCATTTATCTAATAATAGACATTCCAGACAAGTTTTGTATTTTTTTATTGCTAATAAAGTAGTCAAAATATAGTATTCAAAGTATAATACAATACAATGTAATCTAATGTAATATAACATATAATCATTACTTATATTGTATATAATATGGAGTTTGATACAACAACATATAACACATTAATATATAACTATTGTATTATCAACATATAATTAATGATATACATGCTAATGCTGCCGGGAAAAAGATAATGCTGGAAAAAAAAGGTAATAAATTTGGAAGCTAACTCAGAATCAGCACAAATGGTTTTGTGTTAGCTCTGTTTAGAAACTTGGCACCATCAGAGCATTCGTATTAAATCAGCAGTTTGGGAAGAACTGAGAGTGGGATTTGCTTGGTTGGATTTTGATGTGCATCGTTCCTGCATCCCAGAGAGAGGGTCTCAAGGTGGGTGGTGCACAAAAAAAAATTCAGCACAAAAAAAATTATCCTGGTATATGAACCTGCCGAGCTGCAGCCAGAGGGAGGGGTTTTGCATGGAACTATGGCATTAGAAACCTTCCTTGGGGCGAAGAAAAAGGACTTTAAATATCCCCATTCCCATGTGTTTACACAACAGACCCTAACAACTCCGAGGGGGCCTTTTGAGCTAATTGGGAGAGTGCTCTCTGCTGTAAAAGGTCCCTAAATACGTGTTTACCTAATCCAGGCTTTGAGCACTGCTCAGATGTTTGCCTGTGACCAGCAGGAACAGCTCTGGGGCTGCAGCACCACGGGGTGTCCTGACAGTGGGGCTGACGGTGCTGATGGCACCCCGTGGGTGGATATCCAGAGGAGCACCTGGTCTGGTGGAAGGTGTCCCTGCCCATGGCAGGGGGGTTGGAACGGGATGATCTTTAAGGTCCCTTCCCACCCAAACCCTTTTATGATTCTGTGATTCTAGTTCTGTGACCATGCTGGACCTGGCTACAGCAGCATCCCTTCCTGCTCCCAACTCCCTGCAGTGCCAGCAGTGGGTGGCTTCACCAGCCAAACAGGCTTGGAGACTTTTTTCCCATTTCCACATATAAGTTCACTAGACATGGTTCTGTTCCTGAAGGATTTCCAGGCTCACCTTGGGAAAAATTTTTCCTCAGCCTTCAGAAGTGGCTTTCTTTGGTAAATTCCAGCATCTTCAAGAACTGGAGTAATTTGCTGTCCTGGGGCTATTTTTCTCTCAGAATTGTCCCAAGTAACCCTTGCTGGTTGGATTGGGACAGCAGCCATCAAATCAGCAGTATTAGGATTTTCAGCCTGTTTGTGTGGGTACAAAGGGTGCAATTCCTGAGGATAGGGGTAAATCCAGCTCCTTACCCACACAGGGACAAGGAGGCTCCTTGTTCATGTTCATGGTCACTTTGGGTGGAAAAGGATGAGCAGTATCATGGGGACCACTCAGGAAGATGCTGCTGAACTGAGGTGGCAAACTTTGCTGAGGTGAACATCCACCAGTATCACATCTAGATATAACACACATCCAAATGATACAGGAGTTAATTTCCAGCTTTGGTCCAGACTTATTCTGCACAACTAAAATCCAAACTGAGTTAATGCCTCACTGCAGAATCTATAAAATAATCTCTGGTATGACCTTTACTGAGGACGCTGTTCTCTGGAAAAAGATGTATTCAGCAGCCAAGTGGTTAAATCAAAATAACAAGGGCTATTTATCTAGTAGCTTTCCATGGCTATACTCAAGGGGGGCATATCTACCTATTTGTCAAGTCATTGACAACAGCCTATTTCTTTCTTCCTACCCACATGCTTTATTAAAGAAACACTTGACCTACCTGTCATATCAAACTGCTTCCTTTATCCAAAACAGAATAATATAGACATTTCCCTTAAGGGAATCCTGATGCAAATATATAAGGACAGGTTGCCAATTTGTTGAGCATATTAGGGTACAGAAAACTGTCAAGGGAAACAACTGTAATACAGACTGTTCTAACAAGCTCGTTTTTCTTTTTTTTTTGGTGGTACTTTTGGTCTCTCTTTAGTTTATATTATACGATTTGTATGTTACCGCTTTTATGGACAGCTGTCAACTGCAACTCGTCCTTTTCACTCGGAGAAAAAAGGAAACCTTTGGATTCCCGGCCGTGGCTCGGATCTATTGTTTGGTCTTGGAAAATAACTGTCACAAAACCTTCAGCTGCACGGAGCTGGGAAGAAACTTATGGGATAGGGGAAGGGAAAGGCAGCAAAGCTTGTGATGGAGAAGGCTCTGCCTGAGATTTGAAAGGCATCTATTTGTCACATGAAGCCACTTAAATACACGATGACGCTTCCCATTCTCACCTGTCTGCTTCTGTGCTGCAGAAAGAACTCTCTGTCTTGCCCTGGATGAGTGGTTTGGGCAATAACTCAACTTGGAAATGATGCAGAAAGGTTCAAATGTGGCGTTTTGCACAAGCAAGCTTTGCTGTGGCTGAGGGCTGGGAATGAGAGCCAAGCTGCAGGAATTCAGGCTTCCCAGCAGCACAGTGGTTAATCCTGAGCCACTCAGTCCCCAGCACTGGTTTTGGTGCACAGATCCAAAACATCCCTAGCTTTCCAGCAAAGCATTTTGGTGATGTTGTACAGACCCTCATCAGTTTCCAAGTGAAATCCATAATTTTCAGCAACTGGAATCTCCCGAGACCAGAAAAGATTAAGAGTCAAATCCATATAATTAGAGGTCTACGTCGACTCGTGGACAAGGCAAAGGCTGTGCTACAGGAACAAAGAGCAGATTAAAGATCTGTTCCACTTTGACTGCTGCTCCGCTGGAATCAGGGGGGTTACCCCAGAGATTAATTAGTCAATTTATGCTTGTTTGCATAAAGGATGATATAGATCATCAGCTGAATGAACAAAAGTTCAGGCAGTGCAAGTCAGGGCAAGAGGGAAGAGAATTAACTGTGTCTGGACCGAGGTCACAGCTCGGGCTGATCCAGTTGCTGTGCCAGAGCTCTGTGACTACCGTGCGCCTCTAACCAGTGACCTGTGGTGAGAGGCCACCACGAGCTCTGGCATCTCTAATAAAAGTCAGATCACCCAAAGCAAATGTGTCTAAAGGGTCGTACAAATATTTGGGTAGAGAAGAAAAGGAGCACTGGGATCACGGCACGAAAGGCTGTGCAGCGATGGTCTGGGATTTCCCCCTTGGGCTGAACTTCTGCCCTGTTCCTGCTGCCAGCAATGTGTCCCCACACACAGCCTTGGGCTCCTCTTCTCAACGGTGTGAAAAAGGGATTCCTACTCATGTCTTTTAATGTGGGAGCACCCACGTGAAGATGAGGAGCAGTAGGTGGCATCCTGGTCCTGCTGAAATCCTGAGGAGTTTTCTCATGACCCTTTTCAGGGCCAGAAGGTCACCCAGATGTTAAATATTGGCATCACGGAAGGAGAAAGCTCTGGTGGTCTGGTGTCATTGCTGTGGGCCAAGCTGACAGTGGCTTTAGGGTATATTTTGTCGGCACATGGCTTATGAAGACACTGCACTGTGTGATTGCAGGGATGAGGAAAAGAAGATTATAAAAGCGTATTTGCAGCACTGACTCTGCCTTTAGAAAAGGACTGGGTAGTTTGAAGTCATTAATAGACTTTCCAAAGCAGACATCATCCTGCCTGTTCCCTTGGAATACTGTGGAAAACAGGGAAGAGGGACCATCAGACACCATTTTTATGTTCTGATATTGTAAACACACATACCCAGTGCATGTTCACCAGATGATGAGGGGTTTTTTTTCACAAAGTAAAAACACTGCCTCATTTTTTGTACAAGTTTTGAATCTGCAACACATTTTCTGGAGCCAAACTGTAGCTCAGACATAGTGAGAGATTCATGTATCACTGGGACTAGAGCAGAGCCAACAGCTTCTTCTCTTTCACCCCCACTGACACACTTGATGACACTTAATGATCTCTTTTCCAAATAGCTGGAAAAGTGCTGGATAAAAGACTTGAATACCCAGAGGGGTGGAATTGAGTGTGTTAATGGTCGTGGTGTATTTGGTAAATCCAAACCCCCCAGTGCAGCCTGGTTTCTGCACCATGTTCCAAAAATGAGGGGCAGCAGGGCAACCCCAGGGAAGGATGGGGGGGGTGCAGCACAGCCTCCTGGGGACCAGCACCACCAGCAGCAATTAAACACTGATTAAATATTGTCCTGGGAACTGCTTGCCCAAGCCATGTGAGACATCCAGTGGGCCAGATCCCCTGGAAGAGCCCAGTGTTTTCCAGCGAGGGTCCAAGTCACGGGTCCTGGGCAGTAACTGTTAATTAGCATCAGGCAACTGTTTCCTGGGGGGAAGTTCGAGAAACAAGTATGTCTCAGTCTTGCCTTTGAAAAGCCACATCTTGTCAGCAGAGAGGAATTTTAACACTTTTTTTCTCAAAGGGCTTCCAGGTAGGAGTCCTGAAATGTTCAGGCAACATTGGTGTAAACAGAGTGATTGGGGGATTTTGTATTATGGAGAGAAACAGTTCAAATATTGCAGCATCCTCAGCAAAATCCCACCAGACACTGCTTATATTGAAAAGTAGCTCATTTGGTTTTAATTCATCCTGTATCATGAGGTTACAGCCTGGTTTAGTTCCTGCTTGTTTTTTAGCTGCTTTCTGTTACATTTTTTTTCTTTTTTTTTTTTTTTTCCCCCTCAGAGCTTGAGAATTGCAAGGTCAAGCTAAAGTCAAACTTTACCATGTCGGTGATGAAATGCAAGCAGATGTGGCTGTTTCATGGACACTGCTCCTGGGGTCCGTGGGTGGTGCCTGCACCCTGGGCCACGTCTGCTCCCTCACAGCTCAGCAGCACCGGTTCTCCCGTTTGGATCCCAAAGTTGGTGCCAGCCTGGCTGTTGCTCATCCCAGGGAAATTGCTTCAAACCTCAGCATCTCCACGGACCGTGGCACCCACAGCTGCTGTTTGCTTGGCCTTAGGAAGGACTGTAGGCGGGTGACTGATGGGTGGTGATGGTGTTTTCCTTCACAACACTTCACAGACTGATCTCCTCTGCCACAGAGTGTCCCCTGGCTCCACCACTTTCTGCAGGTCTGTTTGCTCCCTGCATCCCTTGATGGTTTGCAAATGATGATCACTTGATGTTGAGTTGGCTGGACTCTCCTACCTGAAATAAAACCAAATTAACTCTGGCAAACCTGGGCTGCTGCTGAAGCCAGTGATACTTTTTCATGGACGTGGTCATGATATATATATAAATATTTATATAAATACATAAATACAGCTCAGTGCTATAATTGCTCATGTAAATAAATCACTGATTCCCAGGAGGTTTGGCACATGGCTCTGAGTGAAGTGCTTGGGCACACTGGCAGTCCAGCATCAGCCATTCCTGCTGGGATTCCTTTCCTCTCCTCCAGCCAGGATCTTTGATAGTCATCAATACATTTCACCACCCTAGTGCCAAACATCCAGAATCTACTCCTGAGTTGACCTCTAAGTACAGAGATAAAAGCACAGCCCACTTACACAGGGCAAGGTGGGTTTGGCAGAGAGGATTCCCCTCCCTCAGCTCATCCTGGGTCTGGTGCACTTAATGCTTTTCATTCATAGGTTTGAAAAACTCATTAAGCTATTTTGCATGAGACTGGCAAAGAGCTGAACCCTACTGGTTTATGTTCATGACCTCATGGTGTGCAGGGAAGCTGCAGTAATCTGAAAGATTTTTCCTCGTTGTCTTGCTGAGGTTATTCATTATCTCAGCCGAAAACACACACAAGATTGTTCTCTTATAGATGGTGATGGTGAGAAATACAGGGTTAGCAGCATTGCTGAGAATCAATGGATTTCTGAAGAAATTTGAGGATGAATGGGATGTTCTTAGAACGGGATATAAAGCTTTGTATCAATGAAAACTACCCAAGTAAGGCAAAAAAATCACAACCAGGCAATATTTTTCTACCTATTTTCAGCCCTATGTTTTTCTAGGTGCAAGAAAAATTTCTATTTCAATCTTAATTAAAAGACCTATTCCCAAAAGTACCCCCAAATCCTTCTGAAAATTCGAAGTAATCTCTAAATGGGGTAAAAAGGGAGGTAGTGGTTCGAACCCTGTGGTCAGCAGGAACGACGCAAAGCCAGCCTGCTTCCCTCTCTGCATCCCTCTCCCGGTGCTTCTGTCCAAGACCTTTACTTGAGGTTGTTTTGTTTCCATTAGGATTAGTGTGACCCACTCAGAGGAAGTGCTGGTTAAGTCCGAGGGATGGCTCCGGACACAGGGAAGGAAGGAGGGGGGTCCCACGTCTCAGGAGCATTTCTTTGCCGCGATACACGGCGCTGTAGCAGCTTCTAGACATGTGTTTGTAATTTCTTGTTTGGTCTGCCCGGGTTCTGGGAAATGGTGCGTTTTTGGATTTGCCTGCTGAAAGGGTTTCACACTTTGGGGTAGCGGCGTTTGATTAGTTTTGATGATAACCACAGTAGTACAATTCTGACTTCCAGATTGCTTTCCAGAGTGACACTAAGCAGCCACCCATCTCCAAGGCTGAAGAAATTCACATGTGCATTTGATTTTTTTTTTTCTTCTTTTTATGAAGGTAGAAAGGGCGTAATGTACTTGCCCCCCCCCCAAAAAAAAATTAAAAAATCCCATTTCTCAATCCTCCCTTTTGGGTGATGTTTGTGTGAGCCTATGCTAGTAAATAGGATGGGATCTATCAAGGACAGAGTATCTCCTAGTCCTTTTATCATCTCCACTACTTAGCAATTTTTTTACAAACTTTGTTCAGTGAAGAGCTGCATTTGTCACACAGTGATTTCAAAGAGTTACCGGACTTGGGGAGGAAAATTAGTAAGAATTCTTGCCCAGAGATAACATAATATGAAGATGACAGAAAAAAAGCAGGCTAGCATTTCTGTCACCCTTTTTCCCTGCCTACTAATGGTTTTGATTCTCATTATTTCTCAAATGCCAAGAGTAAAAACCCTCCAGGGTACCAATTAGCTGTGCCCAGCCTGGATACGACTGCTCTCATCCAGGACATATTTTGAGATGCTGAAGCTCTCTTTGGGAAAAGGCAATTTGTGTGCAGCTATGTTTGGTAATTTTCAAGGACTTCATCTTGCTGGAAAATAGAGATGGACTCCTACTTAATTTAATTAAAACCAAAGCTTTTTATTAATTGACTTTCAATAAAGGCAATTACCATAAATGGGAACCTGGGATCTGTGTTTTGCAGCTTATTTTTGTCTGCCTCACTTATGTTTTATTAGGGGTTATACTTTTTTCAAAAAAGAATAGGAGACACTGAATTTATTTCTGAATGAGCTTTTTGCCTTCTCTACAACCTTTTCCATCTGCTTTTGCATTATTTTAAATTTAGACTGTCGAACAATGACAGCTATGACAGCGTGCAACTATATTTTGCATTTCTGTTGCTTCACCGTGTTGTTTATTTAAGGCAGATTTTCTTATTTCAAACAGAGAACGGAGATAATTTAATGGCTAAAACAAGGACATTTTGGGGTAGAGTTGAGGGCTGATTCTGGTCAGAGTGCTGGGGTGTCTGTGGCACTGGGCATGGGTAAGGGGCATGGGAGGGATGCCAGGGCTCAGCCTTGCCCCAGCATTCAGTGCTGCTGCAGCCTCTCCTGAGTTAGTGCTCTCCCTGCTTTGGAGATTAGGAAGCAGATCTGCTAAGACCAACTCTTTACTCACATGAATAGCTCCATTGAGTCCTACATGGCTATTAAGTGACTTAAGTTCAATAATACATTAAATCTTTGCAGGGCCTAAGGCAACTTGGAGCAGGTTATTTAAGAAGTCTGCCCTAGCCTTTTGCTGCAGCCACAAAACCACCCTGGTCAGATCCTGCTGCTTTCCCACCCCTGTTTTTGTGGCTTGTGCATTATTTTGCCCCATTTCTCTTGCCCTCTCATGAGCAATCTGCCTCTCTCTGGCACTGCCTCCTTGCCCTAGCACAGACCCCCCTCCTCAGCCCTTTGCATGTCCCCAACCCACCTGCATTCCCTCCAATTTTCATTTTTCAGGACTTCAGTGGCCACAAACAGAAATAACATCAGAGGAGCAGCTTCCACTGCCCCTCCACAGCCAAAGTACCTCGGGGGTTTATAAAATTGCAATACTGGCAAAAGCAATAGAGGGAGCTGCTGCTGGTGGCTGGAGTTCGTCAAAGTACCACGAGCTGTACTTGCCTAATCCCCGGTGGTGATCTCCCCCACAGCTCCATCATTTAGAATTCCTTGAAATGGATAAAAAATGAAAAGAAAAAAGAAAAAAAAAACCCAACCCGAAAAACAACCCTGCCCCAATAGGATTTCTTCTGGATCAATATTTAAAGTGCTGGAAAAATTAACATGGAAAGATATTTGTAAAATTCCAAAATATTTTCTTAGCCTCAGTGTAAATATTTGTAGAGAAAGCAATTATTGTGCATAAGAATTTTCTGTTGTGTCTCTTTCGGTTCTTTCATTCAAATGATAGCTTTTTTGGCCCATGCCTGAATAACTAAGTAGAGGTGATTAAAAACCTTCAAGCCCTTCAAATTTATTGTCCTGTAACTATTTTTGAAAGCAGATTTAATATCAGTATGCCATTTATATTCCCCGAGAGCTAACATTTCAGATACCACACCGATACATCAATGCCTGATGCAAAGCAGATTGCACTGAAGTTGTAGAAATGTATACAAGAAGAAAACTGCTTATATTTAATAAAGAACTGAGATATAAACATATTTTAATACAAAAATGGCTTTGAAATCGATGAGTTCCTACTGCTTTACTCCATCCCCTTCCCTGGTGTTTCTCTCCTGCATCCCATGTGTTGTGTGGAGGGCACCAACATGAAACTCAGCTGCGCCTCTGGGTGCAGCAAATGCAGGATTGATGTCTCCCCAAGAGATTGGCCAGACCAGCTTCTTCTATGCACACCAGGCTTGCTTTTATCCCAAAATGCATTTTCCCTCCCGTGCTCCAGCGGCCCATCGCAGGGCTGCCTGCTGTCCTCTGCTCCTGCCTTCCCCTAAGCTCTCCCCTCGCCCCGGTGTCTCCTCCCTGTCCTGAGGTTTCTCCAGGGGATGCCACAGGTTGCTGAAATGCCATTCTCATGCTCTCCTTGCTGCTGGAGCATCCATTGTGGATGAAGATCTGGTTGCCTCGTGCAGAGCCAGGTGGGTGGGGTGGGAAGAGATGACTGTGAGCAGTCCTGGCCCCAGTGCCCAAAAACTGCTCTGATGGTGAAGGGAAGAGCAGGCAGGTAGCAAAGACAAACCTGGGAAGAGCAGAGGATCACAGTCAGCTGTCCAGCACTGAGGGGTTCCTACTTCCAGGCTTGTTTTTGGGCTCTGAAGGCACTGGTTACCTCTAAGATGGAGAACAGAAAATATTCCTTTTTATACAAATACTTATTTCCCCATGGTCTGGTCAAAACCCAGTTGCTGTAAGGGTTTAAGGCCACCAGATTCAGCCTGGTCACACTCCTCATGGATGTCCCCAGTACCACACTTCATGCCTGTGCCACAACAGAAGGCTGAGGACAGGCTAAAACCTCCCTGCTGCCCTTCTGCCTCTGTTGCATCTCAGTGCTGTGCTCCTGCTGCCTCTGGGCTGTGGTTTCATGCTTGGCTACCTCTGGCTGAGATAACCAAAGGTGCAGAAACCTTCTGGTCTCCCTGCTAAAAACCTCCCCTGCCCAGCCCGAGGCAAGGGCCAGGGGCTGCAGAGCCGAGCCTAGCTAAGCTCAGTTGAGCCAAGCCGGGGCTGGGCAGCCCAGCAGCTGGCTGCAGCTGGATCCACACCGTGCAACCCTCACAGCCAAGCTTGGGACATGCTTGTTGTCATCCCTCTGTTCAGGAGAGTGCACCCGCTCCTCCCTCCCTCTCTGCCTTCGATGGTTCATCTGTATTTCGCTACCGGCAGCAGGCTCCTGCTCTTCCCAGAAAGCCTCTCCCCTCCATCAGCTGCCCCCTCCAGCCAAGTTTAACCACAGTGCTGCCCTATGACCCCAGGAAGATTTCACAACTCCCTCTCCTTTGGCCACAAATGCTCTGTTTGTATCAATTCCCTCTTTATTTCTCACATTGCTCCATTTCTGTGTGGCCAAACAGTGAATCAACCATCATTGCCTCCACCTCTGCACCCCATCACTGCTCCCCATTTCTCTATCCCATCACTGCTCCCATCTCTGTGACCTCTCACTGCTCCCATCCCTCCATCCCATCACCACTCCCCATCTCTGCACCCCCCCTTCCATGTGTGCCCTGGCCCAAGTGTCCCCTCCTTGTCCCCAACACCTGAAGAGCGGTGGAGACCTCCAAAGTCTCTCCCACCAGCCCATCTGAAGCAAATCCTTTCTTCAAGCCCTTATGTCCAGCCACAGCCTGGAGGGGACAGACACAAATGTCCCAAAGCCACACGACCAGTGTCACCTCTCCCAGGACTGGTGGTTTCCACCCGGGGAACACTGATCTGGGCGCTGGTGGGATCTTCCCTCACTCACCGTTTCCTGCAGCAAAGATATTATTCAAGGAGTTCACATTCCAGCCGGTTTCCAGTCGTTTTTCCCTTCGTGCCACCTGGTGGACAAAGGGGACATTTTCCACCTTTTTATTTCACGAAAGAAGGAGCACCTGGGAAGGTTCGTTTTCTGTGAGGAATCTGGATGAGCATCACCCGATTTAAATTTTGTACGATGAGAAACACGACCCTACAATAACACATATCCCAGGGGAAGCCCCAGAGCACCCCAACATTAACCAAATACCTATTTCTTACTCATTGCTGAGGCTTATGCATAACACTGTGTTTTAATTGTAATTAAAGCTGCTCAATAAAGCTCAATTCCTACAGTCACCATAACAAGCAAATTAATTGTCCCCTCCCTGAGTTTCTGACAAATTCATGCTTTTATCTAGGCTTGAGCAACTGTTTTCTGATATTTTAACAAATGTGCAGTTTGAATCCCTCCTGTGGCCAGTCCCAGACAGGCTGCAAGGGATGGAAATGCTGGTAAAGAGCCCATGGAAGTAGAAAAATTAAGTAAATAACAGCGAATGTTCCTGGCAAGTGTTGTTTTTATTCAATTTATGAAGACAAGCATTGCACGAGAAACTTGGTTCCAAGAGATATTTTTGTTCAAGTATTAGAAGTAAATCCCTGAATTGAGGTGCTTAATGAAATGAACCAAAATGGCTTTTGCTCTCAAATCCCTGCAAGAAGTGGCCAAACTGAGCTGTGAAATAGCTTCAAATCATGAATAAATAGGGAGCAAACGGCAACGTGCTCAGGGCACATTTCAGAACAGCCAGGATGATGATAGATGAGGAAGAAATTCATCACTCGAGCTTTCTCCCACTATTAACAGTTCAACACCCCTCTGCTTTAATCCTCTGAGAGAAACCCTGCCTTTCGTGAAGTCCACGGAAATTTTAGCAGTGACTTGACTTGGGCCAGGATTTTGTCCTAAATCTTTTCATAAATTCAACAAAACGACGACACAAAAATCTGCAGCACGGACAGAAACCGTGTCTGGTAGCTGTTGGTGGCTGATGCCGGGGGTGACGTGGGGTAGAGCGAAGTCACAGCACAGAAATGAAGAATTTCTTGGTGTGCACAGCCTGAAACCTCTGCAGGCAGAGGGAAGCTGAAATTTGGCTACAACCCTCTAACTGATACCCTGATTGCTGCAAAACCACTGCCACTAAATCCCCCTGCCTACAATTACTTTGGATGGTGATTTTATACCTCATTTGAAAAGCGACGCCTCCGTAACATCCCACAGAAGCTTTCGGGGCAGTAATGCATCTTCCCTGGGACATTCAACTCAGCCACCCAAAGCTCTGGCTTTGTTTTTCTAAAACAAATGGAAAAAAGAGCACAAATTAAAAATATTTTGACTCTGGATTGAGGAAAATCGTATGTTTTACTTGGACAAGAAATTAACTGGTTTTGTTTTCTTCAGTGGCAAAATCCATATGATTTAGCTTGTCCAGAAATGGAAATATTTTCATTTTCTAAGGGAACAACCTCCTTCCCTCTCAGAGATTTAATTTTTACCAACTCAGAAAAATTTGCCCTGACTGAGATTAGATGAAATACTTTAGTTTATCTCAGCCTTTTAAAAACTGTCTGTAATAATTTATTTATTTTTTTAAAAAATGTGTCCAATCAAAAATAATTAAAAAAACCAAAACATGAAAATGTTTCACTGAAAAAAAGTGAAGAAACAAAGACTCTCATCCTTGGATCTCCTCAGCCTGATGTGCTTGGGGAGTCAGAGATGGAAGAGATACAGTCAGTGGGCTGGGCTGGGATGTGGGAGGCATGGAGGGAGAGGGTCAGGAATGACAGGGGACATTTTTGGGGCGGGGGAGCACAAGCAGCTTAAGCCACTTTATCAGCCTGTAATAAACCAGCAATCAGCAGGGCTGGGATTTGGCAATCAGTCAATACCGGCTCAAAAACAACCCCGAGAAAAAAACGTACCTGGGACCCACTTCAGGTGACCTTTGGAAGGAAGAAAAACAAGTTTAAAAGAAAACAAATGTTTCACAGGGGTGTTTTGAACCGCTCCGTTCCACCGAGGGTGTGTGAGGACGTTACTCCCCTGTGTGTGGGAACCCTTTGTGTGCTTGGAGCTTGTGCTGACACGACATGCTGGTGGCCCTTGGCCTGTGTGGACGCCCCACCTGCCTCCACAGGGCACTTTTCGGATCCTGGGAGCTCCCTGATGGCCCTGACCCAGCCCAGCAGCGCCGGGAAAAGCTCTTCAGCCTTTCCTGGGACAACCCAGGGGCACACGCTGGCAAAGGATGGCTGCGGGTCTCCCTTATTTATTCTCTTCCCGAGCAGACACATCCTGTAACTCAGGCTGAAATCCCAGCCGAGTGCAGTGCCAAGGCCGAGTTGCCCTGTCACCGTGTGGCCATGTGGCCGTGGCACAGGGTGGCTCGGGAGCAGCGGCTGATTTTCACCGCCCTGAACCCCCCGACTGAATTCCCCACAAAGCCCCAGCCCCCCTCGGCTCCCCACCAGCACGGATCTACTTCTTTCCCCCAAACTGGCTTGCGAGCAAGAACTCCACAGTCTGAAACCAACTGCCTTTCAACCTCCGGATATGAAGCCCTGCCTCTGCCCAGACTCTCCCTAAAAACCCAACAAGGAATATGTGGAACATTTGAGGGAGCTGAAATGGCCCAGCCATGGATGGCGTGTAGCAGCCCCACTGAGATATCTGGTTTCTGTTACGTGTTTCTTTTCCTTGCCTTATCTGTATTAGAACTTATAAAATGGATGATTTGTATCAGCTGTCCTGCTTTGTTGTTATTGCCATGTTCTGCTAAAATGATAACGAAGCGCTTGTCCCAAATCTTTCCCTCCCACAAAATATCCCAGCTATGTGAAATAAAAGATGCCATTTTATTACAGGGCTGAACAAAACTGTGCAAGAGGCAAAAAACAAAGGGGTTGTGAGGAGCATGACTCCAGGGAGAAAAAAATTTCGTGGAGATGATGGTCCCAGGGAATGCAAAAAGCAAAAGCATTTTTAAGTTTGGAATTTATTATAATGTCATTCTGCAACCATAGTCAGGAACCTCATACCTGCCTCCCACTGCAATCATAGTCCAGGATACTTGGATTTAAGAGGACAATTCCCAACTTCCATGTGGTATTTCACACTGAAACATTTTTTGGGCAAACTTATTATTTGCTCTATGAATCTGGAAGCACCTGGTTAACCTGAATTTCCAAGTGCTGGGCAAAATTAATCCTTGATTGTCCCTAATTTCATGAAGTCATGGAGAGTGGGATATTTTGGATCGGCTCAACCAAATGGGTGTTCCTGATCTTTCCTTGGTGAGCCTTGGCCATGTCACATGCACGACCAGGTGACTGCCATTGTGCACTGCTAAAGAACAATTCCCTCATTTATGAACTGGGAATTCTTGTCAGCTGGTGACGAGGTTTTTCAGAAGAAAGACGGCAGAGCCTGCATTTGTGTGTCTGTGAGCTGAAAACCCTCCTGAGATCCATAACTGCGTGTCCCAGGCTGCAGCAATCCCTGTGGGAACACACTGCCAGGGATCATGTCCTGATTTCCATGAAAAGTGCAGCCAAATCATAAGGTTATACATGACTTCACTTTGCCTCCTCCACCAAATATTTGTGGTGTCCTCTTAGGTGGCACCGGTTTCCATCAAAATCTTTGAGGTATTTTTATTCCTTCCTCGCTTTGTTTCTTCTTTCCACCACTTGTGTTTTGAGACTGGTACCAGCAAATATAATCTGGGTTTTACAGACTACAAGGAGGAGGCAGATCTGAGGTGATTTAGATCCAGACCTCCCACTCAGGAGAAGCTGTTAATGCTGTTCCTTTGCCCAAACCATTGAGCCAAACCCCTCCTAGCTCTGGTAGTCCCACTCCAGGACTGCTTTTCCAAAGCACTTGTCTTTGAATTGCAAACACTGTGACAGTTTGGATGAAATCTCATCAAGCAAATCTACTTTTCAGAGGAAATATTAAGGAACTTAACAACTTAACACTTCCAGAGTGATAAAAACATACTTGTCTTTCATACAGAAAAGGGCTGACAGCCAAATTCTGTAACTGAGAGTACTTCCTTAAATATAGAGCTCTGAATGAACAGCAAAAGGGGCAATCCAGATTTTTATGAAAACAAGCAGAAGTGACTGTTCTGTTCCTCTTATCTGTGCCTGGAGCACGAGCATCTTGTCCGGTTCCTGGCTTCAGAGGTGATACGAGCCGTGACGTATCTTAAAGGAAAAGATGGAATGTCTGGTGAAAAGAATATACAGAAATTGATTTCAAGGCAATCAAAGCAGTATTTTATCATCAGAAAAACTGCCAGGGTCAGAACTTTTCCTAGCACTTGAGTGAGGCTACACCAAATTACAATGGTGGGAGAGAGGGGTTTAGTGAGTATTATTTCAAGGGGTCTGACTAAAGAATATCCCCTTGCATGGCTTAGCAATGGATCATTAATTATTATTTGAAAATTCAGTAAAGCTTTTGTTTCTCCATCTTCCAGTTCTCAGTAAAAGTGTACCTTATTATAGACCTATGACGGATCTTCTGCAAACAGAAGGCAATGTATTTTCTGCTTTAATCAGACGTTTTCATTTGCATGTAACTTCCTCTTGAACATTACTGACTTCAAAGGATTAAAATTCCTAATTCTGGTCCAACAAGATTTTTTTTTTTTTTCCCAGATGATCAGAACGGGAACAAAACCTTTCTCTTTTTGCCCTCTTCCCCTCCTTTTCTGCATGTTTTAGGAAAGTCTTGCCTTGTAGATAATTTGGAAACACTTGTCACAACCTCATTAGTAGATCCCAGCGCTAAATGCCCCAATAGACGAAAAATCCAATAAAAGGCATGGTTTGTAACTCTTAATTTTTGCAGCTGTTGGATGAAATCCACACATCTGTTTATGGTGATTCTTTCTTTGCTGACAGCATCAGTTTGTTCTCTAAGTGCCAGTGTTCCTAAGCAGCTGTAAGTGTGCCCGTTCTAACCCATTCGAGGAGAGTCAAAGCCAAATCTTCCCTTAAAGAAAACCGGGAATTGCTCCTTTGCAGCCACGCTGCTGCCTACCTGCTGGTCCAAAGTGTCCTAGTTGCCTTGCTAGGCAGAGGAATGTGGCAAGGAGTTGGTGGAATTTGAAATGAAAACATCGCAGATCAGCTGGGGGTTGCTCTGCAAACTTGTCTTCGGCTGTCGACGCGCTCCCTGGATTGCAAAGACAGAGACAGAGAGGAGAAACCCTCCTCAATGCAAATGCAAAGCACAGGTGGAAACTATCCAGTAAAATAGGGGTTGGGGGGGGACGGGTTGAAAAATTCTGTTCCGTCAAATTGTGGTTGTTTTTGCATGAACATGTTCACTTAAAGAAAAAAGCTTCTCTGGGGAGATTTTTCGCATGCAGGATGTGTCTTCCTGCCAAGGCTGGGAGGAGCAAGGACTGTCATTGCTTCTGAAATGCAGCCCATCCAAACCACCTGCCAATCTAATTTCCCTGAGATAAGGGGACTTGGCTTTCAGAATTTTCCTCTGGCTCTATTTTTCCCTTGGAAAGAGCCAACCAAAACTGGCATTACTTTGGGCTGGAACCAAAGGTTAAGCCTTGATTTCCATCAAGAAACACATTTTTTTTTTACTACCATCCCAGTTTGGAGAGGTGCATCGGACCACAGGGATTAAACTTTCATGCCAGATCATGTGGTTCAAAATCAAGAAGGTTCAGTTATTACCCTCTGCTCTTCTCAACAAGAAATGCCTCCCAGTAAAGTAGCCTGGGTTGGAATTTTTGATCAGAACACTCGCTGTGCATCCGAAGCTTGCAAAGAGAAAGGAGGCCAAAGGAGAAAACTCTTTAAGACACAAGTCTGAGTGGGGAAGGAATGGAATAAAAGTTACTGCATGAAAATCATTCCACGGGATGGGAGTCGAAGGTGAGGGAGAACTTTCTGCAGCGAAGCTCCAAAGGTTTTCTCCTTTTGGAACCCGACAGGGCTGCCCCACAGAAAAGCTGTCCCATACTCCAAAGGCTGGTCAGACCTTCACGCCATCCAGGACCTGGTTTTGGAGCCTCCATGTGCAGGAGAGGCAGTTTTGGGGAGCAGCAGGAATAAGCTGTGTGCTCCAACGCAACACCAGGGAGGTAGGGAAGCAGCAGCAGTTACCTCGGATCAGGCTGGCTGCTGCTTCTCCTGCACCTTACAGGGAAAAAGTAGCACCAGGTGATTTATTGGCTCGTCCAGGTCACAACAGAAAAAGGAGGAGAGGCAGTGATGGTCCTGCATGGGCAGAGGTGGTTGCTGCTGAGCTCCCTGACTTTAATCATCCAGGTCTCCTCCTTGCACCCACGGAAAAGTGTTTTCAGGAGGGATTTTTCCCTTCGGTGCTTAAAGGGAGCCAAATTATTATATAAAATTGTAACATCTGTGTGACCACCACTCCACATTCAGAGCCTCTGCTGAATCCTTCACTGCTGCCATTTGAATGTCCCTGCCTGTCTTGCGAGGAGCAGGAGAACCTTTTAGACCTGCTGTAGGATGAAAGAGGGCAAGAGCAAACTTGCTCTTGTGATGAGAAGATCCTGCCAAAACATTTGAATAGAGCGAGACGGACACTTCGTGGTGCTCTGAACTCCGTTTCAGGTGTGCTACAAAGTTTATATGCACATTGATTAATTTGCAGGCCACTGGATGCATGGCAGCTGTCCAGTTAGGAAAATGAAAAACAGAAATAAAGACATAAGTAGCAAACTGCAGGTACAGTGAGTCCATAGATGTCTGGCAAATGCTTATCCCCAGTGCCCAAACTTCTCGGTGAGGTGCTCGTATCCAGTTGCCAACTCTCGACCACTCTCAACAAATTTGTTCCCTGGAGCCCCTTTTGAGCCCTTTTTTCTTGATTTTTTTTTTTCCTTTAAAAAAGGAGTACTTTGAGTATCACCATTGACATACATTTTTTTTCTTCTTTTCTTTTTTTTTTTTTTCCTTTTCTTTTCCCTGGTTCTCTTTATTTTGGCCATCAAACCTGCTGAGAGATTTGCTCCAGATTAAATGCTGCAGCAGATGCAGCTCTTTTACCCTTCAAATGCCACTGTAGCTTCCTGGACAACACATATAACTCAGTCTTAAATATAAATTAAGAAATCAACAAGGGATACTACCCCAGGAAAGGACGACTAACAATAATGTTCAGAGACCTGTTGGGAGGAGCGTTATCTGTTATTTATATTTAATTATTTAGCGTTATCTACCTATTTAGATTATTTAAAAAAAAAAAAAAAAAAAAAAAAAAAAAAAAAAAAAAAAAAAAAGCTTCGCTTGGCCCCATCCAGTTTTCCTGCAGTATTTCCATTTCCCACCACCACCACACACGCAGGGTAGCGACTGGACATTTTAAAAGCAAAACACCCCCCCCCAGCACTTACCAAAGAAAAGATGTTTAACAAACGCTTGGCGTCCAATGAAGTGGGTCAGCGGCGGCGCAGGCATGTCCCAGCCCAACCTGCCTTTCCAGGAATGCAGGTTTCCTGCAAAATTGCCCTTCCTGCCTCGGGGCAACACCTCCAGCACCTCTCCTCTGCCCTGCTCCGCGGTTATTGTGTGCACAGATGAATGGCACAGCCCCGTGTGCCGGGATGTTATTGCTGGATAAAGCAAATAAAACATTTGAGTCACCGCGAGGAAGCTTTCCCATCTCGCTGCACGCCTGATCCCCAGGGTTACCCGCCTCTGCCTCCTCACCTCTGCTTTGTGTGATGTTATTCTAACCTCTTTCATCTTTGGCTTTTGGCAGTCTTTTCTGCTTTAAGTGTATAGTTATCTTAAGTTGAGCAAGATGTTTCGGGCTATAATAACTGGCTGATGTTTTAAGTGGAAATCTCCTAATATGCGTTCAATTTACATGTGCTAAGGCTCTCATTCAATCTGAAATACCAACCAAGTATAAAATAATAGTGACACTTGACATTTTCACAGAGATTTACAACTTCAAAGGGCTCTACAATATAAACGAACTCTCTCTGTACTTAGGAGATGGGTAAGCAAATACTATTAAGACGCAGAGTGAGTGAGGAGGGGCTGCAGGGCTTGTCCAAGGCCGGGCAAGGAGCTGGTGTCAGGGCTGGGGTCCTGCCTCTCTCTCCTTCTCTCCTGCACCCGAAGCACTAGACACTTGAGCTCTAAAAGCTGAATAACCAACACGGATGAGTCAGGCAGGTCTTCATCCCAGGCAGATAAATGAGAAATTTAGGCATTAGAACTGAATGCTGGCATGCAATCAAACACACCCACTCTCTGTCCAGCCTTGGCATCACCCTGGTGTGAGTCCTTATTTCTGAGGTGCACTGGTGATGAAGCCTCAGCACCCCGAGTGGGGACGGGTGGGATGATGGCCACGGGGCAGAGTTGCTTGTGCAGATCTGCAGGCAAACGATAAAGCTGATAGGAGGTCTGGGAAGTGACTGCCTTTAGTAACAGCCTGTCTGAGAGAGAGGTTTCGGCCTGTTTTCTCCTTTGCAAACACGGGCTGGGTCCCTCTCTTGCAACACCCCTCTGCTTTGGGGGGAGGAGATGGGTTTTGAGCAGCGCCTGCTCCAGTAGCCTGAATTAGAAACCTGCACGCTGCCTGATGGCTGCAGCTATTGTTAACACAAACGAGCGGGTGGATGTGCCATTAATCACAGCCCATAAACCATTTTGACTAACTGAAAAAATATTTCCTCTGTCTTATTCATGTCACAGCTCCTCCGAGCCTTTTGGCCCATTTGTGCGGGCTAGAGAATGAGTTGCTACCCGTTATACAGCATGTCCTGCCCTACCCTTGCTTTGTAAAGACAAGCAGCTCCATTCCATGATGTGTTTTGATGAGCTGCCAAGAGCCAGCTAATGTACTGTTTGCTGACAAGTATATGTTATTAATCCAAAAGCACTGAGCTTGTGGGTTGGGACTTTTCATTTTTTTTTTTTTTTCAAAAGAAATATAAAAACTAAATTAAACAAGGGTGTGGATATTCCTCAAATGTAGCTACTGTTTCTTCCGTGATGCAGTTGCAAATGTGCAGCTCCTCCGATTTCAGGGAATTTAAGGCGTTCTACTCCTTTATCACATTTATCTTCCTGCAGAAATCACAGAGGCTTATCTGGGTGTCCCCTTCTGGTGATCATTCCCCTCAACGAGTTAGACTTTTAAAACAAGTGCAGGGGGATAAAACTGTGGCAGCACTTCCTTGTACACCTTGTGCTGCCTCATGAGGCTCCCTGGGACCAGGTGGTGACAACAGGGTGGCAACTGCTGAGAACCCCCAAACTCAAATCCATGTGGCCCACCAGGGGTTTCACACATCACCTAATGGGTTTCTTTAGGTGTATTTTTGACAAGACTCCACCTTACAGCCTTCATGGATTTTTGGGATGTGCTCTCGGTGCAGAGCCCAGGACACTTTGCTACCTGGATGAACCCTTTGGCAGGGAGCAGCCCATGAACTCGTTGAAGAGGGGCTTTCAGCACCGGCCACAGCCAGGACCATCCCCATCCCATCTCCAGGGATGGCTCACGGCAGGGAATTGTGTGGAGGAGGAGGAGGGGGAAGACACGCTTTGAAAGCCCTCCCAAGCAAGGGGACACACGTTGAGGTGTCTCCTCACCAGGCACTGCAGCACTCACTGCACCAACAGGTCTGTGCAACGGGACCCCCCACAACGTGGAGCAGAAAGTGCCCCCGGGGCAGATCAATTTTAAGCTTAATGTAAAAAGATGACATCTGGATATGGGCAGAAAACACGGGCTTTCATTTTCGTGTGCAGGGCGCCATTTGCCTTCCAAATTCAACTGACAGCTTTTGAGGCAGTTCTTTCAGGTGACAAATGGTAATAAAGCTGCTGTTTACACTGGCTGTTGACTCATCTTAGGTGGAATTATGTACAGAAATAAGTAAACAGCTTCCTATTCAATGGGACCCATATGCAGCTATGGGCCACAGTGCAATGCAAAGCTCCTGTATGGACAGGACCCTTGTTTGTTGTGTGCTTTTCTAGGTCACTTAGCACTCTGCTTCACGAATGTGCTTTTTAGGGCTGAGACTCCTGGTGTGGATGGTCTTCCCTTGTGCAGAGTAATTCACCCTTGAAAGCTAGCAAAGCTATGACTGCCTTTTCATTTGCATTGTAAACACATTAAAGATGAGCTGAGCAAACCAGGACAACTTGGGAAGCCTTTTTACATACCTGAATATGAGGCTTGTGTGGTTTATTTTGTTAGTGTCCATTTATCTCATGAGTTTTTGGGGTTGTTAGAAAAAACATCTTGGAGAAAGGGTCTCCAGGTAATTGCATCTGAGGTGGTGCAATGGCTGAACTTCACTCGTGCACATTGCTTCTCATAGCCCTGGTTTGTGTCAGTCAAACTGGTAGAGGGTGACAGAGCCCATTTTTGTGTTGGGACAGTACTTCTCTGGGGTCTTGGAAGCTACTTTTGTTACCTTTAATTCAGTTGAAAATGCTTAATTAAAAATCCCTTGAAAACTAAACAAAACAAACTCCAAGAGCAATAGTCAACAACGTGGGGGGGGGGGGCGCAAGTGTTTAATGTTTTCTTTCTTAAAACACCCAGAATTTAAAGTAAGTATGTTTGAACTGGACTCCCCACTGTGACAGTGCTCGAGAACTTCTGAACTGCTCCCAAACTGCAAAGAGGAAATCAGGAAAAGTAAAGGAACAGGATGTGAAGCAAATTGATGGCCTTTGTGGATATCTCAAGGTACACAACATGCTTATGGGCATCTAACCCACTGGTTTTATGCCTCTGAAAGGCATTTCAGACCAATCCCTGTTGAATTTCCAATTGGATGAAGCCATCTTTCTCTTTCGAGTCTCAAGGGATTGTGGAAAAGCTGTGTCCTACCTTAGCTGGCAAACTATCCAGGGTATTTTGCACCCACATAAAATCCTGGTTGGTTGGTTGGTTGGTTGGTCATTATCTCTAGAAGCTGTTAGAGCTGCAATATTGTGATTTTTCATGTACATGGATAAGCTTTTATATCTTAGACAAGAAGAATTTACTTTCCAACATTGATACACACCTACAAGTGTAAAAAAGTATGTGACTCCCCATGAGTCCAGTCCTTTTGTGAGAGATTAATTCATCAAGACATCTTTTGTTATTAGTGTTTGTATTTATCACTCCTTCAGAGCAATCCAGTGGAAAAGCATATAATAATGGGAACAATCATTATTTCACTTCCACCTCTGTTGACTTCTTTCTCCGGTGCTTCTGTAGTAGATGCTGAAATTATTGCTTTGCCAAAATCGCTGTCCGAAGAACAACCCAGGTCTTGATGTCACTTTGTGAGGCTTTTTGGGAGACCCAAAGTGCCACTGCCCATGCATGGCTGAGGTGTATATGAGGCAGAGGAATCCAGGTCTTCCAGCGCTATTCCAGGATTGTGTCCCACTGTCATTCCCTGTGAGAATCTTCCCCACCTCAGCAATTTGTGTTTCTCTGCAGAGAAGGTCATCCCTACATGCCTGACACATCCATGAACGCTCAAACATCTCTGCTGGAAGACAATAAACATTATCTTGTGTTGCTGGAGAGTAAAGGAGAAGGAGGGAAAGGTGTAGCAGTTCTCCAGAGTGCAAAGTGACCTACAGCCCCTCAGTGGGAGGCATGAAGTTATGTAGCTCATTAAACCTTAAAAAAGCAAGGGGAGAAGCTGCTTCCAATTATCAGGATGAAAATTAATGAAATGAAAACTACAGACAGGCTGCAGAATTATGCAATAAAAAGGGCTTTGCTGGCATTAACAAGGCGATGTGTAATATTTGTGTGGTTCTAGCTCAGCCTTGGCCTGAACACATGGTGATTCTGCACATAAAATGTATCCAAATTAATGAATTAAAAATCCTTGATAATCCCATACCATTTTCTGTTCATAGTTAAGTATTATTGATTGGGAAATCTCCTCAGAAAGGGAAAATGAGGTTGTGATCTGTTGTCTGAGAAAATAACTTCTTTGTTAATATCCAGGAGTCATGTGCTGGGATGACTGGCCAGAGACATGGAAAAGCCCAACTGCTGTCTTGTTGTAGGGAAGGAAGGTCCAACACAGCAGAAAATTCACATAATGGTGTCTGGGGGACATGGGACTCTAGCAAAGAGAGTGTAGTAGTGAACATACACGAGAAAAACTGCCTTTAGATGCAGGAGCAGTCTTATTAAAAGGCTTCACATCAGCCCACAAAAAATATCTTCTATAATATATCCCGATGCCTTGGGATCCAGAGAGTGTTGCCGCACTAGTCCTCATCTCAAATCCATCTAGAGCATTCTGCTAAAACCAGAGTTCATAGCCTTCAGCAGCTTACATGCAAAATTCAATAGACAGCATGAGCTTGATGCAGGAAATACTGTTTTTTCCTTGAAGAAAGCCTTGGCCACTCCTTTTTTCTTTCCCCCTCCTGACTCCTGTGAAAGGACACAATTGCCTTTCTAGGCAGCTGAGTGAAAAAGTGTTCCTCTGCTTTTCGAACCCGACAAATGTAACTTTTTTTTTTTTTCCTGTTGCAGTGATACCTGTCTGCCACGGGATACACATGGGACCCAAAAAGTGTTCAGCCAGGACTGGAGAGCCAGCGAGGCACGGCGAAAGCAGCACACCTGAAAACGTGTCAGTGAGATTGCTGCCCCCTGAACGTAGATTCAGAACCCCCAGAGAGGGGAGAAAGTTGCAATCTAAACATTTGTATTATTTAAAAAAAAAAAGGGAGGTCATTTGCTTTGACATAAACTATCCCCTACAAGGCAGATCTGTTGGGGCACGGAGTGTTCGAATGACAAGAGGAGGCTCCACGGCTGAAGGATCCATTCTGCATCCAAACGTTTGACACGTTAGTAACATTTGGGTGAAACGTTCAACCCCGTGATATTTAGCACTTAACTGGGGATTTGGAAGGAATTTAAGGAAGAGGGATGTGTTAAATTGGAGTTCTGAGCGCTCTGAGGTCTGACGTCAGGTTTGCGCACGGGAGCCGTGCTGGGCTCCTGTCCCAGGGCAGGGTAGAGGTGAGAGCTCAGCCTCACAGAAGTGAGGTTTGTGGGGAGTAGCTTTCCCTCTCTGCCTGCTTCATGCAAAGCCATTTCTAAACCTGCTTCTGGTGCTAAGAGAAATGGCAGGAGCCCAATTTGTGAAATATTGTTTCTCTTTCATCCCCTTCTACCTCCAGCTTCCATATTTCACATGCTTCTAAACTGTTTATCCGCAGTTCTTGGTATAGGAATCGACTCCAGGATCCCTGAATGAAGCTGATCAGTCCCAGTTCAAAGCTGATAGATCAGACTGGGTGGTGAGGTCAGACAGCGTCGGCATCAAGGAACTCAAAAAGGGCAAACCTGAATTTTTCCTATTTCACGTGGCCATTAGCAGTGAGCTTAACATCCTCTCTAAGAAAATGCTAAGTCAGGAGCTGGATACTCACCTGAGAACATCTTTTTTCTAGCCTGCCCTTCTGCCAGAAACAACTGCTTTTTTCTTGTTAGTTGTTCTTGTAAGATGACAACAGCAGCCCTCAGAACTCTTCCTCATGGTCTGGTTTGGTGAAAAGCACCTGAATAGGAAATGGTGGAGGAAAACAGAATTGTGATGTTATTATGTTGTTCTAATTGGCCATTCACTGAGAAATTATAACAGGATATCAAGGGATGTGAATTTGGGTTTTAACAACACAGATTTTAACACTCATGACAATTGGTGTTTTGTAGAATTTGGAATAAATCCCAGCTCTGAAGAATGTGAATTACTATTTGCGTGTGCAACATAGGTATTCTCTCTAGGATGCTGAAGTAGGTTTGTAATGGTTATTTTGTGTTTCCAAACCCATGGGGAAGAGGAAAGCATGTTCATCCAGCTTATTTCATGAATGATGATTTCTAAGAAACCTTGTGCTATATCAGGTTGGGAAAATGGGCATGCAGTGTCCCCCAGAAGTATTTTAATGTTAACCACAGCAGTCCTCTGACTTATCTTGCACATATAATTTGCTTATTTTCTTAACACTAAGAAGAAAAGAGTATTTCAACCAACGAGAAGAAAACCAAGAAATCTGGTGACAGAGAGGGCGCAGCGATGACTTCAAGGGACACCAGAGCAGTCAGTGTCTGTGTGGATGTTCTTTGGCACTCCTTAAAAGTATAAATCCTGGTTATTTTATCCGAGGTTTTCCTTCCTCTTCTCATTTCCCCATCTTTTGCTGCTGCTGACATTTCAAAGCCACCAGTTAAGGATAAAAACAAGAATACTTTATTCAAGAGCAATATCCTTAATAGCGCAGCATTTGAAGGAAAATTGCAGTCTTTAGTTTTGATGTATATAAATTAGGGGAGGGGAAGCAAAGTGTCCTCTTACCTGTGTTGATAGAATAATTTTTAGCGGTTTGGGGCAGAACAGGGAATATTGAAGTTTGACCTTGAATTTGTTGTGGTTTTCCACAAGTAAAGGTCATGTTTAAACAGTGTAAATGCCTCATCTTTCTAGGGAAAGCTGTTTTCACCTAATTCATAACATGTTTGCAGTTCCTGTGTTGGTAATGAACTGCACTGATTTTGCTGTGTAAGTAATAAATTCACTGACTAAATTTTGCACAAATAGCAGCCCCAGCCAAATTTGCAAGATCATGGGAAAGTCATGAAAACCATCAATCTTGGCATTCAGCATTTGACAAAGCGCAACTTTGTTTTACGCAAGTGCTGTTGTAATAATTTATACATTTCATTTAGCATTTCTTTTGCTTAATGCGTATATAATTCATACAGGACAGAAATTAAGTTGTACAACACTTGGTTTCAATTTTGCAGTTCCTATTAGAGGGATTTTAGTGTTCTCCTATTATTGCTGCAGAGCTTTTTCTCTGCTATTGGTCCTTATCATCCATGTGTTGGCCAGCTCAGATGAAAAGCCACATTGCACAGGCTAAACCTTCATACTAATGCCACCAAATTAATCAATTCCTACTTTCTGACTTCTGAGCCTACCCTAAGGTGAAGGAAACACGATCCACTGAGGATCATCTTGCAATTAAAACAATTCTCTATGAATCAGCATGACAATGCAGGTGCTAAGCAAGCATCTGTTCAATTAAGTTGGTTTAGCAGTTTTGGGGCAAGTCTATTTTACCTTTTTTTTTTTTTTTTTTCCTTCCCATCATTAAGCTTACACTTAATGCTGGGAGCAAACAATAGCTCATTAGTGGATTAGGGGTAATTACCAACAGCAGTCATTATTCCTGAGGCTTAATGGGCCAATTTGCTGCTGTAATAGTACCCCAGTATTGTGGTGCTGCAGCAGAAAAGCCAGGGGTGCTGGAATGAGCCATTGCCTTGAAGGCCCTGGAAGTGGCTGAGCAATCCCAGCCCTTCCCAGGACACCCCACCACAGGGTGGTTGGCGACGCGCTGCCAGCTGGGGGGTCCCATCAGCTCCCAGACTTGCATTTTGGGAGCTGGGCTCAAGCTGAAGCACATCCACTTGCTGCCTGGTTTGCTGTCCAAGGAAAGGGGATATGTCAGAAACTGTGACAGCACTGCCCCACCTGGATTCTCCTTTTGTTGCTACTGTATTTATAGAAACATTTTTTATTGTCTTTCACAGACAGATTAAGTTCTTTTTGCACTTTGGCCCTTCTAATTTTTTCCCTGCGCAACCTCATGATGTCCTTG
>VXAY01007106.1:160171-247396 GCA_013399855.1 Oxyruncus cristatus | reverse complement strand
TTTTTAATTCCCCCACCGAGTTGCAGCTCTCTGTTCAGCCAGCCTGCATTCAGGGATTGTTCTGTGCTGGCTCATCTTTCAGCACATGGGCACAACCATAACGAAGACAAAAAACTTGCTTCTGAGCTGCAAGTCTGGTACTGTAGGAATAAGGACGAGTGACTCAGCTCCATCTTCAAATTTCCCAGGAAGTCTGGGCTGCCTGCAGGACAGTCCACAGGCACAGGTTGAGCAGAGAAGCCTCTCAGGGCAGAGGACTGAGGGACCATTAGGGAAGTCCAAGAATACATAATTGTAGTCCTGTTTGCGAGCAGAGTCAAATGATAATGGCAGCTATGTTTTCATATTTGGCATTACATTTTCAGTCACTCATTTCAACCTGGAGTGCCATATCGGTTTTCTGCTTTTAGGAAGGGGATTAAGAAAGGGAAAAAAAAAAAAAAAGACATAATGCTATAGTGGAGTTAAGTGCCACTTCTTCAGGCTCCTGTCAAATCTTGTAATTTGGAATAATTACCAGTGTCAGGTTTGGGGAAGGAGTTTGATGTAAATTGCCTCAACCTGTACTTGTCCTGTGAGAAAAGGAAAACAGTGGGTTGGAAAGTAAAGGACTGAGTAGGCATCATCAGGAAAATCACTTTTTAAGCAACCTCACTTTAATATCCATGACTATTTTATCTTCATTTTTCTTCATATCAGTCAGACCTGGGCAAATCCTGCTCATGCTGTGACCAATGGTAATTTCTCATTTATTTTAATAGCCCAACCTACAGACTCCTGCTTAGCAGGAGGTCTTGTGGGTTGCTGAGCATTGTATTCATTACTGTATATGATCCTTTAAAAAGTAGGGAAAAAAACAACCAGGCTTATTTGTACCTCCATGCAGGGGAAAGGCCAACCATCTCCTGCAAGCACCCTCACAAGAGATTTGAGGGAACCTGTCTGGGTTATGTCCAGCCCTGCAGTCCAGCCTTGGTGTCCTGACAAGCCCCAGCAGTGATATCCATGTTTTCCGTGTAGAACAAATGGCACTTTTGTGAGGGAAGTTGTCCACTTCAGTTTGAGGTCTATAGTTGTGGAGCAAGAGGACATGCCCAGGCTGAAGAGGGAAATGAGCCACTCTGGCTTTGGCCTGCTGTCATCTCCCATCCAGTTACTTTCTTGCATCTGCAACTCATCTAAATTTTTAATTTAATTTTTCTTTTTTGATGGGGAAAAAAAATAATGTCATTCTCGGAAGCATTTGTGTACTTTCAGTGAACGGAATCCAAAACCCAAGCCCCATAAAAAACTTGAAAATAATCAACCCACTCCTTTGGACCACGTAGCAGAAAACAGAGCATTTTTTATTTCTTTCCATTTTGTGCGCATAAAACAACACACCTCGTTTTCCCCTCCTTGCAATTTCTTTTGAGTTATGGAAGCAGTTTCTCTCTATGAATTGAAATAAATCACCACTGTAAAAATCACAGTGTATTGCCTTCTCCATCTCTTGGAGAATGGCCTTTAGATCCTGCAGCTTCATCCATGCCGTGACAGGAGACCGAGTGGGAGCTTTTGAGTTTGGAGGCTTTTGTGATGTCCAAAAATTGCCACTCCATTGTCATCCCTAAATCCTGGGAGGCGTAAGAGGGCATTAGTGATCCCAGGTGTTTCCACCCTCAGTGTGCTGTGTGGGGATTGCTGATCCTGGTCCATTCCCAGACGAGCTGCCCGTGCGCCCAAGGGTGCTGCTGCTTCCCTGCCAGTTCCACCTGGAGCAGTGCCAGGGTGACCCGATGGTTTATGGACATGACAGCTTCACTTGCCACTGTCTCTGACCACAGCAGTAGCTAATACAGCAGGGTGGCTGAGCCATGCCCTGGCTGGATCAACACCCAAGCCACTGCTGGACATCCTCACCCACCAAGGGGCTTTGGAGAGACCACTTGCTGCGGCAGCTCCGGGTTGTCTGTCCTAAGGTGAGTCTGAGCAACCAGGGAGTCCCTGCAGCAGGTTTGCATGTGCACATGGTAAGTGACCTCACCAATTGCATGTGGAAAAGTGTAACAAACTTCACAAAGTCGCTGTGAGAGGTTCCTGGATTTCAGCATGCTCTTGTGATGAGGTAGAACTGATGGCCAGTCAGTCACGAACTAGACGTGCTTGCAGCAGCAGCTCCCACAATTATCTTCTGCTCTACTGCCAGCACTCAGTTCCCATCTCAGCTCTAAATGTTAATGATTGCTGCAGAGTCTGAGCAAGTAAAGAGTCCTTGAAGTGACTTGAAGTTACAGAGACACACCAAGAATATTCAGATGCCAAATGTTCTTTCTTACTTTGGGGGGCACGACCCTGTTTTTAAGGGTGTTGGTGGCACTGGTGAGAGCCTGTGGTCTTGAGAGTGCCCATCTCAATATTTCTTGTGCCTGGGCTCTCTCTGATTAGCCCTGCTCTTGCCAGAGCATCTTTCCAGGTCAGGAAAGTGGAGACATGGAAAGGGAAGGAAAAAATTACCACCATTTCTTTGAAATGAATTGGATTCCCATGTGTAGGTGTGAGGGCCAGGTTTGCCAAGGACCTGAGAAGGGCTTGGCACTTGTCCTCAAACCTGTGATCCCCCCAGGGTTTGTGCCCTGAATGCACTGGACACCCTGTACAAAGGATGTCCATGTTATCCTTGTTGGCAAGAGCAGTGATGTATGGAAGAGAGATAAGAGCACAGTATGGGGCCTGCTCTAGTGCCTTGTGGAATTTAATATGCAATAAAATCAGGTTTGACAGAAAAATATATTCACAGATCATTTAATTGTGCCATATTGCAATTATTATTTGTTGTATTACAGCAAAAGTGAGAGGCCCAGGTGAAGCCCTGCTGTCTGTGCACTGCTTAAATTTAACAGGAAAGTTTCTGCTCTACAGTTAGTGATCTAAGCTGAAAAAGTTACAATGGGAATCTGAGACTCAGAGAAATCAAGCAACTGACCCAAATTAATAAGAAATCTTGGGAATCCAAACCAGACCTGTGGGGTTCCAGTTTATAGTTCTGCTGCTCTTCATCTGAACCTCTTCCAAGCTGTGAAAAGACAGCTTTGATCTTCTGTACAATGTTAGAGAACTATTCAAAGAACAGGAAGGAAGAAAAGTTTCTCATTTACTGCACCAATTTTTTATCTAAAACCCAGGAAATCTGGTTGGTCCATATGGTTTCAAAATATTGTCTAGTAATATTCCATTTGCCAAACTCTGATGACCACAAACCTGCATGGAGGAAGATAAAATTAACACAGGAAAGTTAACACTGGGCTCAGTTTAGAAGCTCTGTACTGACATGACTCGAATCAAGCCCCAAGATCCAGCAGATGATGCTGTATTCCCATGTGTTTATCCTGTGGTAGCACCTCACCATAAGCTTGTCCTAGAGTTTACCAAAACACACGACACTTTGGTGGTGTTATGTGGGTTGCTTGTCTAAATATTGCCTTGTTACAAACTCGTCTTGGGCGACAGATAATCTGATACGATCATAATACACAGTTAAAGCATAAAGGCTCTCAAAATAGCATCCATCTGCATCAGGTGTGACTGGTGAGAGCAGGAATTCTGCCAAGGAGTCACCCATCGTGAGGTGAGGGAGCTCTACAGTGGCTAATCCTGTTGTCGTCTGAATTAACTTTCAAATAGGGTAAAACCCCCAAGCAGTTGCATAATAAGAGGCTTAAGGTCTTGAGCTGGGGAGCAGTGTGTGTGTTTTGTGCATGCCTGCTTAGCAGTAGCACCTTGAATGTCATTTCCCTGCTAAGAGGATTGTTTTCCTGGCAGAACTGGGGGATGCTCTTCAGCTTGCTGCAGCCACAAGCTGAATGTGTGTGTGTGTGTGTGTGTGTGTGTGTGCTGAGAGCCTGCAATGACAGTCAAGGATCCCATAAACACTGGTCAGCACTAGATAGGGCAGGGGGTGGAGGAGGGAACCCTTGACAGAAAGTCACTGCTCGCTTCCCGTGGGTCTCCCATTCTTCGGCTCCCCCGTCCCTTGTGTCTTGGCTGCAAGGGCAAGTGGTTGTGGGTGTTAACAGCAAATAGTTCAGGGGATGATGAGACTTTTTTGCCTCTCTTGGTTGAACTGATCTGTACCTAACTCTAAATGTTCTTTCTGCCCCCCGCCCCCACCAGGTGGGAAACTCAATAATTTCTCATGCAGCTCTTCTGGCATCTTAAAACATAACTAGGCTCACACTTCTGTCTTTCCTCGTGTCGTAAAAACTTCTATGCCTATTTTTGCAGAATTTTTGGGAACTCAGCATCTGTGGGACCTCTACAGCTGCGTCACATCTGGCTGACCTGGAGCCCAGGTTTGATATCAGCAAAGTGAAGGAGAAATGGGTTGGGCTGGTGGGAGGGCTGGTGGTTTCACACAGGGCTGGCAAGGCTGAGTATTGGGGAAAGAAAAATAAAACCAAAACCAGCCCTCCAAAAACCCCACCAACCAAACAAAAGAGAGGAATCTTCTCAACTTCCCGGGAAGGTCTTTATTTCCAGGAGACTCCCACTTTAACGTTGCTGCAGTTTTTTTTTTAGAGGTCTGGTTATTCACTCCCCAGCTCTGCTACTGCTGTTTCTTACATCCTTGGACAAGATATTTATTATTCTCTAAATCAGATAGCTGTAAAATAGAGAGAGAGAGATGAGGTGTTTTTTTTTTTTTAAATATGCCAAGATTTATGTATCTAGTGAGTGTGGAATTTTTTTCTTTTTGGGTCTGTGCAATGGGTATTTCAGGAAAAGGGGGTCCTTGACGAGGAGCACCACTTGAGGTTCCTGACTTACTCCTGTTCTGCACATTCAGGGCACTTCGCTTCAATTTATGTCAGTCTTTAAATTTGCAAATGGGAGCAAGTTCCAACTCCTCTGAAGACCCCCTCCTCACTGAGGTAAATCAGCAAGGAAGGCTTTGCTGCCCTTTTAGGAACACGATGGGGACTAAGCCCCTGGGTTTGGGCAGGGGAGGTGGAGCCCTGTGCTTCCAGGGCCCATGGTCATTTCGTGATAAAGTGATAATGCTAATAATCCCCAGGTCCTTTTTTTTTGCCTTTGAACTGAACACTTTGCCTGTCTCAGCTGTGGTTGCCTTTTTGAACTGTCAGTTTGGGAGGATTAGATGCATGTTTAGGCTGGGTGAACTCATGAATGAAAATATTTTCCTTGGCAGTTTTTAAAATGCTTCCCCCCTTTAAGAGCTGAACCCTTTGGCAACAATCTGCTTTTTGCCCAGATTACCACTGTCATTTTGGGAGGTCTTTTCCCGCAGAACAAACAATGGAATTTTAATAACACAGTGAAATAGATTCAGGACTGCTTTATTTATATTTTCTTTATTTATGCTTGAATACTTAGTATGCAGCTCCAGCAAAGGCAAATTTAAGCTTTGTATTACTTCAAAATGATGAATTAAGCTCTGGGAGATTTACTTCCCCAGAAAAGGATATTTTGATTCGCTGCTTTGAACAAGTCTCATAAGGACAATAAATATCACAGAAATTGAAAATAAAAAAAAGCCCCTCTGTAAAAATTGCAGATGCAGAGGAGAGCAGACACGGCACTGCTCTTTGTGCCAGGTCTGCCAGTGTCTGCACCACAGCTCCCTGTGTAGTGAAGGTTTGACTCCAGTGCAACAATCACCGTTACACTGAGGCTAAAGGAATTTTGAGCTTTTATTCTACGTGAAGTCCTGCTTGGATCTGTGCACTGAGGTGCTCCAGCCAACACCAGCGTTGGCCACCTGAGCAAACGGGGCTGGTTAAGCTCCCAAGGCCATCATCTGAAGGACTCTGATTGCAGAGCATCCTTTAGAACTATCTAACTTTGTCTGAGGCCAAAGAAGTCAAACTGATGTGCAAAGTGAATTGGGGAATACCTGAAGAGAAGCATAAAATAGCATCTGTTAAAACTATCAACTGGGTCTAACTATGACCAAACTGAAATAAAGTGGCTTGTGTCGTGTACAAGCTCTTCTCAGAAACTCTGACGGGTTTGAAAATCAGCTTTTTCTGACTAGGACTGCATTGATTGCCGTGGTAAATACTATTTTACTTTATGATCCATCCCTTAAGGTTGCAATATGCTGTGTTTTCTCCTCAAGAGAATTCTCTGTTGTTTTATTTTCCCGGCACATCTCCTTCATTCCTGCTGCACCATCCTTCCAAGTTCCCAAGCCTGAGCAAGGAGATGAGGAATGAGAATATTCCTGCACAACAAATCTGTTCCAGGGCTTCCAGTGTCAAATAGCTCTGTGTCAGATAAGCCACTGATACTCTGCTGTATTCAATTAAGATGGATGGCATGTGGTAGAGGTGGAAAGCAGCCAAAGGAACCAGTGCTCTCAGTCTGGAGATTGAGGGAGACAGAAGTGAGCTGGGAGGGTTGTACCGTGGGAGCTGTGCAGAAAGGGAAGGAATTAGGGTGATTTGAAGGATGCACCGGGTATTAGTTGTGCCTTGTTGCTCTGTTTTTAGCCCTGCTAATTCTATCCTGCTTCACTGAAATCGCTTAGGTAATTTCAGTGCATACAAAGCACACATGCAGATCATTGCTGCAGCCCAGGAGGAATCTGAAAAAACCAGGGAGCAGACTTGGAGGAAAACAGGTCACTGAAATGCCCTTTGCTGAACACAACTGGGATTTTTCAGCTCAGACTTTGTCAGCACTTGGTGGCATCCGTTACAAGCTGGAGTGGTGCCGACATTGGCTCTCTTGGGGTGTGGGACCCGCTCTTTACTCCCCTGTGCTGGTCAAAGGACTTCTAGAAAGCCCCATGGGTGCTCCTGTGGTCCCACCTCATCTCAGCTGACATTGTCCAGGAGGACACATCAGCTAAACCCCGTGAGAATTTCACTTGGCGGCTGCCAGAGCAACAGCAAAGGGGTTCAGCCACCTCGCCGAGACACTGCGATTTCCGAGCTACTGTAAAACAGCTCCTGCCAAGGATATTACAGCTGCTTTTCCACTTCCCTCCTCTTGTAAAATCAGGGGTGAAGAAGCTGCAGGAACATGGCTCACATCCAGGAATGTGATAAAGATGCAAAGAAAAGCAGTGGGTCCCGGGGGAATGAACCTCCTGGGCCACTTGCTGTAGCTCGGCGTGCCTGGAGCAGAGCTGCTGCTGCGCCTGCACTGCAAGGCGGTAGAAGATGCTCCTCCCAAGGATCTCTGGCAGGTGGTTTTTACTTGTCTGAGATGGCCTGTTTATGCAGAGCAGTGGTTTGTAGATAAGGAAAAATACTGCTGGTTATTGGGGAATTTTAATCAATATTTGAGCACCTTCCTCAAGGGTTTTTTAGCTAATACAAAGTGTGTACTTCGTTTTCCTTCCAGCCTGCTGTACCTGCCTTCCATGGAGTCTCAGATATCAGAGTTTAATCAATATGAAATCATCCTCATAGTCTAAGTATTTGCTTATGTGCTTTGAATTGTTGCTTGCATCGAGAACGGCAGTGATGCCCCTAATCTGCTTTCACTGGGCTCCCACAGACTCTAATTATGTCATTTAGAGAAGGACATTTCCTGGCAGCAGTTCCTCAATTCACTGCAACAGCCTGTCCTGGAATATGGACAGAACAAGGCTGTAATCGTTAGCACATGTGAACGATGCTACAGGGACAATTAACCTTCACTGAGGAGCGAGCATGAGCCTATTTCATTTGATATTTCCATGTGATGGTACCTTACAACAAGCAGAAGTAACTGCACACCAGGCTCTAGTGTTGTGCTCAGGTACCTCATTACCTCATGCCAGAAGTTATGGTAAGCTCTGGTGAAGAGATACTCTGTAGATATCCAAAAATACTGGATCCCAGGGGATCCTCCGAGTGCATGAATTTGTGCAGTGGCAAATAGTTTCTTTGCAGGTACAAGACGAGCAACAAGCTGTGGGTATTTCTGATATTAATGTAATTAATATGTTCAATAATTGAATTTCTGTGCTTCGACTTCATTCTTAAGGGATTTGGTCAAAGGATGAGGGTTTTGGCTCACACAAGAGCTTGGGACCACGTTGTGGTGGAAGGCACACATTTGCACTAGAAAAATAGATTCTTTTGGATAAACTTGTTTTAGTTAATTTTGTTCTCAGGAAGGTTGTTCTATGCCTGCAAAATGTGACTTAGGAGGGCTAAAATCGTGGCTAAAATAAAAAAAAAAGAGTCCACTCCATGCATCACCACTCCATTTACTGGCAGAGTGGGCTTTGAACTGCTGTGGGAAGTCCAAGGGACCATTTATATGGTTAATTCTTGAAACCATATATTTTTTTTCTCCACATTTATCTGCCTTTCTTGCTGATGTACTTCTACAAGAGTATCTTTCTGCTGGGAAAATGTGGAGCTCACAAGTGCAATAAGAAAATAAAATATACACTGAATAGTTTAGCTTATTCCTCCTGATTTCTGCAGTTCACCTGAAAAGCTACAATTTAAGAAAAAAAAAAAAACAACCACATTTGTCAGTCCTGATAAATAATGTTAATAGAGACTTTCATGGCTGTCTGCAGAGTACAAACACCAAACATCTTTTCAAGACAGAAGGGTTCCAGATGCTGCCACAGTCAATATTTCACAAGGTGCCTGGCAGAGTTCCCTGCATTGATGATGCCCACAAGTGTCACTGCCATCAGTTCCTAAAATCCAGATATTTCTTCTATGAGACCTTCTATCAGGTCTTTTTCTTTTTTTTTTTCTTTTTTTTTTTTGTGACCACAGTTTTCAAGGTAAAAAATGTAATCCAGGATTCCAGGTGATGGGTGGTTCTGGGGAAGCCAGTCTAGTTCCTGCTGCTGCTGCAGCTCTGGCCGTGCTCTCCCAGTGAGGAAGAAGGGATGCTCGGGTCGTGGAGGAGAGATGATGTAAAACCTCCTGACAGCCAGGACCAGGTGTGCTGTGAGAAGAGAAACCAGAGGAAAAAAAGAAGAAAATAAATAAATAAATAAATAGTTAAACAAAACCAAAAAAACCCCTCAGATAAATAATTTTAATAGAATAATAAGGGATAATTTTTGGAGATGTGCTGTCCCTATGAGCACCTTTGTTTGTCTTTGGTGCATCAAATGTGGCCACAAATTATTGACAAATTTGTGTGAGGTCACAACCTCAACCAACAGTCAATACCAAGGGGTTGCTGCCTTTCCTGTTACTGTTTACTAAATAAATAACCTTGTTCTTCAAGGTTGTAAAAGCCTGATAAGGTGTTTTTAATAAGCAAAACATCAGAGGTAAAGATTTATGTAAAATGGAAGAGAGACAATGAGAAATAAAATTGATATAGTTTGGGCACTGATAAAAAAAAACAACGCAACTCCTCATCTGTTTTGCGTTCACATTTGGAACATATTCCCAGGAGAGAGCAAGCGACAGATTTTTAGGACACTACTTCATCTTAGGAAATCAATGTACAGGCTATTAAAACTCCATTTTTCCATGAATGATAAGTGTAATTACATCTCTCTTGCAATAAAACCTAGTGCTTATTAAATGTAAATATTTAACAATGATTAAAATACATTTGAAGGAAACTTTATAGCTGTATTTTATATGTTCCCATCTGGGTTGCCTTTCCTAAACCACTATACATTTTGGAGAGTTATTAAATTATTATTTGGAGAAGGACTAACACTCTGCGTGTCCCTCGCTTCAATTTTGATTTCATACACTCCCAGAATTTATTGAAGTCTGGTGAATTTAAGATCCAATCAATGCACTATTGTATTTGTGGAGCTGCACTGAGGGGAAAGTGGCTTCATGAGGTAGGAAATGCCACACCGACATGTCTTTTGTGCGCCCAATTCTGACAGCCAGCTACAGTTTCCTGACTCCACGTGCTCCAGCTCTCATTTGTTTCCAGAGGAAGCAAGTTGGTTCCTTAAATGGGTTGCTCCAGTTTTATGTGGGACCCTTCTGGGGCTGTTTTCAAATTGAGCATCAATAAATGGTCCACTCTTATAAACTGCAGATCTGCAGAAGGAGCATTTTGTGCTGACCCTCAGGGCTGTACGTGCAGGACTGACCCTTCCCAGAGCAACCCATTAGGATGACTCCAGAAAGGAATTCAGGGGTAACCGAGGGTTTGTCAGATCCAAAAAAGAAACCCCATCTCCAGCCAAAATCTTCCCTGTGGAAGGTCCTTTCGACTGCCCGGGGAAGCCTCCCGATAGATTTTAAGAGAGTTGAAGCCAGTTTCCTATAAAATCCTGCAGTTGATTTAAAAATTGCATTGCAGGGATATAAACTGCTATGGAACAGCTTAAATACTTCCAGAAAGGACAGCACTCCCTTTAAATTTTTATAAGTTCTTGATATAATTTGTGCTGAGATGTGCTGCTTTCGCCTCTATGCGCTTTTAAAGGGCTGTGCTCCCCCAGCGATCCCTAATTCCCTCTTTTTGCTGTTTTTTTTTAAAGGAACTTGTGCAGGGTTCAGCTTCATACTCAAGATCGTTCCAAAAGGCTGGAGTTAATTTTTAATTTCACTGGTGCTTTCGCTCACATAAGCAACGTCTCCGAAGTCGGTTGCTTGCTTGAGAGAGGGCTCACAGGATCAGGCTGCTGAGAGCTCATTAAAGCCCCTGATCCTGCAAAGAAGCAGGAGATCAAACCACTGCAGAGTTGCTCGGAGTCACCAGGTGCTCCTCAGGGCAAAAACCAGGCTGAAAAAAGTCACTCCTGCTATAATTTCAAAAAAAAAAAAAAGGGAAAAAAGAATTAAAAAAATAGAAGGAGAGAAAAACTTTGCCCAACGGGTTTCAAAACAACAAATAACTGCACCGGATTTCTCATTTAGGTGCAAACCAGCCTTGGAAAAACCTGGCTGGGCTGTACATTTAAAGCATCTTTAGGTTTTACACCCTTCTCCTTTCAGATTATTAAACTCCTTCAGCAGCTCCAAGATGCTGTGATAGACAAAGGCTCGATGTGTGTGTGTGGCTTTTCAAACAGTTTTCTCTGAGGAGGAAAATTTCTCTTTAAATAAATCTCCCTCCTCTCTTGAAACTGGTACTTAAAAAAAAAAAACAAAACTCAAAAAACACCCAAACCCAAGGAAACAGCTATTTATTTCTGAAATAACACACAGGACATCATTGTACAACGGTATGTTCAGTGGTTTAAATTGCACCTGATGAAAAGAAAATTACTTTAAGGCAGTGATTTTCCACCAGATAAACCTTTGGAAAATCAGGGTTTCTCTTAGAGAAAAATAAATGGTAGTAACACGAAAGGGCTTGGGAGTGTGGGCATCTTTAACTGCTTGTTTCATTTAACCTCTCAACTAAATATTCATTTACTGATTTTTTCCTACATCTTTTCGGTGATAAAAAATAGGAGATATATTTGTTGGCTTTAATTGCAGGCTGATATTTTCCTACAGAGCAAACAGCACCTCATGCATACAATAACAACAGAGTAACACAGGTAACCTTTCCCGGGGACTTTTGTAGCCTGTAAAAACAGGACAAATATTTGTGTATTTTTGGCTGGTCCTGTTGTCCTTGAAGCCAACGGGGCACGAACCTCCGTGGGAGCAAGACCTTTCTGATACAGATGTGATGGAATAATTTCAGGCCATCAGTTTGGCAGCATTTCTGAGCTCTTCTTAACCCATAATTAAGCGTAATGCCCAGTCAGATACGCGTAGGTGTGTGCACATGAGCTTTAACTTAAAACCCACTAATATATCACAGTTTCTCGAATGATATGAGGCACTTGTGGAAAATTCTGTGTGCCTTAATAATTAGCCCTATCTGTGTAATTTTACCTGCACAAATAATGTTATTGAAGTCATGGTGTCTGCTTGTCAGGGGGAGTTAAAATAATAAACCACTATTTTGATCTTGGGCACATGGTTTTATTATACGCAGTATCCATCAGTTTTAACTTCTCGATACACACATTTAAAATGCAACTTCCACTAAAAAAAATCGAGTTTCCCTTTAGAAAAATAATATTCCTTTTTTTTTTTTTTATTTTAATTTTTTTTTCCTGGTAAAACGAAGTTTTGTTTTATGTTTTTGGATTCATTATTCCTCTCTGCCCTCTTATAAACCAGACTCCTGGAGGTGCCTTAAATTTTAAGTACAAAATAAAAGCGCGCACATATTCTGTGTGCATATATTGGAAATAAAAGAGCATTTAGAAGGGGAAATCATTGCCTTCCCCTCTGTCCTTTGTTCCCACAAGAGTTTCTTGAATTGAGAACTACAATACAACGTTCTGGCTTTAACCTGGATGATTCACTCTAACCAAAACTGCTTTCATGTGTTTAATGGCAGAAATTAAGCCTCAGCCTGCCAGAGTTACCAGGTGCTCTCAGTGTGGCTGGGAATTGCACTTTCTATAATTCTACAATGGCAGAATTAGTCCTAAATACAATATATAGGGTAGCAACTGCCTATAGAGGAAAAGATCCTGATCTGAGCCCTCTAAATTTATGGCTATTTATTTTCTGAATGCTGCATTTTCTGAACATTAAATAAACACAGAGCTGGTCCAAAGCACATCACCGACACAGTTTTGTGCTGTGTGGATGTTCACCCAAATGCGAGGCTGGGGAGATCGTGCTTGAAGGTATAAGGGCTGAAACTCTCCCTCTGTATTTTCTTATTTCATCATGCACAGGTAAGGGTAACTGTGTCTGATTTAGGTGAAAAACTCACTGAAGAGAAAGCTAACCTGTATTTTCTGTGCTGCCTTCTGCGCGAGGGTCAAATTCGGGATTGTGCACACAGGATTCAGGGCAGAATTAGCATTTTGTTGAATAAATCATTTGCGACCAGAACTGCCGTGTCCAGGCTGTGACAGCAAAGCTGAGGACACCAAAACAAATCTACCAACAAATGAGGGAATTCCACAGGGCCATTACACCCCCTCTTTGGAAGGAATTATTTCATCACTTCACTGCCGACCACTTTCTCTTTGCCCTTCACAGTGACCGAGCAGTTTAATCTGTGCTTTTCTCCGGCAGAGACCTGGGTGTTCGGTCTTCCTGCAGTGCTTTTCTATAAATCAGTTCACTCTGCACAAGCCATAGCCTGCAAGACCTGCAGCAAGACTCGGGCTCCAGGTTTGGAGAGAGCCTGTACCTTGGGCTGTGGCTCTGGGATCTGTAATAACATCAATCCATACCCCTTTTTGCTGAGGTTTTTTAGCCCCTCACTCAGCAGCTGCCAGTGTGGTGCAGCACTTCAGGGAATGTAACAGGGGAACCCAGCGAGCACTGACATCAAGTCGCTCTCTCGGCTCAACTGGTTATTTAAAAAACATGCCTTTAAATGCATTGAGATTTCCCACTTCTTGCTGGGAAAACATTTAAAGACCGATGCTTTAATCTTGCTGTATAGCCCCAAGTTCAGGGCTTAAAGCTGAAAGCTTGCACTTCCAGCTCCTGCTCTTATTGCAGAGATTCCTGACAGGGCATAATATAGCTGAGAGCAGCATTAATCCCCTCCACAGCCGCTCTAATAGTGACATCTCCTCATACCACCCAGGCTCAGCGGTCCCAGGGCTTGCGGCGGGCAGAGATAAGGCAGCCCTTGCTCCTCCGAGCAAGCAGAGCCCCTAATTGCTCACATTTATTGCCATTAAGAAATTTGGGAGAGGGCCTAGCCCAGGTCTTTGCCGTGTTTCGCTGCAAAACAAGGCCAGAGATTTCAGCGGCCGTGGGATCAACCCCGAGATTCGCCGCCAGATCCAAGGGAGCTCCACGCCCGGGGAGGGAAGTGCGGGAATCCAGATTTATACTGCTGCAATTAACTGCAAAATTTGGCCCTCAAAATCCCACTGATGTAAACAGCAGGGCTGCAGGTCAGCACCAAGAACACAGCCCGGGATTAACGGCAGCTCACTACTGGAGCAATTATTTTCTGGCAAAGCCAAAAATCTCCCTTGTTAAGCAATTGAGGGGCTCTCGGTGCTCTGCCTTACACCTGTAAAATGTCAGGTAAGGCCACCAAACCAGAGGGCTTTTATTTTTCCAGAGTTTCACTGAGACAGCAACTCAGTGAGCAGTGTCTTCTTAGTATGATTTGTAAAATAAATCTTACCAGCCTCTGAAGAGGAGTCGAGATGGAGGGGAGTGGCTGGACCTGATGTTTACCAAGAGAGTTAACAAGCCTGGCAATAAAACCCTGGGTAATGATGGCTCTGAAGAGTTACATTTGCTTTGGAATTTACTTTTATAAAAGCATGAAATTTTATGTAGGAACAAGGTCTATAACTACCTGTAAAAAAGTAAGGGGGTTTAGTACCTCAGAGAATGATGGGCTCAGTTCTGTACTGCTGCTGCAGGACAGATCACACATTAGGGCTGTAGGATCAAAGCTCAGTGAGTAATTCAATATTGGCTATTTCAGAAGCTTTGTCTTTGGTGAGCATAAAATGTTATTTTATTGAATCAATTTGCTATATTACTTTTTTTTTTTTTATGCCAATCGCCCTCTGCAGGACTCACTCTCAGCATTTACCATTGGAAATTCAAGCTGTTTTGGTTTCTTTGTGCAAATATGATCTCAGAAATTTTCTTTGCCTTCTTTTCCCCCAGAGTGTTTGCATCCAATTCCATGACTGTCAGTCAGTAAGGGGACTAAGGTACAGCAGGGATAAGTTCACAAATTACCTTACTGTAAACTTGAATGTTTTTGTGGAGTTTTCTCGACCTTATAACAAACATCCAGCCTAGCCCTCAGACTCTGCACAGGGAAACGAGGTATTTCTTCAAGTACCTCTCCCCTCTTCCTGCTCTGCTTCATGCCATAATTTAACAAAACTCACATTTTAACAGCTTATCCAGGCAAAACTCCCCTTAGCAGAGATACCAGATTTACCTGAGTAAACCTGGAAATATTGGGGATAACAGTTCTCTTCGTCAAATCCTTAACGAAAAGTGCAGTTAATAATGTCGGGTAAAACTCCAAATTAACTTAAATCAGGGCAGGATTCGGAGGGAACAGGGGAATTCCTGATCTCCTCAGGCAAAGCCCGGCTTTCCAGAAAAGTGAACTTCAAGGAACTGACGGAACCAATGTTAATTTTTCTAAATTTTCCCCTTCCACGGCTCCTGGCTCCGGTGGGCGAGCGGGACCCGCCTCTCCCGAACTCGCTGCCCCGCACCTCCCGCATCTCTGCCGGGCGCTCCCGCTCCCGTTCCCGGCGGCTCCCGCTCCATCCCTGCCGCTCTGCCGCCTGCCGGCAGCGGTCCCGGGAGCCGCAGGATCGGAGCTGCTCTTTTCCCCCCCGGTCAGCCTCGCAAAACCCCCTTTTAAAACGATTTTCCCCCCCTCCCCGTGTTATTTTCCCAAGCGTCGGAAGCCGGTGGGATGCTTCCTGCAAGCCCGTCCTTCCTTGGGAAGAAGGAACTGCGCTTATGCCTCCCGTGCTGTTTAGATCAACACAGAATAGACCAGCACGTTTATGTCAGACATACCACTGCAGTATTCTTGTTACTATAGGAGCAAAATACGTGTAAATATTTAGGTGGATTCATTCCAAGTGCGAGGGGCAGCTCTGGAAACACGCGGTGCCCTGAGCTGGGACATGTTTTAGCACACATGGAAAGCCCAGGTAGGGGAGTTTACTCCCAAATTTCACACAAACCATGCAAATGCCAAGCTGGGCAGTGCTAAATGCACACCAAAGTGTCGCTGGGACTGATGTCTGACTGCTTAGGGGAACAATCCCACCACAGCCCCGAAATAAATGTTTGCAGGATCAGCCTGGGGTGATTTGGGGAAAAGTTTCCTTCATTTCTTTTGTTTCTTTTCAGTCTCTGAGTGACAGATGATGTGTAAGAGTCAGTTCCTAAAGATCTCATGCATTACAGACATGAAACTGTCCCTTCCCTACAGGTCTCTGAGCTTTGCTTTTTCTGCAAGGCCTGAATTGATATTTGTGATGGTTGGGGAGAAGTTGTAGGAGGGCTGAAAGAGTCCTTCCCTTAACTTCACTGTGTAAAGAAATAAGTTGGAACTGCTGCTTAGCTGATAAACTATTATTAGACAGAAGGGGACATTGTAGGTCAGGAAAAATGAAACAAAGGAAAAAAATAATCCTAAAGCTGTATCAAAGAAACCTACAGTGTTTATGAAAAAAGGGCTGGATTTACCTCCCTGCTCCTATGGATAGCAATGCTAGAACGTACTCTGAGTGGTTTTGAACATGATTTAAATGGCTTTTTCTTCCTTGTCTTTATTTTTACATGGAAGATAAATTGGTTGAAGTCATTCAGAGCACAGGGTTTCTGGTCTGACACGAGCATATGGAGTGGCCAGTTGTCTCTGTGCTGTAGTTTATGCATTGTTCTGGAGAAAAGTAACAAATATTGGCTACCCACCAATAATTGTTTGAGAAAACCAGATATGTGCTGCAGATTTTGGCTATGTCACTAGTTCTTATATAAGCAAAATGGGTTGTTTCTCAAACACTGTGCTCATCTGAACCAAGCCCACAGATGGTATTTGTATTAATCCAGCAAATTCTGCCCTCCACGGCATCTGCACAAAGGCCACTGCCAAGTTTGCAGCCAGACAGTGCAAATCTTCCCACTTGGGAAGTGTGTGGAACAGGGAAGTTTTGGTCAGTGGAGGTGTACACCAGTATAGGCAGAGATCCTAATGTTCCCCTCGCCAGAGTTTCTCATTAGGGAACAGAAAGGAAACCTTATAAATCCTCCGGGGACCTCACACCGACGCTGAGCCCTTAGCTCCAAACCCTGCAAATCCCTCCAGCCTTTCTGCCCCAGCCATGCCATGTACTCTCCCACCTTTGCTCCCCCCTTTTTCGTGGGAAGGGGATTCCCACATGGAATGAGTGTCCTCAGGGTTTCCTAAGGGCTGGGACTGGTGTGATATCCAGCACCCACAGCAATCACCGTGGCTGATGCGCTGGCATGGCCCAAAACTGCCCACAGCCAACTTCAGAGAGAAACCCAACAATGGTGCACTGTATTAAACACTGTGTACTGTGGGAAATGGAGAGAAGACAAACGGACTTTATTTTACAACATAAAGAATGTTACACCCTTTGGTAATACGTAACTAATAACTTAAACCCATTAAAAACTGTGATCTCTACTCCACCGCTCCCGAACGGAGCCAAAGCTGTAAAAATTCATGAAGGAATCAGTAGCAGGCTGGCTGGGGTTACAAAATCTACAAAAACTGCTAGAAGTCACAGTTTTCTCCATGAAAGGCATGGCCATAGCAAATATCCCACACAGCTCGCTTTCTAATCCATTCCCAGGAAGCTGCATTGTGTGAGGCGGAGCGGAGCTGAACATACAGCGAGGTCGGAGGCAACAAGGGCCAGAGAGGAGGGTGTGGGAGGGCAGGAGGGAACCCCAAAATGTCCCCAGCACTCTAGACCTGGGTTTGCCCCGTGCTGGGTGTCGCAGGGCTGGTAGTTGACTGATCACACTGGAAAACAAAACCTGTGCCTGGAAGAAAAGGGCTGCTTTTCATTTCCGTTCCCCATGTCAGGCAGAAATTAATGACTAAATGCACCTTTCTCTGATGTTGCCCATCATGCAAATACTGGTGGGCAGGAGTCAATATGAACTTTAAACACACCTGACACAGGTGGCTCTTGCCTTTTAATGCTAAATGGCCACTGGCCAACAATTCATGGCGCAGCATAAAGGAATCCTTGTGGCAAGCAGCCTTCCCTCTGTATATATTTGTTATTCCAGAATGGAGCTATTCATCGGGGCTGAGATGAAACTGCCCAGGTGAATAACTTCCTGAAAGCCAGTGCTCCTGCAGGAGTGAGACCAAAATCAACTGCAAGACGAATGTGGTGTGTGAGCTTGAATGCTGGGGAGAAGGCACAGGAATTGGAGAGGGTGGAGGGCAGGATGCAGCCAGCAGGAGATGCCCAGTTGTCCAAGGATGCACCAGCATCCTTGTTGTGGTGTCTCTCCCAGGCCCTGGGGATTTTTATACAGCCAGTGAATCTTCTCCTTGTCCTCTGGGTCACATCCTTCTGCCAACAGACAAACACTGATAGAAAAAAATCAGTGAATGCTATTATGTTTTCTCATTTTAGCAGTCAGCCTGTGGGTTTTCCTAAAAAAAACAATCTGAAATAAACTTCAGGCTGGTCTCAGAAATGTTCAATGGCGCTGCTCTCTTCCTACAAAGCAGTTGCAGGGTATCTCCAGGAAAACAGACATAACCCCACACTGGTTGTGCTTCATCCTTCAGCAATGTCAGTGCAAGCCTGTGAGCAAATTTTTTTGTCCTTTGGATGAAGCACATCCTATTCTAATATCACTTAATCAAAATAAAAGATAGATTGCACCGTATCCAAAAAAGATATGCAGACTAAATATTTTGGTGTGTAGTCACCAAAATAACTCTAAAGAGGATTTTGTAAGCAGTTTGGGAAGTTTTCTTTCGGCTTATACACACACAAATCTTTCCCTACTATCAGAGTTGGGATTAATTTATCACCAAGCCCAGGAACTGTTCCCAATTGGAATTAGCCACACTAATGGCTGGAGCTGACAAGCACAGCTGCGGCAAGCTCGCTCATGTTTATTATTGTAGTTTTTCTTGTCTTTTAACAGTTTGTACATTAATGGAAGAGAAGGAGATGAAACTGCTCATCTCTGCTCTTTTATTGCAATGAGTTTCCTAAGACAATAAAGCACCTTAAGGGCTGGTTTTAAGCCCCTGATGGGATCAGTATTAGGCACAGAAAACAGCTGCGTGCTCCTAAGTCTTTTCTGACTGTTCTTGTAGAAAACCTCTAAAACTTGAGCACATAAGATTGCATTTATTCTCATCTCTCCGTGTTGCTTGATTCCCATTTTAAAGCCAGTTTTGGAAAATAGGAGTCTGTAGCAAAGGACTGATGATAAAAGCCATTGCTGAAGGGGGAACAGAAGGAAAAGAAAAAAAGAACAAGTATACAGAGGTTTCAAACGTGGTGAGTGGCAGAAACGGGGTATCAAGCAAGGCAGTTGGCAGAGATGGGATATTATTGCACCAAACATTTTCTTTTCCTTGGTACTCGTGCAGGGTGCAAGTCATTCTGCCTCTGAAAAGAAAAGGTGTCTCTCTCATGGTGAAAACCTAATTTATTCAATAAGATGTTGTCATAGATCAAATGGACAGGTTATCACCTGGTATCTATTAAAACTTCCATGCAATGTGCATGGAACAGTGTAGACCTCAGGGATTGCTCCAGAGCTCCACCTTGGCTGTGGGCAAGTCTCTGCACCAGGACCCTGGCCACATTAGTTCTGTAGGGCTTTGCTGTGGCTTTGGGCCTGTGTCCCTATATTTTTTCCCCATGGAAGTATGGGAGGAAGGGCAGGAAAGCAGGTCTGACATCTGTCTCACCTGCCACAGGAGTTGGGTGAGAGCCAGGAGAGGCATCTGGCCCGGGACGTGGAAGCAATTCCAGGTCCTGTATTTTAGGCATTGTAATAGGTCAGACATGTATTTGTATCCTCGAGTTCATCCTGAGCATCACGTGTACACTAATTCAGCTGGAATATGTCCAGGTTATCTATCCCTTTACACAAGATAACAGCCAGAGGCAGAGCAGGGGAGGAACAGGCAGTGCCGGTGACTGCCAGATGTCACAGATCCTGCGGGATCCCCCTTTGGCTGAGAGCCTTGTCCTGCCTGGTTGGACCAGACAACTCTGCCAGGCACGAGCCACAGGACCTGCCTGCTCTGAGCGGGCTGGGAGCACCACCCTGCTCCCTTCTCTCCCTCGTGGCCATGTCCTCTCCGGGATTTAGGGAGCTGAGGAAGGGCAGAAGCAGTGGGGAGGGGTGGAGAAGAAGAGGGGAATGGATTGTAGAGAGAGAGAAGAGGAGGGAGAGGAATGGGGACTTCTCCCGGTGCTTGCATCCTCCGGGTGCTCATCATAACCCCACGGGTATTTATCCTCTCCCACTTGTCTGGACCTCTGATGGAGGAAGGACCTGTGCTGGCAGTCTGGCAGTTTGGCTTCGAATCGCTGCTGCTCCCCCAGGTGGGAAAAGCCAGAATTAACTCAGGAGCAGCCGACAGAGGTAAGGAAGGCACTTGCCCAGCAGCCAAGAATTGAGAAAACACTTCCCCACCTGGTCCTTCTGACAAATCCATCTTAGAGGCTGAATGTGCGTGTGTGTGTGTAAACTGCTGTTTCAGACTGATGCTAAATTTGCTCACCATTTTCCATCTTGTTCCCTTCCATGCCCCAGTTTATCACTCACGGGGTTTAGGATACTCCATGGATATTATAAATGAGCTTACAGAGCTCTTTACCTGCAGCTCACCAGCATCCAGCTCAGCAAAGCTTAAAGGTTGTTTTTTTGTATTTATATTAAAGCTCAAAGGTTGTTTATTTGTATTTACTGTGAGAGAAGAAGGAATGGGGGAAGGTATTGGTTCAAACAGGGAACCAGCTGGGAGGGGAGCGGATTTTAAAATTTCCTTTGGTTGATGTTTTTGCAGGAAAGCATGAAGTACTCTGGCAGAGCAAGGAGATGGACAATACCTAAATGAGGCTGCTCGTTAGGGAGATGGAGGAAATGAATTGCCTCATCGCCTTTGCTTCTTTCCTCCCACCTCTCCCTATTCCCTCGTGTCTCTGACAGGTCCTGTGGATACAGACACGCAGGTTCCCAGTCCCTGCAGGATTCAGGCAGCTCTTCTGTGCCCTGGGCTTTGCTGCTTTGGCTTTTCTTGCCTGTCAGTGCCAAAAGCAAAGAACAAGCAGATGAGCAAACGAGCTGGGAGGGTTGGGATCCCGCACTCCTGCCCACAAGCATCACTGAGCCTTGGAGTGAACTCAGCGTCCCCTGTGCTTTACTGGGAACAAGTGAACACCTTGGGCTGCCTTTTCCTCCGTGCCTGTTGGAGGGAAGCTCTTGGGATGACACCCTGGGCTGAGACAGGAGCTGGGGTTTGTGGGGAATGGGGGACTCGAGTTCTGTGTGTGACACCCCTCGGGAGGAGATGATATTGTGCCTCTTAGAGCAAAGCCCTGGTGCTGTTTTGCTGCACAGACAGCAGAGGAAGGCCGTGTCCCATCCCTTTGCCTCCATTGCTGTGCTGCTTTCCTGGAGTTATTTTCATTTCAGCTGTATGCCAAGTTTAAGGCTTGAAGGATTTTTCTGCGCTGACCTTTAAATCCCTTCTCTGGTCAATATGATGCATCACCATTCAGTATAATATCCTTCTGTCTGGTTTGCTCGCCCCAGACTTATTATTTTATGTTTCTCTACATTAAACTGCATTTTCCATTCACTGGCCCAGGCAACCAGTGGGTTGAAATCCCTTGTTCCTCGTTATTTGTTCCCTCTCCAATTTTGCACCCTCCACAAACTTTTGTGGAGGTATTTTCATTCCAGTCATTTGCAGGTATTATAAATGAGGGAAGTCCCTCGGTGTTCTCATTTGTCGAGCCTTTACAATACAGGATTACCTTTTCAAAGGGGTTTAGCAGCAGGACTGCTGGATATTAATAGACACCTCTTGCTACGGATCCTCTGACAGACACTGCTGCTGTCACGGTGCCTTTTTTTACCTCTGCACAGAAGAAGGCTGTAAGTCAGGCTCGTGCTTTGCTAAAATTGCTCTGGAGAGTAAGATCTGTCAAAAATGGAGAAATAAAAGGGGAAGAGAGTGAGGCATCAGGAACAGCAGCTGATTAGGGAGTGGGAACTATCGTGGGAAAACAGGAACCTGAGGCACCTGAAGCGATGTTCTGAGGAGCAAAGGGAAGTTGGATGTGAACTACGGCCAGGACTGGAAAGGAAATGTTTTCCCTCTGTTTTGTGCTGATGTGACCCTGCTATGTGCATCACCCTTGCTTTTAGCCCTGCCACCTGCCTGTGGTCTCCTAGCAGGTATTTCCTCATGCTGTAGTTGAAAAAAAATAAACAAAGAATTGTAAACCCCAGAGCTGCCAAACTATCTGGAGCTCTGGGCCCAGCCCGGTGCCACTGGGGGAGGCAGCCCCAGCACAACCTGCCAGCCCGGCCCAGCCTGCAGTGACAGCAAACCAGCTTCACGCCCAGATTCCTCGTGGGTGTTTACAGCCTCCTCAGAACCACAACAGGAAACAAAAATGTCTCCCCATCAGCTGTGCAGGTTTTATTAAGTACGTGTTTTGGTTTGAAGCCAAGGTGCGCTCGGCTGTTCTATCACTGTTTATTCCTGTCTTTCACAGCCCTTATCAGTTATCTCCATCCGACCTGTGAGCACTTCGAGGGCTGTGTCACACAAATAGGACTTTTATCTGCAGTCAAATCTATAATCAGGCAACAAAACCCCCTCACCTTGCTTCTATTTAGAGACCCAACTCAGGCTCTTACAGAAAAAGGGACTTACAAAGGAATTTCAGTAATTATCCTCTCCCCTCCATCCCCCAGATGTTGTTTGCATGGGATAGGTACCTGTGGGCACTTGAAAAGAGAGCTCAGAGCTGCCTTCTCTTTAATGGAAGACTTTTAGGAAAGTGAACTTTAACTTTTAAACTTCCCTATGAAAAACAGATCCATGTTAAGTTTGATACCATTTGCCTCAGGATGATCTCAGCTCTTAAAATATGATGGTTTTAGTTGGATTAAGAGCCTATATTGTTGCTGAAGAGAAAGAAGGGTGCCTCTTTAATTGCAGCCCAAATCTACCTAACAATTGCCACATGTTGAGCAAGATCTAAGAGTTATTAAATATGAAAGCCACTATTGCTCCTCTACCACGAGCAGCCTTTGCTTTTTAAACCTGGAAAGTACTAAGTACAAGGGGGAGGAAAATGTAACAAACAAACAAACAAACAAAAAAACTGTGCAGAAAACCTGAAATCAGAAGGGGTATGTTTGCTTTCTGTGGAGGCTGGTGTTAGTGCAATGCATTTAACTCTGCTGCATGGACTGAAACAAACTCCTGGTGGGTCTGGGGATCTTTTTGCTGGGAAAACCCAGTGGAAGTTCCCAGTAGTCCTTAGGTTATTTACAGGCAATGAGTTGATAACTTGGCCAGAGCTGTGCTAAGCAAAGTCTCCTCTGGTGAGGCAGCCAGGGCTGGTGATCTGCTGTGCTCACCTCAGCTCCAGGCAGGACTCTCGTGCAGCTCTGCAGCCTGGCACAGCCCAGCAAAGACACCCAGGACCCCCATCCATTGCTCCTCAGTGTGAATTTTCCATTGGATTCTTTTATCTTCTCACATTAGGGAGAATGGGAGAATTCTGTCCCTAACATGGGACAGAAGCTCTGCTGGGCTGTGGTGCCTCTCTGGGAATAACCTGCATGACCTGAGCTACCAACTTCAGTGCAAAGGAGCAAGGCAGCATGAGCACTCAACTGACAGAGACCACAGCATCCAGCTGTGTCAGAGGGTAGAGCAGCCCTAAAATAGGCCAAGGCAATAAGGGATGTTTTTACAAATAATCTCTTATAACTTGTGGAAAGTTAATGTCGGATCAGAAGGAGAGTTACAGCTACTGCCTCTTAAAAAAAAGAGAGAAAGAAAAAGCTCAACTGTGATTTTCAGAGGTCAGTGATTGAATTTCTTTTTGGATATTAGCCCTCTCCTCCCTTTCCACTGTGCTTGATAGTATTTCAGAGATCTTCGACCTCCAGCAGCAGGATTTTGCAGTTATGGTAATAGAGCTTTCATACAATACATTATTCATTTTTCTAGGTCTCTATTCAGCAGTCCTGGCAGCTAAGTAGGATGGTATAGTTTAGGGCAGGGACCACTGCAGGTCTTTGCAGTCTGGCAGGAGAACTCAGCTAAGCCTCTCAGGTTACAGGGGAAAAGCAATTCTCATTTTCCCTCCCGCTCAGCAAAGTAAACCCCAGCTCCTAATTTCCAACCAAGAAATCGCAATGGTTGGATTTTTCGTGTCTGATCTCAGACACACCCCTATAAGTCTGGAGACATTTACGGAGCTGGGAACCCAGTTCCCTCTTTGGCAAGGTGGGAGGAAGGGGAAAGCAGTTGGCTTGAGACCATGTTTTCAAGCTTCCTTTTCTGCAGGGCTAACAGAGGTCACTTATTCCTCCCAAGCACCTGGGACTGGCTCAGCATCGCCCCCGAGATACCCGCTGCAAGTGCTCCTGCAGTGCATCCTCCTGCCCCTTTCCCGGCTGTCCTTGAAAACCTTTTCCACAGCCTGAAACCTCCCCAACAAATTACAAGTTGTGCTTGCAAGGCAAAATCAACCCCCTTCGTTCTTACAGTAGGTGGAAGTGTTGTTTAGGGATTGCAGTCGGGATCCCGGGGTTTGCCTTTGTCCATTTCGTGGTGTCCCTGGATTGCACTTTCTCCCACCATGTTCATGGTCCTGACATTTCTTTGACCAACTTTCAGACAGAGCCAAACCTTTGTCCTGTCATCCATCCTCACAGTAAAGCTGGAAAGCTGGAAGAGATATTTCTTCTCTAATCACCATTATTTGGGGAATAAACCAGCTTTCCTGAACTTTCACTCTTTGGCTCCACCCTTTCTCCCAGCAATAAAGCACATTTTCAGTTGTTGCCCTGTACAATTGAATTGGCATTGTTTCTTCTTCTTTTTCTTCTTCTTCATTTTATTCTTTAACTTTTAAACTTTTCTTTATTATAAAATTCCAACTTCCCGCTGACCCCTGAATAATTGGTTTTGTTGCAAGGGTTATTTGAGGTCTAAATGAGCCCAGTGACATCTGTTCAATTTTAGATGCTTGGAAAATATTCTGAAATTAATGAAATCCAAATGTACAGCAAAACGAAGAGAACAATTTTATTTATTAAAACGCCGGTTAAAAATAATTCTAAACATTTCAAGAAAACAAAAGAGGTGAATGGGATTTGTCATTGTTTAAATTGTACTTATTATATTACATTTCAGTGAAATGCCCTCTCGACCTTCCACAGTTTGCTCGATTTCCTCGTCAGTCTCCTTCCAGCTAATTTGCTTTGACATAAACAAAAAGTAAAGGACTCAGGAATGAAATGCAGTCACCCAGTATTTGGGGGCTCAGTGCTGATTATAGCCAGATACAAATAAGAATGGATAGAACTTGCTAAAAGCAGGACCATGTTATTAATTCTTCATGAATATTTGGACGGTCATGGGAAATGTATGGAGTGACACAAATCTCAAATGTGTCACAAAATGCAGCTTGAGCCCTCATTCCTTTAAAAAATGTGGAGCTGAAACACGGGATTTGCCTTTTTCCTCTTTTAGCAAGTTTTAATCCACCTCTCTGGGCTGCAGAAATGTTGGGTGGCTTAAGTGAGCAATCCCAAATCACAGGTGAGGAGAGGTGATTCATCCTTTTCGTGCACTTGATTTGCTACTTGATGTATTCTTGTGAAAGGAATGCTTGTCCAAGGAATTACAGACATCACGGATCACCCAGGAGAGAATTCCCACAAATGTCTGCAATATTCTCACTGCAGCCAGTTGCTGGGATTCTCTTTAACTGTCACCACTTGTGGGGGGGTAAAACCCTCCGAAACAAATACAAATTACACTTTGTGGGAATCTGTATACACACACATAATCTGTGTATTTTTACAGGAAATAAAAGGGGGTTTTACAGTCCTTTTGTAAACGTGACACTGTAAAGCATATGATAAATAGTGTGGGTGACTCTGCAGGTAAACGTGATATTGTCGATGGCAGAAGTGACAATCCTCACACACCTCCACCTTTAAAAAAGGAAATAAAACTTAATGCTGTGGATAGAGTCCCCCTCAGCCTTACAGCACATCTCAGGGACATTTCAAACAGACTGGTTAGGAAAGGTTTTTCCACATATGAACAGAATATCCCCAGGATGGAGCGTGTGCTTGTTTCATTTACAGCTTCACCAGAAATGCCCACGACCCGGCTGTGGCCCCTGGGCAGTGCAGGGCAGAGTACCTGGATGCAGAGAACTCTCAAAGTTGCTTTCTCTTTCTGGCCCCCCACCTGGTCTCCTGGGTCACTTCAGAAGCTGAGTGTCAACTCTTCTTTTGGAATACAGAAATGTGAAGAGGGTAAAGGTTACCTTCAAATGGTGACTAGTTCCTGTCACTCAGCAGCAAAAAGCAGTTTAACCAGTTCCCAAATCCTCTGAATTCTATTGTCAGTTCGTTTGGTACTTTCTGTGGATATTTGAAAAGAAGACCCCACCTTGCATAGAAACTGCTGGCAATTTTTCATGGAATTCCAGGATTTCTGCAGGGTTGGGCAGAATCCCCTCTGGTGCCTGTGAAACCTCTGAAGTTCTCGGGAATCGCCGATCGACTGTTAACAGTAAATTAGGCCAAAGCTGACAAATACATAAAAGATTGGTGGAATCAGAGCAATCAGCACCATTCTGGAAGCTGGTTTATTTGCTACACTTACATCTGATAACCAGGTAAAACTATTGAGCCGCAGTTTATTGGACATTTCTCTGTAGTACAGGTGCTGGGCTCCAGATAACTGTGTTGCGTGGCTCAGTGCTTAACCTTATCATCCAGTCATTTTGAGCTCAGTTGACAGAAGGATCACTGGTGAAGCTGTAATTGGAGTTTACAATGTTTGCAAGTATTAGGTGACTTGTAGCTTAATGCCATAACTATAGGGACAATAAATTACATGGTCATTAGAGGGCTTTAGCTATTCATATAGTATTAGGCATAAGAAGGACAGTAACATTTCTCTAATAACACATAAAATGTATATTCCAATTAAAACCATAATAGGATAGACCTGGTGTTATATTACAGCCTCTCATGAATTTCACTGCTTAGAAATTATTACCGTTAAAATCATGGTTTCAAAGATTTGTGCACAGGGATAATAAATTCTCCCAAGCAGGTTTGGAGAGAAGCACTGAGCCCTCACGGAGAAAGTCTGGGCTTTAAAGCTGGGAAAATTCAGCCACTGAGCAAAGGTTTGAGGGCTTGGATTTCTTGCTTTCCTTTTCATTCTCCACATTTGGCCGGCTCCCCAAACCAAGTGAGGCTTAATTAAAAGCAATTGAGCAAACCAAAACTAGTCAAAAGTGAGATTTAGAGTCTCTTATCTTCCTCTAGAAGCAGTTCTACCCCTGTATGTTACTGCGTGTTTTGCTGTGTTTTTGGGAGGCTTGTTTGAAGGGATGTTGAAACCACCTCGTTTTCAAACCAGTCTGTTTTCTGTCCTTGATAGGGGCAGGTTTCCTTTTACCAAAAGGCAGGCCAAAAGAGGGCAGTGAGAGGTGGATTTTTGTCTGAGGAACAGTGTAATGCAGTGTGTTCTCTGGTGTTCAAAGACGGTTCTTGCAGTCTTTTCCCTCCCCGTGGATGTCCCCAGGGACAGCACACAGCTGCTCCATGTGCACGCTCAGGCCTCGGGGTATTCCTTATCCTGAGGGGATGTTTCATTTATGTTTCAAGGTGTTGAGTCCTATGAAACTCAAGCATCTGTCTCACTGCAAAGACACAAGTATGTGCTTATATGACCTTCCAGAAGAAGGCTGCTGGTCCAGAGAGGGACCCCCTTTCTTTATCTGAGGTTAGGCCTCCTTGTTTGTTCACCAGTCACCTCATCCTTGTAAAGCTGGGAGAGATATGGAGCTGTTTGGAAGACAAACTGAACTGTGCTTCCTTGGTCAGTTCTTCACCCCTCTCTCCCTGCCCAGCCTGCAATAACCTTCTTAAGTCTTGGCCATTAAAACGGTTATAAATGTGCTTTGGGAGATTGTGGGTTTGCATCACAGTTACACAAAGATTATTTGAAGTGTAGTTAACATGGACTAGGAGTTATCTCCCAAAGCTGTTTCACAACAAGCAGAACTACTAAAGGCCTCATTCCAGATTGTTGGGAGATTGGAAAGGAAAGTTAAATGGGTCCATAGGGGGGGAATTTAAACATCTTTTGGAAAAAAAGAATGTTTCTTGAAACACAGATGCAAGAATGGTTAAGACATAAACTGATGCTTTTTTTTCCTCAGGAATCTTCAGCACCAGACAGAAAACAACAACCAGTGAGAAGGCTGAAGTCACTATCGAGATGAAGAGAGTATCAGACCCTGTATTGGATTGGAAACTGCTCCTTTCTCTAGGGCTGTAGCAGACCACAAAAGCAGATGGTGAAAACCAAGTTGTGTCAGCAAGAGAGTCACTCTGTGATTCCTTTCCTGGTGCCCCTGTATCTCCATCCTTTTTCTCCTTGGTGAGTTCTGTTTCTCAAAATAAACCACGTGGTGGGTTTGTTGCACCTTTTCCACATCCAACAGCGAAACCTCCAACAGCAAAACCACCACTGGGAATTAGGGATTCCACCTCAGCTGCTGGTGTGCTTGGCCTGCATCACGCAGCACCCTGCTCCTGAGCTCTTGTGAACAGAGAGGAAGAGGCTTTGCTCTCTCTTACTCCCTGAACTCAGGGGACTCGTATCCCAGCAGAGCTGGCTTTGATGCCCAGCTCACTGAACATCTCCTTCCTTTGAAAATGGAGACACACAGGCAACTATACCCCAAAACTCTGCAAGCACCAGCCTGTGCTGCAAGAAATATCCTTCTCCCACTGCTGAGGACTTGGATCACAGAATCATAGTGTCATAGAGCACCCTGAGTTAGGAGGGAACCACAAGAACCATTGAGTCCTGCTCCTGCCTCGCACAAAACACCCCAAAAATCCCACCATGTGCCTGAGAGTGTTGTCCAAATGCTCCTTTGAGCCTGGGAGCCTTGGTGCTGTGACCACTGCCCTGGGGAGCCTGTTCAGTGCCCAACCACCTTTGGGGGGAAGAATCCAACCTAAAGCTCCCCTGGCACAGCTTTCTGAGCAGTGTAGACTGGATAATACCGATCAGCTGTGAGTGACATCCCTCTCACACACACCTCCGTAACAGGCCCCACCTTGTACTTTGGGAGTCGAAGTGCAACGTGCCCTGCTCTGCTGTACAAAACTTTCTGCTATATAATAAAAATAAACAAAGAATGGTCTCCTGTTCACAGGCCAAAGATCTTATAGTTGCTGTAGGAAACATACACAAGCATCTTCCAATGGAAACAACCTGATGTCTTCTTGCATGTCCAGAAATGTTTCATTCTGTCATAACAGCGTAGTCTCTCCACTCTTCTTCATAAGCCCTTCATCCTTCTTTGCTAATGGTTTACAATATAGAACAATTTAACTGTATATATTGATGTAAATCATGTCACCTTCTCTGTGAATTATATAAAATAGTTCATAGTGAAGAACGCATGGAAGGGTTTTTAAAGCTGCAATTCATCTTCTCTTTTCCATTACCCTGGGCAAGAATAAAAGCCAGATACAAATTTGGTTTTTTCCTTCAGAAAGGAAAAAATGTTGCTATCTAATACCTGAAACTAGTTGTTGCTGTATGTTCATAAATTGGACTGTACAAGCTCTGAGGAGGTTTGTTAGTCCAGACTCACTCCACTGACACCAGAGGAACTGGAGACAGCAGACAGTAGAATTTATATTGTTTCCTAAGACCCAGTTTGTCAATAACACTAAAACAACTAAACATAAACCCAGCTTCATATCCATTTTTGAACTCCTTACCCACTCAATTTTCACATCAAGTCTAATCTCTTGATGCCTTTACACTCAAAAATGGCTATTGGATGGTTTGATGGGGAACTGCCCCTTGTCTCATCCATCTCTGGTATGGGTTGGAGAAGCTGCATTAACTTGGGAGTGGGGAGTCCTGCCCTGTGATCCCTCCCTGCTCCCTGGATGCACAGGGCTTGGATTGGGACCATGAACTGGCAGCCACTTCCCTCAAGTGGCCGCCACGGCCATAACCAGGAGTGACCCTGCAGATTCCCCAGGCTGGGAAGAAACAATTTTTGTAATCTTTACATCCCTGGAGTTATTTGGAAAGCTTCCAGGCTTCTTTGAAAGGAGTCATATTTTCTTTGACTCGTATTTTTCCCATCTCTGGTTGCCAGCACCAGTCCACAGGGTGGCTGCTTTGCACGTAAGGTCTAATATTGCAATACAGGCACTTAAGCAAGAATTGGGGATTTGAATGGCCCAATTTAGGTATATGAAATAAGACTTGCATACATTCTTTTCTCAACCTCACCACCCAAAAGTGAGATTCAGATATCCATTTTGGTGGCCACATCTGAGAAACTGGCACTCAAAACATATACAAGCTCATTAGGTATGCAATTATGGTCACCTAATTGTGGTATTGCACGCAGGGGCAATTGCTTGGATTTCCTGTGGGGAAAAAGGAGCATGAGCTCAGTATGGAACAGGAGAACCTTCAAACTGTGTGCAGCTGTACTTGCATGCACAAAATGCACAAAAAATCCTTGATATGGGGCATCTGTGTTCAACCCTGAAAAGGAGAGCCCCAGAAACTCAGGTATTAGGAGTTAACATCATAACAGCACGACTTTTGAAATCCCTCCTTGTACTGTCACTTTAAATGTTTTATTGATTAAGGCCTAGATTACTTAACCTAAAGCCCTATATTTATATTTAGCCAAGGTAAGTTATGAGTCACAAGTAATCCTTCTGATCCAGAGGTTGCCGTGGGTCACCAGAGAAATGAGTTGAGTTATAATATCCTAGCAAACTAGCTCTGTGTACGGAAGAATAAATTAAATAAACTCCCCTTCAGAGAGTCTCAGTGATTCCTTACTCTGTTTCTGTTTAACCAGAAAATGTTGTGTTTGTTTTCTTTTCTCCCCCCATCTAAAGCCGAAATATATTTGTGATGACAGATGCAAATGCAGTCCCTGATGTTTGTAGCAGCTGAATTGTCTTTCCACTAAGGGTGTCAGCACTTCAGCCCTGAGCCTTCAGCTGAGAACTGAAGTCTCCAAAAACACACGTGAATGAATTTGACTCAGGTGACTGATCTGTGCTGAACTCCAGGTTGAAGTGGTATTACCAGTTGTGTTTGCATGTGTTGGATCAGTCTGCTGTTTGCTACTGCAGCCACACGAAGCTGATCTTTGCAATCTTCAGAACCTCTGAAACACAAGCACTGGGTGAAGTATTCCCCTGTGCCTGCAACCCAAGTGTAGCATCAATGCAGTAAGTAACTTCAGTTCTCAGACAGGCTGAGCCTGCAGACCCTGAGGAGAATAGGAAATAATTATTTTTCTTGTTTTTTATAGTCTTGGGCTCTGTTAAACAACGTGGTGAGTACCCACATCTCCCCTTCAGATCCTGCAGGCCTGGCTTTGCGTTACATCACATCTCTGCCTCCCAGGGACTGCTGCCCGGGCCAGCTGTGGATGCAGAGACCCTGAATGCCTGTGCTGTGTGATGTGACTGCACTCCCAGCCCTCTGCTCACACAGTGTGAGAGGACTGAGGTCTCTGCATTCCCTGGGGAAGCACAGAGTTACTCCAGAGCCTGCACAAATCTGTGCTTGCAAGTTCTCTCCCTGGACACACAGGAAATTTTGCCCAATGCTGGCAGACCTTGAGCTTTAGAGCAGACACAGCCCAAGTCATAGGTCTGAATTCATTTTGAACTGAAATTGGTATCATAAAGTAGCCGAGCCTTTTGCTTTGTTTGCTTTCTTTGGTGTGGTTTATTTTTAAAATGTATGCATATTTCCAAGAAGCATCTTGAAAATTTATTTTTGTCGTGGAAATGGAATGTTTTTTGGCTTTCTGTGAGTCTATTGGTGTAGGCTTACGTCCTAGATCAAGTTAGTGTCAGCAGCTGCATACCAAACCCATGTAGAGATTGAAACAGATGTGACTTCCCATCCAGAGCAGGTAGACCTCATCCATATGAAGCTGGATGACCAGAGGCCCAGGAGACTGTTCACTGAATTTTTCTGACATAAACCTACTGAGGTTTACTGGGCTTGCTCAAAATATGAGATACCTCATAGTCATCAGAAAACAGATGATGAGTCCCAGATGTTCAACGCTCGTGGATTACTAAGGAAAGCAAATAGAGGGGGAACAACTTTTAAGGACCTGAACAAAAAATGCCTGGTCTGCTTTAGGTTCCTAACTTGCCAAGTTGGTGAGTGTCTGTTCATTTCCAAACAAGTGTGGCAGCCCTGGGGCTGTAAAATCACTGCACTAAAAACACTCTGTGAGCTGGGACTATGGATCCCATGCAAACGTGGCAGCTGGCTGTGTAATTACTTCAGCCTCTGAGTCCTCTTTTAACAAGTGCTCTGATTTTATGGCAGAAAAAATCAGATTCATGAAAGAATCTTCATCCCAATAACTGGGGGAGGCTGAGAAGAGTGCTGTTTTCAGGGCTTTGAAGTACATAATTGCCAAAACTTCCATTTTTTTTTATTAAGTTGCTCTTCCATGAATACCAGTAGGTGGTTGTGTAATTTACTGGGCTTAGTTGCACTCAATCTATAAGGATAACTCACTGAAAGACTTGACCTCAGGAGATTCCCTGTTTCACAAGCAGCCTGTGTCTGAAAGAAGAGGAAAATAAGCAAAGGAGTCCTTTACTATCCCAGTTCAACAATATGGTTCCATATTGAAAGACTCCAGTATTGAGCGATGGAAGGTCCACTTGCTTCTTCTTTTCATATATCAGCAGCATTTTATTATTCATCCACAGGAATCTAGCTGCCCATTTTAACCAAAAGCAGAGTTAGTCTGCAAAAGTGCCCTCTGCTTTTGTATAGCCTTTTTTCTCCATATCTGATGCTCAGTTATTGACGTACAACTCACAAAGCCTCCCGCTTACCTACTTCAGTGAAGACTCCATCCCAAAGCTGATTTCCTCTGCTGCAATGTTCAGTTTTACAGCTTGATAGTTTCTCACCTGCTTGAACACACAGGAACTCGCTGGCAATTCATCATTCTGCCTTAGCTCCTTTTGTTGAACAGGCAGGTCCCAGCAAAGCTGACCTTTGCATGGGTTTAATGTTTCCCCTTCACACCTTCAAGGCTGAGGAGTTTGACTGACATCAATAATTAATTTTTGAACAAATAGGGCACACCTTTTCCTATGGTTCCTCTCAAAGGTATGAGTCTTTGTGCATCACAAAGGCATGCCATGAACGGGGGAGTCCAAAGGACACCGGTGGGGATCAAAGTCGAAGACCCAGCCCGTCTCAGAGCAGTAGGGAGTGCTGTGTCTCACCTCTGCTGTGCTGTGCTGTCCTTCTGGGTGCCATAGGCTAGACAGAAATGTGTGTGTGTGTGCATTGCAACGCTCAGAGCATCCAGGACAGGTTGGGCCAGCTGCATTGGACAACTCTAAATAGCTGCTTTGGGCACATGCAGTACCCAGGATGGGTTGCTCTGGGAGCAGGGTCACTTCAACTGACCGTGTGGGTCAGAGAAATAACAATAAAAAAAGATCCTCGGATTCTCCCCAACCAAAAAGTGCCCGGGGGCAAAAGAGGGCATGATGTGGGAAAATCCCAGCAGACGGCTATGCCTCTTGTCTGCTATTCTGGTCTGACTGGAAGGTGTCGGGTTGTTGTTGCAGGGCCATGCAGGCACTGGAACAATGCACCAGGTCATCTGGCTTTTCTTCCTTTCCAGGTGATGCAGGTGAGATGTAAGCCAGCCAAACGAAAGAGAAGCTCAGTCTTCACTGACAGTCTGATGGGAATGAAACACTTCCATAAAGAGATGGAGAAAAGAGGAGATGATTTGTTACAACAGAATATTTCCCTCTCCTGCTGTGGCTGAACCATTGCTCATCTCTAATTTATTGGTCTGAACTGGTCACCAGTATTGGCAAAAACAGCTTTATACTTTTGGAAAGAGAAAGAGTTATTGTGAGAGTAAATAATGCAAACTTGGAAAACACCTTTGCTAAGTCTGCCTTATCAACTTTGCTGTGTACATCAGCGTTTGCTGCCACCTAAGAAAAAGAACAGTTAAAAACCAGTAAGTCAATAATGTACACAGGTACTGTGTCTCACATTTTGCTTGCTGGGTGTTTGTTATTATAATTTCTGTTCTTACCAAGGACATTCAGACCAGGCAGCCAGGCTAATTCTAGCCATTATTATTATTATTATTATTATTATTCCTCTATTTCTGTATATAAAGTATCTTTGAAATATCCACTTGAAAATTTGGGTAAACAACCATCCCCAATGCCTTCAGCCTGCAGAGTCCTGTGACCTGAATCCTAAACCGTGCTGGCCAGGACTCGACCTTGCAGGAGACTGATGTGGGGAGCAGGGAGGAATCTGGACAACAGGTGCTCTGTCAGAAGCCCTTGCCTTTGAGGGCAGCATAACTTACAGTGTAATTTGTATTGCAACATAAATCAGGGCTGCCTCGAGCTCCACCTAATTCCTCTGCTGCACAGTCTGTAGTTCATGCGATACGGCGGGGGCTGAGGGCTGCTGGTGCAACAGATGTTGGTGAGGAAATGAGGTGACAAGTGACACAGCCTCCAGGGCTCCAGTCTCCAAAAATGAGAGGTGGTGGACAAGGGCAGCTTTCTGATAGTGGCAACTCCTCGAAAGGATAGAGGAAAAGGGAAGGTTTGGGGAAGATCTTTCAGTGACAGAAGGAGGTACAGAGATACTTCAGAATAGACTGGTCAGAGTTCCACCTGCATCTTGAGAAAATGGTAAAAATCTGAATCGAAATGGAGGAAAACTGGGGTGAATGAGGTCTGTCCTGCATGCAAGGGGGAGGAGGATTTGCTTTGCTTTTGAACATTTGACAATGGCCTTTCTGTCACCTGTAGAAAGGGAGCATCAATGTGTTTAGTGTTTGCAGCAGTAACATTACAGGTTCTTCTGGGAGATGCTCAGTGAATCCTGCTGCAGGTGGCTGTTGGTTTCAGCTTCCATGTGCAGGAAGCAAGAGAAGCTCTCCAGGTGGAGGGAGCCTGGGCTGAACAGACTCTGTGAGGAACTAGAGCCAGGTCTGGTGAGGAGGTCTGGGTATTTTGCTGTCATGAGATTCCATGTCCATGAATCTGGAGTTTAGCAGTGGGGTCCCTAAGACTGTGCAGTGTTTGTGGCTGCTTAGCAGTGATGAAGCAAAGGCATCTGCTTCCAAATACTGCTTTATATTTCAAACTCTTGTCAATGAAAGTGTGAGTTTGTAGATGCTCAGCTCCTGGGGAAATCCCATCACCTTCACTCCAAGGATGAGCTGGAGCACGTTCTCCCCTTGTGTCTGACTCTGCAGGGCCCAAGTCTTCTTGCACAGCAAAACTCAGCATGAAGCCAGAACTACATCGGCCACTTGCAGTGCCCCAGATCCCAGTGTGAGGAATCCAGCTATCTCCATTGTCTTGAGTATGACAATGCAGCTGTGCCATGAGCCCACGCAGACCAGGGGGCAGAAAATCCCCCTGAATCTTGCTGTCATGGTGGTTTGACCTCATTCTAGGGTAGCTCTTGTATGTGCTGCGATGCCCAGACACCAAAAGAGCAGCAAAGATTGATATTTCATGGCCATTGTTGGACAAATTCAAACATATGGACTCAGGGTGGAGGTGGGACATGGTTCTCATCTGGTTGTACTCTTAAGTAATGTTCTTGTCATAAAACTCTGAAAAAATGGGAGTCAACTGGCAGTAGAACAGATGTCACTGTTCTTCAACCAAACTCCACTTCTAATCCTCTTTTTTAGTGTGTTTGAGACAGACTGTAACAAAAAAAAACAGGAGGGAGAAGGAAGTTTGGGAGCAATGTAGCTCTTTACTGCACACACACAAAGAGGCACCACAGTGGAAAGAGCTTGCTGAGCTCTGAGGAGCTGGCAGGCTTGGAAGCTTGTAGGCAGGGTTGCAGGCAGCTTCCCCTTTTACTAGGACTTGGAAAATTCATTAGGCCTGAAAATTGCCAGATCTACTCAGAAGGGAAGGGAGAAGGGTCATGTAAAGTTTGGAGAAAATTCAAACCACCTTTTTTTTTTTTTTTTAATTTGCAGATTTTGAAAAAAAAAAAAAGACCTGAACTTCCAATTGTAAAAATTTTGTCAAACATCAGTGTTGGGTGGGGTGGATCCAGCCAGGAGATGCAGTGATGAAGTGTTGGACCTGGGCAGTTTCCACTGGCAGTGATCTTCTGGAACCAAGGCTGGGTTTTAAACTCCCCACAGGAGCCAAGCTGGCCACTGGTGCTCGTGCTGTTCTGCAGCTTCATCAACACTAATCCAGCAGCACCCCAGTTATTTATAGTCACCTTGTATTCAAAAGCTGGCTATGACTGGGCACCAGAAGAGGCAGGAGGCAACCTGGAGGATGCCTGAGCCAGAGGGATGTGCAGGGTGTGCATCCAAAGGGTGAGGGTACAAGTGAGAGTGTGCAGCAAGGTTGATAATGAGCTCTGAAAGCCAGGATTTGTTGGCCTCTGATTAGCAAAACGAAAGACCGAGGTAGAGTGCAATTAGGGGGATTACTGTGAGCTCACAACTCCTCCCCAGCTCCTGAGAGAGTGGTTTGTTCGATTGACCTTTTGTTGGGCCGGGCTGGAAAGAGATAAATTAGCTCATAATGCACGAATATTTTCATTTAATAAAACTGCCCCCAAATTTGTTTGGAGTTCCCAGGCTTCTCAGGAGAAAAAGAAAGAGAGCTATTATGTTCTACAAAAACAATGACATTTTACCCTCTATATTTACTCTTCCAATAGAAAATCTGCACTCAGCCAAGGTTCCTGTCACAGCAACACTTGGCACTCCCACCCTGCATTCCACATGTCCTTACAGACACCAAAGGACGCTCGGAAAAGCACTTCACTTCATTCACCAGTCAGTGCTTCACCTTCCTGCAGCAAAAAAAAAAAAATACCCCAAAGTCTTACTGGCAGATAAACCCTCTGTGGGTCCCTTCCAGCTCAGAATATGCTGTGACTCTGTGAAGTTAAAAATAAACGAAGAGGAACAAAAAACCTTTCAGAGATGCACATGTGGAACCCAGGAGTTGGCGGAGCCACATTTTGGGCAATCCCACAAATGCACTGGAAGCAGGGAGGAAGGCAGGGCAGGACCTCTTGGTGCCCAGCAGCTGGTGAAGCCAGGGCACATCTTCCTCATGCCTGCTGCTTCCAAGCTGACCATCATAGGAGGGCAGGGCCACCAACTCTGAAAAAACGTGGAGAAACAGAGTCTTTGAAAAGTCACCAAAATATCCACTTTCCTTTGAACTGCCCCCTCTCCCCTCCCAGGTGGTTTGTCTGAGCACCAAGCAACTTAATTGTTGGGTGCATTTAAGTAATATTAAACTCTGCCTTTTTTTCCTTCGTGTTCAAAGGCAAGGAGCCTGTATCGGTGCGAGTCAGTTTTTAAAGCCTTTTAAAAGTTCTCTTTGGCAACACCTCTTTGAAGTCTAATCCAATCTGCAGTACATGTCTTCCAAGCTAATCCCAATTTTTTCAGGACAACCAGCAATGTTACATAAAGACCTTGCAAAGAACAACAGGAGTGTAAAGCACAAATATAGTGAGAACTGATAAAGGGGGACAATTCTGCTGTTTACAACAGTTACTCTGTCAGTGAATTGACCACCAGGACCAGCCCTCCTGGACACCAATCTACTCCTCAGTTTTGCTGGGTTTATTCCACATTTGCCACTCAAACTGAGATTTAGGTTTAAAATGCTAATTTTTAATAAGGCAGCAGTTTTATCGTAGAAGCTTCCAGTAACTGGTTCTGGTTTGTGTTCATTGCAGGGCTTTATAGCTTTCTCAGGATCTCTAGACCTTCCACACACATTTTCTAAGTGCCTTCCTTCACAATCTCTGCTGCGTTACGTATGATCCCCAAAGAGTGAAACTGGGGACTCTTTATGGTTACAAAAGAAAGCACTGGATTAAAAAAAAAGGAGTGGAAAGATCCCTTAAATGGAAGGCAAGGTTCATAAGTGGGAATTGAATTCCGGGTTGCTCTACCAACCCTTAAATATCACAAATAAAAAAATCTGTTTAAGGTTGGCAGACAAAGCCCCCTGGCTTGAAGTCAAAGAAGGAAAACCCAAACCTGGTACTAAGAGGTAAACTTTTAAACACAGTGTAAGTTATTAATAGAACAGCTTCCCAAGGGTCATGCTGGAGTGTCCAGCACTTCAACTCTGGTCTTATTGTCCCTTAGGATTTTCCTCTAAAGACCCTTTTCTCCAACTAACCCTCCAAAAGTGCAGTTCTGTGTCCCAGAGGGTTAAACCTGCCCACCTTCCTCAGCTGCCAACCATCCTTTTTGCTCAGACTGACACAATGACTGACATAATTCCACACCACAGAGAGTTTTTTTTTCTCAGCCTGTGTTGGACTTGGCATTGACTGCTCCTACAAGGGCTTTTGTGCCCTGAAGCTTCTCCGTTGGTCTCCAAGAACATTTGGTCCAAAATATTTGGTCTAATGAGGAAGCATCTCCCCTTCTCACAGACTCTGTCTCTCCAAACCATTTCCTTGGAAAAATCCATTGAGTGGCTCATGTGTTGTGGAGGTTGGTGCAGGGATGTTTAACCTGAGTGAAGTGCAGCCCCTGTTATCTGTGGGATCCCCAGGACCTTCAAAATGGGCAACTCCTCACTCTGTGTCAGCACCAGCCTACCAGAATGAGCTGGGAAAGGCTTTGTAGAAAGGTTTTACCCCAAATCACCTGAAAACACTGAACTGTTACTGCTTCTTTGTCATCAGGAAAACACCTGGGCCAAAGCAGTGCCCAGTCTGAGCTGTTTTGGCTTGGATTGTGGGGCTTTGTTCCTGGATGGTGGGTGCAGGGATATGTTACACTCCTGAGCCAGCTTTTCTGAGCTGCAACTGCTTTCCAGGACTTGCATTATGTGGCCCAGGTGTTCTGCATTATAACTCATTTTTCACACCCAGGACTGTAAGGAGATAGGGCAGTACCCCTTATTATTGTCTTTTTTAAAATTTTATTTATATTTTTATTTTTAGAAATGGTCTGTATTGGCGTTCACAGTTTGCTGGTGGCTCATTCGTGCCGTGGATGGTACTGATATGCCTGGAAATACGAGTCAGCAGACTTTCTGCACAACTGGCAACATCAGAGAACCCTGAGCCACCAGCCTAAAACCAGAAGAGAAGAGGTAGATTGGTACTGCAGATACAATGTGCTTCTACAGCATCGTTCTCAGGGTTCATTTGGATGTTGTTAAGTGTGCTTGGTTTTGGAACATAAATCTGTTTTCATCTGCGTTTATTGACCTTGCAGCGTGTCCACGCTGTCTGTGTGTGCATGTGCCAGTGGGTTCCCTTAAAACTCGGAATATCCTGGGATTCTGACTCTACATCTCTGAGTTTATAGACATGTGTAAGTATGTATCTACCACTGGAATATTCCTCAGTTCAAGGACCTCTCACATGTCATATCATCTGTTCCCTTTTACTGATTTAAAAGACACGTTCAGTGAAAGCAGTTAATTTTCCCTTGTTCTCTTCCCTGGAGATTTGCTGTGGCTCTGCAAGAGAACACGTAATAAAAGTGACTGTTTATAGGACAGAGACATGAATGTAACACAGACTTGGAAAACAGAAAATGTTGAGTGTGGAGCTGATAAAGCCTCAGGCAAGAGGCTTTCTTTTGAAAAATGTGATGAAAACAAAATTTCCACGAAGAGCAACTTGTTGGAAGGAACTAACACATAAAATTTGCACTTTTCAGCAGATACATTTTGGTGCCCAGGTTTTCCTTTTTCCAGTGAAAAGACAAAGTTTTTATAGCAGGAGGAAAGGGCTGTCCGTGAATTTCTTTTAGTTGGAATAACAATTTTCCACAGAAAAAACCCCAGATATTTGTTCATTTATTTATGTATTAAATAGGGTCTAGCTGTGTTGCACAATAATAGGGTGCACTTATGATATGATTTTAGGCTGAGAAATCCCATATTTCTGTCCTGGACTTGATTTTACCAAGTTCATATCACAAGCTGACCTGTGCAAACCCAGCTTTTGTTGGGTCTTTTAGGCAGCTCTGAAGGGACTAAGTTCATTTAGGGGGACGAATTGAAGTGAAAAAAAAAAAAGTATTAAAATGTCCACTGTGGTAAATATCTGTGCCATTGTCACTCCCTCCTGTAAACTCCCATGGAGGCTTTCCCAAAATCAAAATACCTACAGTTATGGATTTCTTTCCTTCTGGCCTTAAGCAAAAAGCAGTGGAAGAGTTTGGGCAAAAATAATTGCTCTGCCTTTACCAGTGTTCTGTTTCCGCCAACACAGTCCCTGAAGAAAAGGGAAAGCAGCTTATTCTTTTAATTTTAAACTGAAAACTGAGATTCTGCCTCACAATTCTGGGTCTCCCCTGCCAAAAAAAAAAGAAGTTAGAAAGGCCAGTGGCTTTGCAGACCTACAAAATTCACCCTGAGCTGCTCTGAAAATAAACAGCATCCAAACTAGGTAGTTTTGCTGAAATATAACCCTGCAGCAATAAAACAAATGACTAACACTTTCTATTGGTCTACATAGCATAGTACATGAAACATATATGTAAGCAAGTCAAGATGGATGAGTCATCTTGACTTAATAAAGCTTACAAATACTTGCTAAATATTTGAGGAGTCACATGCCAGGAGCCTTCATCACTTGTTTTGTTAGACTCCTGCTTTGCCAAGTCAAAACAGTCAGAAATCATAAAAAATAATCCACACAATCTGTCTGAAAATGCAGTTTTCTCGCGTTATTTTTCTTGGTTTACAGCGGCGAGTCCTTCATTCTGCCATCAAAATTTTGCAATAGAGAGCACGACTTCCTCTTCATAAGGTAAGCAAATGTTTTGCATTTATCAAGTTCCCAGAGCCTAAATGGAGATAGAGAGTCAGCAGACCTCACATGTTTATGTTTCTGTGCTGGAAATGAGCCACGGGAAGTCGCAGTTAAAAGGCTGCTGCGTCTCGGGGGTTCAAGGGACACAATGGGCTTCAATGACTCTAACATTGCTGAGCATCTGAAGCTCTGCTTGCCTTAAATATGAATTAGAAGTGCTCAGAACCTCTGCAAGCAGGGCTGGACACCAGAAGACTACTTTTGTTCCCGAAGCCCACTGCTGGTTCCTGTTGGTTCACAACCTTGTTTTCCTATTAAAAAAGTAATAATTGACCTCACCCCTGCACCCAACCAACCTAAACCTCACCCAGCCTGGAGCTACTCCTCCATCTGGGTTTCTCTGGATGCACTTCCCATCTTCTCCTGGAAATTTTGTCTGAGTTCAATTTGGAGATTTTTTTTTTTTTTTTTTTAAATTTTAGGAGGGGATATCCAGATGTTTGGCAATCCAGCTGGGTTATTGGGCCAGTTAAGCTGCTGGCCACCCTGAAAGTTCAGCTCTGTCCGTTGTCCACGAGTAGATCAAAGCCATCATGGGTGTGCAGCGAGCTGAGTGCTTTGGGGATAGTCAGACCTGCTGCTCAGGAGCTGCACCAGTGATAAACACGATGTGTTGAAGACACTGTGGGCTGACTGCCCCGAAGCACAAGGACTGAGGCTTCCCAGAAATATCAGCCTCATTAAATATGCCAAAAAGTGAAACCCTCGATTGGTTTCTGCAAAGAAATATTGCAGGGTAAGCCAGCAGTGCATGAAAAGTCCACACAGGTGACAGGAAAAACTCGTTACCCCGAACAAAAGCAGGGAATACAAGTGGACAGGTGGAAGGGTTGAAGTTTCAGTGCCAGTTTCCCTCCAAGTTACCTGTGCAGGTGGAACCTGTTACTCACTAAGCAGAGATGTAATAACAGTGAAAACTGCTCTTCCCTTGCAACTGTGCCCCATAAATCAGAGCTCAGGTGTGGCCCTTTGGCAACAGAGACAAATAAGTGATTGAATGTCAGGGGAACAAAACAAGTGATGGAAAGAGCTAAATGTTATACACTGAGTTTCTGGGGAATTAAATCAGCTTAATTGACCTTGATGGACAAAATGTCTCTGGTTACCTGACAGTTGTATTTCATTTGCCATGGGAGGGCTTAGAGCAGCTTTAGCTCTGTGCTGGACACATGCTCAGTGCCTGGGAGGAGCTGGTGCTCTGCTGAGCCAGAGTTCTGCACTTATAAACAGGAAGAAATATCATTTGGCTTTTAGTGTAGAAGTCGTGTCCCACAGCCTTCCTGCCATCAGGATCCACCATTTGTCTCTGACAAGCAGGAGGAACCGCAGCTTCGCTGCAAGAAGGACGGAAGCTGCTCCTTTTTGCAGATGGACTCCCTCCAGTTTTGCTGTGCCTTTGCAACAGCAGGCAGCTGAACTCCAGTGGTAACTGTGGAAGTCACATTTCTGACCGATTGATCAGCTTTCCCACGAATGTACCTGATAACAACATGTGAATCACCTTTAACCACGGAGATTGTAGTTTGTCCCCCGTGACACACCTTTTTCTCTACACATGAAGGTGGCACAGACAGCCAGGCTCGTGCAAACAACACATTTTAAGGCTGTGAATCTCTGTGATCGTGGAGAAGTTTGTCTGAGCAGTGTCCAGGGCAGTACTGGAGCCCTGCTGAGAAATAACACCCCCCAAACCCTTATTCACAGAGGGCAAATCGTATTTCCCCTTCTATCTACTTGCTGCCAGAGAGTCACTGTGCTCAACACCTTCTGTCCATCTGCTCTGCCCCCTGAAAGAAACCACTAATTGTGAATTCAGACTAATTCCCCACGTCCTGCTCTTCCTGGTGCGCACACAGAGAAAATGCTCCGAGTGAAGCAACCTGGAACTAAGAGAAAACGTATTGACCACGTGAATTTTCTTTGTCCAAGGTTAAATGAGTAGCACATCAGAGTGACCTTTTCCTGTGGGGCTGCAGGCTCACCATGACTGTTCTGATCTGCTCCACCTCTCTGAAGGCTGTTTTCAGACACATCTTTTTTAAGCAGCCAATGACTGATATAAACAGTCACTTCATTATTTATGTTTTGGAGGGGTTTAGGCTCTGAAGGAAGAACTACAAATTTGTGGGCTCTTTTTTTTTTTATTATTATTAATTTTTCCAGTCAGAACAAGAGTAATAAGGATGCAAAGAGGAACAGCCCTTTCTGGGTAGTCATTGTGTAATACATAATTTTAGTTCCAAGGCCCTTGAATCTTTCAGCACATGTGGGGGCTTGAGTGCACAAATCAGGTTTTTATTGAGGAATTACTGACTGCCTTCCTTGGGGGAGATGGCCAGTGATACAGAGATGTCTGCCAGTCACACCTGTACAAAACCGGAGGAAACTGTGATTGGTACATTTATGGATAATGCACAGTTTTTAAGGTAATTTTTGGTGAAATAATGCAAATGGTGAGTACATATTAGAAATCACTGTTGCCTTAACTTGTGGTTGGCTCTTAAGTGAACTTTTTTTCCTGAGCCCACTGCTAGTGCCTGAGTTCTTGTTACCTTCCCAAATCCTTGCCTCAGGCCCTTTAAAAATACATGTTCCTGTATCAGTGGCTAAATGTTGATTATCTCCTTTTAGTTGTAAAATTTCATAGGTGGGAATGCGAAAAATAACAGAAATGTAGCAGTTCAGCACCACTGCCAGTGGAAGTGCTGCCTTAGGCAGTGGTGTATATGAAATGAAAACAACACAAAGCTCTTTTACAACCTATTAAAATTACTGAGTTTTAATTTCAAATAACACAGATCTTGGGGAGGAGGGGAAATGAGTGTCATTAAAAAACCACCGTGCTGTAAATGTCCGTGTGGCAATGCTGGTTGATTTTCCACAAAGGTTACACTAACAACAACAATAACCTAATGATGTCGTCATCATCATCATCATTATCATCACTATTTAAAGGCACTTGTATATCAGTGCACATTTCCCAAAATATCTAGAAGGTTTCATTAAAAAAACCTCCCATGAGCATGAATGGGGATTTTAGCAAAAAGCCCAGAACCAAAGGACAAATTCTGTAGTAGATCTACCAGCTGACTGGGACCAGCTGGAACTTGCACAGAGCACCTTGGACCAGAAAGACACCCAGTTGCATTATTTCTCTCTGTCTTCAGGAAAATTTGGATCTCCCAAGAACATGGTGCTGCTTGTGTGAGGAAGGGAAAAAAACCTCCAACGGTTTGGCCTCTTGGAGGAAAAAGAAAATGTGTTCTTACTTACTCCAGACCCTGTTTTTCAGCAGCTGGGGACACCAATTCTTCTGACATCTTCAGTTATTGTTAAGAAGGTTGTGAGGAGAATATGCAGACAGTTATGAAGTCATTTGTCTGCTGCAACAGAAGATTAGGAAGGGTTTGATCTTCACTCAGGGGGGTGAAGACGTCTTTACTCATAAAAGCTTTCCTCTGAACACTTAGGGGTTCCTAACCTGGGGCTGGGTTGCACCCCCAGCCCTCCCTCATTCAATCCTGAGAGAGCTTTTCCCTGTGGACTTTCCCATAGATCATCCAGTCCGGAGGGGAGTGGTTGCTCCCTCCTCTTCCCCCTCTTCTGTCACTTTTAATTCCCTCATGGACTGAACTGTGGTTCATGAGCTCCAGGGACCCCCTGGGATCCAGAAAGGCCTGCTTGCTCCCAGGACAGGCAGACCTTTTTCTCCAGACCGTCCCTAGAGACTGGATGCTGCTACTTCCCAGCATTTCCCTTCGGAGCTGACTGAAGAAGCACCACCTGGGGGGTTCTCTTTCCACCCCCCCGTGGAAAGGCAATAGGGGTCACACGTGATGTGGTGAAAAACCAGACCCTTCTCTTGGGAATTCCCTCTGGGAATTTTTCAGGAATACCCAAAGGCTGAACAATATCACCCCACAGCAAAACAAACTCAACACAGCGATTTATAAAGTGATTTTGGAATTCCTGTGTACTTGTTGGCCGCTTGCAAGGAAATCACTCAGTAACACACATCAATGACAATAACTCCACTCTGTTATGTTTTTAACTACTGAAATTCAGTGGCCAGACCATGGAGGGTAAGATTTATACAGTTTGCTATTTATTAGTGTTGAAATTTTAATGAATAGGAATCTCTTTCCATCACTTAATGGAAAGATTGCATTCTTAAGTGCAGTGGCATTTTCCCTTTCTGATACTAGCTGCCTTGGTGTCTCCTTCACTTCATAAACAGGGACACATCAAAGATTTGACACCACTGTAAAAGGCTCTGAAATATAATTCAGTGCTCCTATATACCTGTTTTCCTACAATTTTCAGAATGTGGAACTTATTTGCTTTCCTGAGTATCTTAGAGGACTTAGCACCCCTTCCTTTTTAGCAATCTCCTTTGCCTTTGCTGTGCACTACGGTCCTCCTAATAAAACAAAATATTCAGACTCCCACTTTACAAGCTTTTAAAAGAACACCAGACTCCAGTGACTTGGTAAAACCTCTTTTTATTTTTTTTTTTTAACCAAAGCTTAAAAAAAAAATAAAATAAAAAGGAGTAGATAACTTGGGAATGTGTGGCATTCTTATTTGCCTCAAAAGCCTTTGATTTGACAGTATTTGCAACCACATTTTGTACTCAGTGGTTCAAGACAAGCAGTCACTGGGTTTGCTTATCTGGGGCTGTGCAGCTCCTTGGTGGGAATAACTCTCTTTCCATAAAAATCTAAGATATTTCTTTAGCAAAATGTGCCTTTGCTCCTGTTCTTTAATTGCACTCAGAAGTTGAGAAACTCCTGCAGTTTTTATACAGAAGGGGGGAAATGGTCCATTTTTAACTCAATTTTAAAATCTTTAATTTTTTACGTTTGTGAGAAAGATCTTTAACAGGGCTTGAAGGGAGAATGTTTTGTCGCTATAACAGTATTACTCATAATATTTCAGGTTTTTACTTCAAATTCATTCAAGTCTATTCTATTTATAGCTTTGCAAGTCTCTAGGATGACCACAGAGAATTCTGAAATCAGGTCCTAAAATTCTGCAAATCATCTGAAAATTCAATATTAAGCAAAAAGAGACCCAGCAGAAGTGCAGCCAAGAAATTCTGAAAAATGTGGTGACTGCATAACATTAAAAGTACGTTTCCTATTTTCAAAAATCAGTTTAAGCCATTTCTAAGGTCTTTCCGTTGTTTTGTTCCTTGAGTGTTGGATTTCCACAAATGAAAACGAGTCATTTCAAACCGTGGGAGTTGTTGGTTATTTTCACAGAGTGATTTCCCCCAGCCCTACATTTCTGAAGTCGGGAAAAATAAAAAAAAACCTGCCCTTAGCTGGTTCCATTTATCTTATTTGTTCTGCACCTACGACCAAATAAGCTTTATTTTTGCAACCAAAAAAAAAATGGGAAGAGGTTTTGAGCAACAGAAATGCTTTTTCTCTGCATCAGCAGAAAGGACAGACAAACAGCTTAAATGTCAGTGGTGGATCATAAGACCCTTCCCATGTGCAGCTGAATTATACGATAGCAGCTTGTTAGGCTGTAGGTTTTTATTGAAATGCCTATTGAGTAAAACATAATTCATGCTGCTGCTCGCCCTTAAAACAGGAAATAATATACCCATTTAACTTAATCACAATTTATATTACATGTGCATATTTCTAAACAAGTGCTGTAGATGGAGAGTTTGGTAGCAATAATATTTATGAATTACACTTTTAGTTAGCAAAGGAAAATGTGTGACCTCTTACATTTTGTTTGACATTTGAATTTGGTATCCAGTATATGTGACAGGGGTGATGGATGCTTATTAACACAGTGTATAAACAGGAAATGCTTCTAAGCTGACCATTTATTAGTGCAGTATGTGTTCAAACTGAAATTTGAATTTTAGCTGCAGTTCTCTGATGACTGCAGAGCTGAAATATAAGGTGGGTTTCTTTCCTTTCCCTTCCCTGCTTGCTTTCCTCTACAGAGCAGGCAGATTTAACAGCATAAATTTTATATCTTCATCAGTCTTTCCCATGGAGCTTGGGGAAGTCTACAAGCACAAAGACTTTTCTATGAACTGTAAAAAAAGAGAGACATAGGAAAAGCGTCCAGTGGAAGGATTTTGCAGAATTCACAGTGAATTTTTTCCTGGGTTAAATAAATAAATAAATAGTCGCACCACACTCCCCCTCGAGCCCTGATGTTTGCCCTGAGCCATTCCCCCTTGCCTGCACTCCTGCAGAAATGCAGGGAAGAAGCCCCGTTGCCTTCCCCGGGAGTCTGGCAGCTGATCCACTTCGGATCCGTCCTCTGCAGCACTGGAGACATCGGGATTTTTTGTTCACACTTAATTGCTCTTTTTAAAAAACCCACCCTCAAGTTCCTGACAGATATCTGAGCGGCTCTGCCAGCGAAAGTTTCAACACTTCATTTTTTTTCAAAGCAGGAGTGAAAAATTCCACGTGTTCAGGAGGCTCCTTCCAGCAGAGAACGAGAATATAGTTTTTCTAAAAAGAAGCCACTCCTCTCCAGTTTTCCTGATGATTTACTGGGGGAAATATAGAATAATACAGAGAACCTCTTTCCCTTTCTGTATCACACTTAAAACCAGCCCTCAGGAGAGAGAACACGGATCTATTTTTTCCTAAGCACGGGCTTAAGATTCCGAAGCACTTGGATTAAAATTATTTGTTTCACGAAAGAACTACAACGACATGATGAACTATCTCATAGGGAAGATTGTATTTTAAATATCTTTGTCTAAAGAGTTCTCCTTTATTATACAGTGTAGGTCAAGGATAGGATTCTGTGTGTAGGAAGTCAGTAGAGAACTTCTGTCTAGATAATAAAGTAGCAGCATATCTTGAGTATTGCTATGAACATTAAACACCTTTACAGAATGCACATTGTAGGACCCAATCACAGGGAGGTTGGCAACCTGGAAATTGGAACTGGCAGATCTTTAATCTCACATTCTGCTTTGCAGTGGAAAAAAGTAACGTCTTTATAGATGAGAGTCAAAGGTTAAATTTAGTTTGTATCAAATTACAAAAATATGCTTTTGGTGAGGTTAGATTCTCATGCTCAGAGCAATTCAAACTGTAATGAAAGCAAACATTGAAAGAGATAATCCCATTAAAGATGAACTATTCACTTTAACCTCAAATATTTGGTAACTAAAATAAAACCATCCTAGTAGGAGGATGAAGCTCAGCTCTTAAGGGAAACTGGAACTATTATACCTCAGACTGCACGAGAGGGAGAGAGAGAGGAAAAAAAAAAAAGCTCTCCTGTTTCTAAAATAAAACCTTATTTTGGGGGAACAAATTAATTCGTGTTCTCCTCTTGAGGTCTACCCAAAACAACGATGACCTTTTCGGTGTTGTGTGCTTGTGCACTGCAGGGAAAATGAGGCCTTTCCCCAAACAGAGTCAGGGCACCCCTTGTGCTGCTGCTGTTGGACAGTGGGAAGTGAGGAGCAGAGGGATGGGAGTGTGCAGCGACAGGTGGCTCAGGGCCACGGGTGACATCCCAGGGCCTGCTCCTCCTGCGCTCCTTCCAGCACCAGCAACCTCAGGACATCTTCCTTCCACCTCAGTCCCCTCGGTCCTGCAGCTGAGATGCTTTCTAAGAACCTTCTTTCTGAGTTTCTGAGAAGGTCCCTGAGAAGGTTCTGATGAAAGCCTCAAGTCTAAGCTCAGAATAAAATCTCCAGCAACCCCGATTTGAGTCTCCCTGGCCCGTGCCCTGTGCCACCACAGCCTGGCACAAAGGGGGAGCGCCGCTGACCCGGGGCTGGGCCCAGCTCTGGAGGTCCTGATGGCTTGAAATGATCCACTTCTCTGAACAAAACAGGGGAGCGAGAAGTATTTTGAAAGCCCCGTTGCTAAAGAATTGAGCTCTTTCATATAATATGACAAAGCTTTCGACTTTCAAGAAATACCAGCCAGAGTCTTTAATCCCTGAACTTCTGATACCCCACTGAAAACTCACCCCTTAATACAGCCACAGCCAGAGTCTTTCTTCATTCCCAGAGGCCTGGATGATGATTTAAAGAATTTAGGAAGAGTCTCATATTCTTTCCTTTTACAACTTAAAATAGACTGATTTTTTTTTTTTTTTTTTTTAAGGTTAAAAAAAAAATCATAGACTGATATTTCTTTTTTATGCCAAGTTTCAGCCCGGAGAAAATTTTATGGCTGAGTTCTAATCCCCCCCAACCCCTGGTTTATACCAGAAATGCTGACACAATGATAACTGCAGCGTTACAAATGCTGGCTCTATGATATTTATTGCTCCCTCGTGCCAGCTGGGGTTAATCCTTATTAAATGCATTCATTTTCTGGCCTGGTGGAGGACAGATCACTTAGTGATCGGGCAGGGTCTGGTCCCTGGGAGCGTAAATGGAAGATATCACAGAAGACATGGTAAGTGAGGAGCCTTTCAGGGGCTACTGTAGGTGTTTTTGAGGATTAAGTGGCCTTCTCTGGGGGCTCGAGCTCAAATCCAGAGTGTTTGTGTCTGAGAAGTGCCTCTGCTGCAATGGAACGGCACAGGCTGAGAACTGTGTTCCTTTTTTAGCTCCAAGGAAGGCTGAGGCAGCAAACACGACACGATCACGGATCTCCACAGCCAGCGGTGGAACAGATCCCACTGAGCAGGAGTTATCAATATCCCAGGTGGGATATCCAGGTGGGATATCCTCTTCTGCACTGAGCTGTCCTGGTTAACAGTGTTGAAAGAGTGGAGGAGTTACAACGTCAGGAATGACAGACCTCGAGGAGCACTTGGATGATGCTCTCAGGCCCAGGGTGTGACTCTTGGGGATGGACCCGTGCAGGGCCAGGGCTTGGACTGGATGATCCTTGTGGGTCCCTTCCAGCTCAGTAGATTTGTGATTCTGTGATCCCTGTTGAATATCTACCAGTTTATTCTTTTGGTATCTACCAGAGAAAGTGAAAATTGCAGTTTAATTGCATTCAAAGGTTTTTCACATCCCGCCCTCGCACACATAATATATTTTAGAAATAAAGGAGCTGAAAACCTCACAGAAATTACTCCACAAAGCTACGTGGGATGAGGGGTAGATTTTTCCCAGAGATTTACACACCAACAGGGTGCTGATTGTACTTATTTGATTAACTTGACAAACAGGAAGGAAAGTTGCAGATTTAGTTTAGAAAAGAGTAGGATGCAACAGGCATTTTTGAATTTTGCTCTTGCTCTGGGTTCTCCAGGACGAGCCTGAGCTCACCTGCCAAGCTCAGCCTCAGCAGGGGGCTGCTTGCTGTGGAAAAAACCCCCCATGTCAGGACCAAAGGAGTGAGCGTGTGTGCAAAGTTCACCACGAGTTCAGTGAATGATCGTATTTTCCCCACAATAATAAATACTTCTATAATTTATAAATGCCTCGAAAGGCTGGGATATGTGGGGGGATGCAGAATCAAAGTGGCTTGACAGGAGAGAGACAAAGGAATGAGCCAGAGAGTGAACTGACTACTAAAATTCCTCGTCTCTGATTTGTTTCTTTTAGAACTTGTCCCCAGAGAAAAGGCTACACTTTCTAGAGAGGCTTAAAAAAAATCAAAGGAAATCCTCTGGGCCTGTGAACATCCAAGAAGAATTTAAAAAACCTTCAATTTGAATGCAGAGCCAAGGAGTAATTCCTGAGATTTTCTCCGCTTCCATTCGATAATCGTTTTTTAAAATATGAGCAATGAGATGGAGAGAAAAGTCAGGCCTTTTATGAAAAGATTAAAATCCGAGATATGTTTTCTTCATTTCAATGCAATGTTCTGCCTTGTTACATGGGAGCTCTACAGTAAAAGAGAACCAAAGTAATTTTCATCAGAACTACTTAAAAGGAAGAGAAGAAATGCTCAAGAGAACAGAAAGCCATGTTTTCAGTCTTAGGAAAAACATGAATGTTTTTATTAAAAAGTCATTTTGAAAGAAAAGGGGCTAATGCACTTCCCCTTGATATCCAGAGGAGCTGGAAATCAAAATAAAAATAGCTTTATTTTTGTTTAAAATTTCCACAGGGCAAAATGCAATGTCATGACCTCGTCTAACAGATGGAAAATAGAAAAATATTTGTGTGAAGGAAACAGCCAGTGGAACGTTCAGGAAGGTGCCTTTAACAAGGAGGGGAAATAGGCTCTATTCCATTTACCCTCTGCCAGGTACGAAGGTTTTGTGTTATGGACTCCAGGGAAGCAGGACAGAGCAGGCACGGGGCTGCAAGGTCCTGAGAATCCCAAAAACCTGTGGAGTTTTAATGGGAGCTGCAGAGGACTAGTTAAAATCAACTGCAGGGAGCTGTGGTGGGACAGGCAGGGCCGGACAGACATTGCTGCTTCACCCCTGGGCTGCCACAGCACCTGCCAGAGGAAAGGATGGTTCTGGCTAAAGATGGGCACCGAGCAGTTGATGAAACATCTGGCACAGAGAAATTACTGAAGGGAGAAGAGAACAGTATTAAATCCCACTGAAATATTTGCAGGGTTGCCAGGAGCTTTCATAGACTCACAGAATCGTTTAGGTTGGAAAAGACCTCCGAGGTCCTCAAGTCCAACCTTTCATGGCCTTCTCTGCAGAAAGAAGAGGAAAATTCAGAGGTTCATTCCGTGCTTGTAGGGCTGCTTATCCTCCGTCGGCTGCTGATTTGTTCTCTGCCTTCATTTAGAAGAAGGATTGAGCTCTACAACTGGAAGAAATGTTTTCTCACCCATTAGCCATTTGACACGGAGAGGGATTCTCTCACAGGAATCAAACACAGCCTTTTATTATCTGCCCCACCAGCACGGGCTGGTCCAACACAGCTTTGTACATCTTTGAAGTTCTCAGCTTAAGTGAGCCAGGTCTTTTTACAAGGCTGCATGTGAAACCGTCAGCAGAACGAAACCATTTGCAGATGGTGGAGCGATAAAGATGGTACAGCATCTCGCTTCTATTTGCCCCTCATTTCCTTGGGAAGAGAAGAAAAGGAAAAACGGAGAAAGGGGGAAATAAAAGCGGTGGAAGAAAAGAGAAACTCCAACAAACAAAATTCTTTTGACAACTCAGTGTTGAAGGAGTAAGTGAGATTTCTGGCAAAACCACCGGGACACTGAAGACAAGCTGGCTGCTGCAATATTTATTACTTCGCTTTCATGAAACCTCTGACATCAAGGACTTGGGTAGTGACTGATTTTTGTCAGAATAATGCTGCAGGAACTGGAAGTGACAGATGATTTTCTTGGACATGAAGCCTGTGCGTAATGGCATGAGAAAGAGGACAATAAAAAAGCCTGCCCTGAAGCAGCTTAATGTGGCCCTGGAGAGCAGAGCTGTTATCACAGCTTAATGATGCAGTCACAGCACGAGGAACTGTTGCAAAGAAATGGATCTTGCAGTCAGACAGTTCACAGCTTGGGGAAGATTTCCTCTGAGCTGTGCTGCCTTTTGACAGCCTGGCGGAGGCTGGGACTGGCAGGAGGAACTCCAGCTGAGGAATGGGCCTCCAGAGATGAAGCAGAAACTGGGTTTATTATGGCACGTCCATCCCCTGCATTGCAGCACCAAGAGATCCAATGAAGCAGCAACAAGTGTGTTGGGTTTGACACATGTTGCTGAGAACTGGTTTCTTCAAATAGTAGGTAACATCTAATTATTACACTGCATGTAGGGTTATGTGAATATAGAAAAGTTGGGGGATAATTTAAGATGTAGTCAAAGACTAGTAGAGGATATTTTCAAATTAAACTGTGGATTAAAACATTAACCTCCTTTTTCCCAAGACCACAGCTCTTTGACATGGTAGTCTTGGAGAAAGCTGCAGCTCAGTTTTTGGCTTAGAATCATGGAATGTCTTGGTTTGGAAGGGACCTTAAATCTCATACACTTCCACCTCCCCTGCCCTGGGCAGGGACACCTTGCACTAGCCCAGGTTGCTCCAACCTGGCCTTGGACACTTCCAGGAAAGGAGCAGCCACAGTACTCTATTTTTAAACCTCAAAGCTGGTGTGGCAGCCACATACCATAATCTTCTCTGGATACCTCAGTGCATTCTCTGTGCTGTACAAACACACCTGGTTTTGATGCTCCTCATTCAGTGGGAATGTTGTGAGGTGTAGAGTTGGTGTTTATATATTACGGCACAAAAAGGCAAAATATTTTCAGACCCCAAACTACATATTTATTGAAAAGAGATTTTGTTTTGACTTGCCTGAATTTTGGCTATACATGGGGATGTGGGCTTTATTCAAGGTCTAAATCTGTCTGAACAAAAAGCAGAGCAAAATGCCTTATATTTACTTATATTGGAAGCTTAGAATCCCTTGCTGAATGGTAAATACAGCTCTTGGTGACACAGGGAAGTACTGCCACAACTGGGCAGTGCATCACTCTGGGATGTGCTGCCACTGCTTTTGTCTTTTTGTTGCATAGAAGAGGAAAAATAAGTAACCACTAACTGAAAACATCCGTGTGTGTGAGGCCGTTAGTGGGAATTGATAATTCATCCAGTCTCACAGAATGTGACAGGATTTCCAAGTACTGGACTGGCAGACACTTGGAGCTGCTGTAAATTAACCCACACGTGAACTGCCCACTTCGTGTTCGTTGCCTCATTTCAGCTGGATTGACAAGGCGGGATTTCTCCCTGGATCCTGGAACATCACGAACACCTGTCAAGCAGAAGCTTCAAGTCAGCCCTGGGGAACATCTTTAAAAGACAGCCCTGCAATACCAATGAACTCTCCATCCACTGGCATCTGGTTCTTTAATGGGATCACTGATTTGAGAACACGCTGACCAAACCTCTGTGATTTTCATGCGCATGATATAACACCTGGTTGGACCTGCACCTCTTCTTGCACCAGCGAGGGCAGATCTCAGTGGCAAAGGGCACTGACTTGTGTCAGAAGTGGTGTGAAGGGAGGGACAAGGGTTGTCCAGAGGAGCTGTGGCTGCCCCATCCCTGGAAGTGTCCAAGGCAGGGATTGGAACAACCTGGGCTAGTGGAAGGTGTCCCTGCCCATGGCAGAGGAGGTGGAAGTGGATGAGATTTAAGGTCCCTTCCAACCCAAACTCTCTGGCTCTGTGATCAGCCCCCTCCCCAGGCAGTGGCTGCACTGGTACCTCACCCTGTGGGATGCAGGAAGTGATGCTTGTGCAGGAATTCTGGCTGTCAGTGGTGTACAGCTCCAAGTCACTGAGGTTTTACACTAACTCTCCTGAGATCTCCTAGACAATATGACAACATTCTGGCCCCACTGCTTGGCCAGGAGCTGGGCACACAGAGCACAGCCACGAGCTCTGCTCCCCCGGGGCTGCCATGACCAGGTTACTCCCAGCAACTGCTCCCTGACTTCTTTCTCCCAAAGGCTCATGCAAGAGGCTTGAGCGTTCAGCTGTGGAGTCAGAGCTGGGGAGTCACTGAGTCTGCACATGCACCTCTCTAAATCCTGGCTGCCTGTTCGGGAATGTGGATACCAGCCACCAGCTCAGCCACGGGCTAATAAAGCAGATGAAATGTTGCCTTGTGCCTCGGAAAGAGCATCTTAACCCCAGCAGGACCCCGCTGGCTGCTTTTATGCAAAACCTCTTGTTTGCTTTGTACAAGATGGGAGGATCCAGCTGAAGTTTAAACTGGGCTAAAGCGTGTCACTGACTCTTTTATTGGATTTTTTCAGTGTATGCTGGCTCCTAAATTTACGAACTATTTTTAAAGGACTCCTTACATAAGCATATTTAGGTGGTTTAAAGTTGTTCTTAATAAGTGGAAAGATTTACTAAAACAGGCCTGATGTGATGACTTGGGAGGGATTATTCACCATTGATGCCAATATATTCCAGACAGCCTGAAGAATTAAGCACTCTGGGTGTCGAAAGCAAACTGAGTATCACCTAAAACTTGTGCTGATGGAGCTCTGGTCTGCAAGGGGCGAGTGTCAGGAATCCAGTGCAAACCAAAGGACTGCATGGAGGGTAAAGGCAGGTAAGACTTAACTTTGCATTTTTATGGGAGCTTTTCAGATGGTGATGTAGTCAAGCTCTGCGAAGAAACGTGTTTGATAAAGCTGTGAGGCAAAGCCCAGCTCTGATAAATGATGTGCTGCACAACTGCATTCCTGCCAAGTGCTGCTGTCACTCGCTAAGCGAATTTATCGCGTTTTATTCCAAAGTGCATTGGATTCTAGGGTTGGGAATTTTCCTCTGACCCTCTTACCCTACGTGGGGTTTCACTTTTCTTTAAGGAAACAGACTTAACCACTTGTAAACAGAATTTGCTAACAGTTTTTAATGGTGATTTCTCAGAGGAGGATGGAATCCCCAGGAGTTGCAGATCCTTCCAAAGGATCAGTGCACTGGCATGAGTCAAAGCGGGGTCCTGTCAGGATGGCACCTCCTGTGAGACACATTTTCCAGTGAGATCACTCAGGTATGGATGTGTTTAGAAATAATCTTCAGTAATGCCAGGAATTATTCCCCAGGATGAAGTACTTACAAATACTTTGTAGGATGCTTTTTTTGTGAACCAGGCAGGCTCAGCTCCCTTTGATGAACCTGCTCGTGTAAGTCTGAGCACTCTGCAGAAGGCAGAGGTGTCAACTTTTCTCACCCCCATGTCCCATCTCTGATCAGTTTTCCTGAGTTTTCCCAGACCACATTCCATTGACAGCTGGCAAACAGCATGAGCTTATTGTTCAGTAGTCCTGGCTTTCTTCCTCATGGCCACCTGTTATAAGCTAATATAGTCTGTTAAATACCTATTTAAAGGTGAGATTGATATATTAGGTTTTTTTTTTTCTGTAGCAGCTTCAAGGATGTTATATTATAACATCAATGGAAAGAGAAAAGGCTCATTTAACTGCAAATGATTAGACTCATCCAGTGGCAGAGCCTTGCAAATCCTTTTTTACCCACCCTGGGTTTGTTTTACTTATGCTGTAAATAATTCTGTACACACCCACGAGCTTGTGGAGGTTTCTCCTTTACCCTCTTTGGTCAAGTGGCTTTGCCAGTCCAGACCACACATGACCCCGAGTGTCACAACAGCCCAAATCACCTCTGACCATTCAGTTCATCTGTTTTGTGCTAAAGTCACTGTCAAACGTTACTGGCAGTGTGAAGGTGTGTGGGTTCCCTTCCCTTTACCACAGTCACTTGCATGTTTTATTAACAAGCAGGTGAAAGCCAACACAGGAAGACATTGCAGAAACCAGGCTTGGAAGATGACAGGAATATTTGTCTCCTGTTAAATGAGTGGGTCATAAAAGGGGGCAGAAGTGTGAGTGGGGAGCATTACTTGGAGTTGTGGCCACTGCAGCTGCACCACGAACAAGGCTGGGCTGTCAAACACGTCCAAAAGTGCTGCTAGTGGCATTGCTCCTTTTTATTTTTTAACTACACAAAACAGCAAGTCTGAAAAGTGCCAGGCTGAGGTCCAGGTTTTTCTGGCATCTGTAGAAGGGTGTTTGCTGTGAAGGCTGTAGAAAGCTCCACTTGGCATGTCCTCCTGCATGACATAGCTGGGGATCAAAGCTCAAATTCCAAATCTTGCTTAACATCTTTCCTTCCACAGCTATAAAAACTGAGAACAGCATGAGGTGCGAGAGGCCTTACCCCAGGAAAGCAGTTCTGTACACCAAAAACATGGATTTTTTTTTTTTTTGGTGTAATTTTTGTTATTGTTGCTGTTGCTGGTGTGTTTGTGAGGAGTAATTCAAAGATGTCTTGACTACAGTGAGTCAGAGCTAACTGCAAGACAAACACTCTGACATAATTTGTTTTATTTCTATTTTTATCTATCAAATAGTCACCTTTGAAACCAAGGCCTGCAAAGTTTCAGCCAGGGAAATGTTGCCAGATCCAAGTCTGGAGTATCACTTGTGCTACACACACAGTTCCCCCTGTTCAAAGTCAGGGGCTTGCTTGGGCTTCCCTACAACTAGACACCAGCCAGGAAAGTTGGGATACACATGCCCATTGGATTACACACAATTTCATCACTAGACAGTGTATAGGGATGTCAAGATCCTGACTTACAGTCTGGAGGGCAGGCCCAGCTGAGGTAATTTTATGCTGAACTCCCACTCCCAGCATTCCCCATTGGCCATGCAGCTGGAGGATAGGCTGCCAGGGTCGGGATCTTTGTGTTTCCACGTGTAAGGACTCCCACTTTGGGAATTAAACACTTCAGTGGGACCTGGGTCTGGCCAGAATTCTTGAACCTTCCTCTCTCCTTCCCCTGTGAGCGTTAAAACCCTTTCTTACCTTTGCTTACCAGCTAAATTGCTTTATTCTACATTATTTCTTCATCAGAAGTTACTCAGTTAGATCTGATTCACATTTGTCTGCTGGGTAAAGCATCTCAAAGGGGAGGTCAATGGTACTGCTATTTTCAAGTCCCTGGTGGTAAGAGGCAATCACCTCAACCTTCCCTCTGCCCCAGCCCTTAGGTATTCCTGCAACCTCTTCCTTGCAGGAAAATGAATTGCCTAGATCCATATGAAGCAATTCTGGCAGGGGAAAGCCACACTCAGCTGAAAGATACGCCCCAGCCCCTTGGATATGGTTTTAACTTTCAGGATAACTGTTCCTGTGAGGGGCTCGAGCTATAAATCCCAAAGTGCCCACAAGGAGTTGAGTGGGAGCCAAAAACGCCAAGTCAGGGGAAAATAATTGTTTTCAAATGGTGACGAACCTGCAAGGTCGGCAGAGAACAGAGGGGCTGTGTTGCTGGGTGGAGACAGCCCTGTGACTGAGGGCTGTGAGCTCGGGACACTAAACAGAGCCCGAGGTCTCCACAGGGTGTTTGCCTGCTGCAAATGCAGGAGGGAACTGCTCTGCACTGCTCTAACTCACACAGCAGAAATGGTATTGAAGCAGAGTCCAAAGCCATCGGGTGTGCAGTGCTAATGCTTTGGCTCATTCTGGTTCCGTTTCCCTGAGGTGAAAAAAAAAGGAAAAAAAAAAAAGACAGGGTTTGTGTTTTTGAAATTGTTGCAACGAAAATAATCTGACAGCTGGGTCTGGAGGGGTTTTTTTTGGTGTCATTATGAAATGCTGTTTGAAATTGTGCAAAGCAATACAATAATTATACAGTCAAGAGTGTCTAAGAATGAATGATAATTCGAGGGGAGGTTGGGAGTTTGCCACTGGTGAGGGTCCAGATTCCTTCATGGCCTGGACGGATTCCTACACTGTGTGGGAGGGGTACTCAAGCTTCAGGAACAGCACTGCTTTGAAACTGCAGTTGCAAGTCATGAGGAGTCAGCTTGAGGGAGCCTGGTGATTACTTTCTAAGGATATCTACATATAAAAACCTCTGCCTGGGGGTATAAATCAGCTCAGCTCTGCTGGCTGCAGCAAAGCTGCATCCACCTCTCCAGCTGAGGATCTGGACAGAAGTACTAAGGCAACACAGAGGACTGAAAACTACCAGAACACCTTTAAAGCCCGTGTGCCAGCACGCAGGAGAGGCACTCAGCTGTGTGCAGTGGACTTCTTTCATCTGGGGTACTTAAAGCCAAAAAGTGAACTTCAGATTCTCACAATTTTACTGCATCTCTTAAAGCAGTATTGGCTTTCAGCAACGAAACGAGTATTCAGGCCAAGTGTCTCTGCAGAATTTCGGGCGCTCCACGAAGGGATAAAATTTCAGTTGCAGAAACAAGAGAAAGTACCAGACACAAATGCACCACGTATTACGTTCAAGGAGAGGCAGTGGAGTGGGCAGGTTATACCGTGGGAATAGGCAGCAGCTGGTGGCTGACCTGGTGTTATAATTAAGTCATCGACGAGGCCACGAAAAAATTAAGAAAATTAGTAAGTAAGGGCAGCCTGCCTTCAAGAAACCCGGCAGGGCTGGTCTGCCGGCGAGCAGGGAACAGCTCCGATCTGGGCTTGGGCTCCATGCCGGGTCCCCCGTTCCCAGGCAGACGGAGTTGGCAGCAGCCTGTATCACTCTCTGGTGGCCCCTCGGGCCAGAAAGAGGAGGTATATTGGCAGCCCAGGCAGGCAGCAGCAGCCAGCTCCCCTTGCCAGAACTCAGGGCGCTCCACTGGCGGGGAGAGAAAGGCTAAAGCAGGGCCCCTTCAGCACAGCAGGGGCTGCAGGGGACACACCCCGAGAGGACCTGCGGCCGTGCTGGGGGACACCAGAACACCCAGGGCAGGTGGCACTCAGCTGTCCATGGCACTGACCTGTCCATGGCACTCACCTGTCCATGGCACTCACCTGTCCATGGCACTCAGCTGTCCATGGCACTGACCTGTCCACGGCACTCACCTGTCCATGGCACTCACCTGTCCATGGCACTCAGCTGTCCATGGCACTGACCTGTCCACGGCACTCACCTGTCCATGGCACTCACCTGTCCATGGCACTCACCTGTCTGAGGGTCCCGGGGCCGGGCACTGCTGTCTTCACCGGCTGGCTGGAGAGTGGCAAAGCCAGGCACTGGCACAGCCTCGGAAGTGACTCATTCCCCCACCTGGCCAGAACTCTTTGGGGGGCAGAGTGGAGATTTCCTGCAGACATCTGTGCTCCAGTGGCTCCCGGGTCTGGAACAGGCTCAGCTCTGCTCTCCCCACGCTCAGGGCTCGCTGCACGTGTCTTTTCCCTCTCCACTGCTGCTCTGGACAGGCCTCCTGCTCATCCTTTCAGTTCATTAAAAGGGCCTCAGCCCCTCCTCCAGCATCTGAAAACACAGTGCTGGCAAAGTCAGCAGTGGCAGGAGTGACAGGCAGAACTGGAGTAACCACTGCACCTCTGTGCTCACCCTGCCATTGCCTTCTGTCTAGGTGGGGATCTCTCTCAGTGATTATCTGGCCCTTCTGATTTTCATCAGCATCTTTGGGATTATCCTCTCAGCATCTTTGCCTATCCCTTAATGTCACAGGCTTTGGCCTGTTAGTCCACTTATAGCTTGTCTCAATTCCAGCCTCATCCTCCTGCAAGGGTAACTCACAAATAAAGAGAAGGGGGAGTTGCCATGTTAATGTGCTTTCCTTGAGCCCTCAGGGAAAGGTCCTGAACACGATTTCTTCCGCTTGGATGGAAAGAGGAATTTCTGTTAGAGTCTCCATGAAATTACAGTCTTTTTTTTTTTTTTTATGAAATGTAAAACAAAGTAAATATTACCTTAGAGTCTCCTATTCGTGTTGCAATAAAATGAGACACTTCCTTGGAAATAAGTTTTAAGACATGAGTCTTGTAATGTTGGGATTTATTGGAGTGGAGTTCACAGCTGACCTGAGGTCTGGAGGGTTTGGAAGCAATAGTCTGTGTGAACTTCCCCTCCTCCAGCACATGAGGTGCAAAACTGGCCAGTTATTCAGAGACTTCCCCACCCTTTGCAGGCTCGTGTGCTCATATATCTCTCCTGGTACATAAAGAATGACATATTGCAGTGAATCTGCTAAGAATAGCTTGTAAAATACATCATTATATGAATCAGCCTCATTAGAAGTCTCCTTTTCTCATGATTTAAACCAGACACAGTACTTGTAGGAACGGAAACCAGTTTTTTTTTTTTTTTCCCTCTCCTGCTGGCATGTTGTGCTCAACCAAATGTTGAAACAGAAGAAAATAATTCTCTGAACTCAAGGCCAGAAGTAGAAAGTAAATACTGCATTACCCTGATGCCTCTCTGGCATAATTAAGGTCTTGGGTGTTTCCCTGGATCTGTGACTTTCCAGCTTCATTAATAAAGTACCCTGTTGCTCTTCTCAACAGCGCAAAGCTGCATTCCTTGCATACTTCCAATCCCCCTGACTCAGGACCCTGTAACACCTCACTTTCAGCATCCTCAGCCATTCCAGGCTTTTCTCCCACAGCTGCTGCTGTTTATGAAGGGGATTATCCAATGTGGTGCCTGTGATAGCAGGAGACAAGGCTGGGGACCCACGAGGCCTCTCTCAGCCCCGTTCTCTGCAAGGGCTGGTGCACCAGATGCCACGGCTGCCTGATTTGTTCAAATTGCTTGTCTGCCGGTGCAACCACTTGCCAATTCACTCCCTGGAGCTGGTGTTTGACCCCAGACAAGACTCCAGCAGATGCAATCCAGTGGCACACCATGGATGGCTGCAGCTTGGGGCTGGGGGCCACGTCGTGCAGGACCCATGGCAACAAAGGAATGGCTCTGTGCTCCGAGGCAATGAGATAAAGTCTTTCACTCCCAATTTTAGAGCTCGCTGTCAAACTGCAGGTACAGCAAGTCTTTGGTGTTTCTCTCCTGTCACTTCAGGATCAGAGAATGCTGTGGTTTTTTCCTGTTATTTCTTTTAAACCATGCCAACACGCCCCCTCCACACCACACTGCCTTATAAACCTCTGGCTGCACTCTTCCGAGTCACACTGATTTTTTAATTAACTGTTATAAGATCAATTACTCACTACCCTTGGTTGTTCTGGCCTCCTAATGCTTCCAGCCATGTAACCCATTCTCTCTCCCTGCTTTGGTCTTGTCACCAAGGAGCCTTGTTGGCTGAACGCTGCGCTGTGTTTCTGTCTCCCACCCAAGATTTTGGGCCAAGGACATTACCAGGAGGCTGGTCACAACCAAGACATCTTGCCTTTGCAGGCAAGCTGTATTTATCTTGAGCTTACTTGTTTATTAGGCTCTGCTTTGACTTTTGCAGAAGTGGGTCAGCACTGCAGTCTGGATGAATTTTACTTACAGAGGTGACAAGCAGCTTCTCCTCAGCTCATGTAGGCTCCACAGAAAGCACCACTGCTTGTACCCACAGGCTTTAAACCCTCTCCTTCTATCCTGCAGCGTCCTCAGGCTGCTCTGGAACCAGATGTGCCTTTGGTGGCTGCAAGTCTGGTCCCTTCAGTGCCCCTGGAAGCATCTGCAGCCTGGATTTCAGTGCCAGGTTTGGCTGGAGATAATGGGCCTGCTGGGATGGCCAGAGCTGTGCTAAGTAAGCCACAGAGAGACAGGGGCTGGGAGTCCTGCACTAGGGAAGGAAGGTTTTTAGGCTCTCCTGTGCTCTGGACATCAGCTACTTTTTTTTGCCAGTAGAAAATGCTGTCTGATTTCCCTTCTGCCACAGTTTGGCTGTTCTAGCTGGTGTTCCATAGATGGTGCTGAGGGCTCAGCATAGGCTAAAGATGAAGAAGTGTTTGCAAAAACCCCTGTACTCCTGTGCAGTTGCACCTCTCTCAGGTGGTGGCGTTTCAGGGCACAGAACAAGCACACTTCCCCTCTATTTCCAGACCTGCTCGTCCTTTCCCACACGTTTCCTATGTGCCACGGTTTGGAGGAATCCTTTTAGACAGCAATTCACACAATCTTCGTGCCGCTGCTGGTTTTGCCACGACAGAAGGGGGTTTCCTTTTCTCTGTCCCTCACTTTGTTCCCCAATGACCATTTTACAAGCCCTGCTGTGCTCTAGCCGTGAGCTTTGCCTCGGGACTGTGCATCCTTTGCAACACAAGCCTTGCCTCCTGCCCCTTGGATTCGACAGCGAGGGTCTGGTTCCCAAAGCTGGGATTTCGCAGCTGTGGTCTGCCTGGTTTCCTATCACACACAAAAGGAGTGAGCACACAGCAGCAGCTCAGTCCCCCCCTTCCAACCTCAGACTCCTCAGCTGGAACAACTGTTGCAGTTTGAAGTTGTTTTGTTAACTCCTTTGGCTAATTGATAACATCTGCATCTCACCAGCCTTCGCTGCCTCTCAGGCTGCTCTCAGATAGATGGGGCAGATAATCCTGGGGCAGATCTCAGTTTCTGTATCAGTGATACGTCGTTATGCTTTTGGAAAATCCTGTGAGAACTGGGGGGGGAGCGTGTATGTCTTCAAATAGTACCTCCTTTATAAAGGTTCCTTTCACACAGTCACAGAAACAAGCCCAGAGACACCAATAAACCCTCATGGTATTTGACATTTCTCTTGTGATGGTGTTCAGATAAAAGAACTCATGTGATTTCACACTTTCCCCCACCACCACCCCTCTGTTTTTCTCTGCCACGTTTTCCAAGTTTGAAATTTACGTTTGGGCTCCAAATATTGGAATTAACTTTTATTTTTCATTGGTTTTCATTTTCTCCATATTACAATAGATGGATCAGGAACTGGTATATGTGATATTTTGGTAAATAAAACCCTTGTATTCAGGATCACTCCTGAAGTCTGGTAATACACAGTGATACCAAATAGGTCCCAAGGAGACATTATGGTTGTAATGGAAATATCATATATATCATATCCCAGGTCTGATATATCAGCTCAGCAATAAAAAGAAACAGGATATTTGCAACTATATTTTAACAGGGATTTTGCTGTTACCATGAGAACATGGATTACTTGGAAATTTTGGTGAGAAAACTCTTTAATGGTTTCATCAGTGTCGAACCCCAGGAGATTTCAGTTCTCTCCCCGCTGTTGAAATAGATATTAATGCAGTGAAAATCAGAAATGTACATTGGTGTCTTCCTGGTCCTCTCAGAGTTGGGTCTCAGTGCAGGTCAGATGGTCCCTCCTCTCACTGCAGGACTCCCAGGATCAGATCTGGGTTGTGCCTGGAGACACATGACCACTGTGAACTCTCCCCACGCCCCCATCCGGGGAGCAGTTCCCTCTTCCATCTGCCTCCTGGTGATGCTAAGCCAGGGCTGGAGGTGTGCACAGCTCCTGGGACGTGCAGGGGGCTGACGTAAGCCGGGACTAGAGGCCTTGGCTTTGCTCAGCCAGCCAGGAGAGCCTCATGCATATCCTCATTAAAGGAATTTCAGAGGATTCAGGGAGACCTGTGTTACGTAACCCTTTGAAAACACTGTTTGACACAGGGTAGGGCTGTCCTCTGTGAAGTCCCCAACACACCCTGCACATCACCATGAGCACTGTTGTTATTGCAGCTCTTTTATTTTGTGCCCCTTCAGCGTCACCAGCACCAACAAAAGAAGTCAGGTAAAATCCCAAACGCACATCTCGTCACTTCACCTAAAGAAAACTCACCACATTTGGTCTTAATCTGAGTGCCTGGACTGGGATGAATTCTGCAGGGCTGTAATAAAATAAATATTTTCCTGCACTGAGAATGGCTCAGCCAAAGGTTCAGTGTCAGGTCAGCAAAGGGAGCTCTTTAACCAGGGTTTGCAAGACATGGATCATGTCCTCCTCTGAGGAACTGTCAGAGCTCCATAGGGGCTGGTGGATGGGAGTGATTGAAAATATTCACCTCTTGCTGATTTTAAATGTCGGATTTGGTCAGCATTTGGGAGAAGCTGGGCAGCGGGTACAGCCCCAGTTTCCAGAAATAAAAATGTTTCCACCAGAAAAATGAAAATAAACAGCGAATGAAGGACTTTCGGTTGGAATTCCCTTTCCTCCTCTGCCCTGCTCCAATTGGATTACTTGCAGGACACAGGGAACAAGCAGCAGAGCAGGCCCAGGTGAGTAACTGAGCTGCTTAACAATTGGCCTTATAGGGACAGCTCTTTTAATTGCTTTTTTTCAGACCAACCTGAACCACCTGTTCTGCCATTTTAATGCAGGAACCAAAGGAAATGTGAGCCACAGGTGCATTATAAAAGGGAAGGCAGAGGTGCTTGGGAAAGGGACTTGTCTTTCTGCTGCACTGGGAGATGGTGGTTATGTTCTTTTTTGTCACTGCACAACTGAGGTAGAAATAACCTGAACATCAGGAGGGTTTGTTAAGGTCAGTGGTTTTTCATTCCTTTGCAGTTGTGTTGCTTATTGGTAAACAATGGATAAGCAAACAAAGCCCATCGCCCTGCCAGCTTATTCAAAGCCCATTCCTGAAGAGACTGTGCCTGTACTAAAGCTCTTGCTGACCATACATTTATTTTCTCGATGCCTTTCTTTATCTCTGGGTACTGCTGCAAACTCAAGATAGTTCCCTTTCAATTTAGTGGGAATTAATTATTAACTGTAGAAATAAAATGCAGTTCATTAGGCAGAGATTACTTGGATTAAACTGATTTATTGAGTAACTTTTCTGAAGTTGGATGCTCTTCTAGTTTGAGAAGTGATTCATCTTTGCCCTAAGTGCTCATTTAGTTATTGAATGTTCTCTCTTCTGTACCAGACAGAAACATTTTTCTCATTTCCAGACTCATACCAGGCCATATAAAGAACTCAGAGTTTTGACCAAACTTATAAGTAAGACTATGAGCAGAGATGGAAATGAGTGCAGGAGTTTTGGTTCCAGGTCTTGTATCTCTGACTAAATAATGATCCTCTGATGTGACTCGGCCTTTAGAGAGATGAGCCAAAACCCCCATGGATTATCTGAGCTCAGAGTGAAGGTTTGGGTGCACACAGGCAGGCCTGGGTCACAACAAAGTGGGTGATGCTCTACACCTGGGTCTAGAGGGTTTTGCTACTCATTTAAATTCAGCAAATGCATTCCAAGTGATCTCATACCTCTTGGAGGAACCTAATTCTCCTTGTTCAAAGGAATGTGCATTTATTGAGACTCTTCAGAGGCTCCTCTAGGAAGAGCAGGTGCCTCTCCTGGTTGGATTTACTGCAAAAATCTTCATTTGTGACTTTTAAGGAGGGATTGATTGAAGTATCTATGTTTTTGTTCCTTGGTTGTCAGTGAGAGGTTGATGTGTCCTGTCCTTGCAGAAGCTGGTTAAGTGAAAGTATTTCTTTATGACCATTGCCATTTATTCTTTAATTTTGGAGCAGCACTAATCTCTCTCCTTTTAGGGTGTGTCAGTGCACTTACAGACCATGATAAGTTGCCCAGCAGTGAAGGTTTTACAACCCTATGGATATTTTTGAATTTTTTTTGGGACACATATAGATCATGTTAAAAACCAGAAGTCCATTGTTCAATCAATCAACTTAATCCTGGTGCTCCTTGATAACTATAGCTATCACATTTCAGAGTGATTTTATTGGATATTACTGGGATTACTTGTAGTAGCCACTCAGTCTAGACAGGGGTTTCTATTACAGTGAACACAGACAAAAGGGTAAGAAATATTAATGCCCAACATCCATTAACCATGCACAAACTGCATATCAGAGAGTGGATCCTGTTCCCTTGGCTGTGGGTCTCCCTCTCTTTTGTTTATCTCTCAGGAGGGCACTGGCTTCTTAATTAGAAAGAAACAGGTTGTCTTAATAAAGGGGTAAAAAAGGAGCTACTTGCAAAATTTGCCACTTAGAGCTAATGAAAATTAGAGGTCTCTGATCAACTGTCCCAATACTGGAAGGCTGCAGTATTTTTGCCCCAGGAGCTGTCCTGAGGGTGCCTTTCCCTTCCCGTCTTTCTGTGGGATGGGAGCAGAGTCATGGTGGTCTTGCTTAACACTTGGATCTCCAACAGTCCTGTTGTGAGAAATGGGGTGAAGTGGATCTCGAGACTCACCAGGGCTGGATAAAATTAACTGCCCGTGGTTTCTGAGACAAAGCCTTTCAGAATGACAAGCACTCCAGGAATGCTGCTCCCTGAATGAATGTGATGTGGCAGTGATGGTGTTCCCACCACCCCCTGGAAGCCAATTCTGCTGAATTAGGACAGTTGGCTGATTAAAATTAGACCTCGTTAACAAGGCACTGAGTGAGGTAATAAAGTTAAACTCTAAAGCATTTCAAAATCTCGTTTTATGCTACTCCACATGTCCACAGAACCATAACACATGGGCAAACACTGTGTTTGCTGCCTGGACTGCTTGTTGTGTCACAGACTGTATTTTGGATAGGGCATATTTCAGATTGTTGTCAAATTGCCCGTCATAACTGGAGCTCCCCCAGGTCTCTCAAAGCACTTTGGGAATCGGGGGAACAGTAGAAATGCCTACTCAGTTTTCACATGACTTGCTGTCCTGCATTTGTGCACCCAAAGACCTGGTTGTCCTTCTGTTCTTCACCTCCTCTTGAGATCAAAAGGTAATTAGCCAGCTGATGGGAAGGGTCTGTGGATCATGTGGAAGCAGAAGAGTCAAAACCATTTTTTTGTTGGGAGTGGGGAACGCAAACCAAACAAATTCCCCAGTTATATAAGAAGCTTGCAATTTATTTCAAGGTTGCCTTTAATCTCTGGGTCACGAGGCGAATTATGTATTATATAGATACATAAATCAAGATTTCCCTGCGAGGCTTTAGCTTGGTGTGGGCTTGGAGAACACACTCGGCATGCCAGTGCTCTCAACCCCCTTTTACACGTGACAGCTGATGTTTGTGTGCTTCACCATGTTGCAGTGGGAAGCAGGGGCTGTGCTGCTGCTGCTCTCCCTGTTTCTGCCATCCCTCCCCTGGGCTGAGCCCTGCTCATCTCTCATCCTCCACAGCAAGCTGGCCTGGGACTGGGAATCTTGTGTGTTGGTTGGCGGAGCGCAGCAGTGGATCCCAGTCGGTTTAGATCCCTGTTTCATAAATGGAAGTGTTGCCATCATGCTCTTAATGCAGTTATGTCTGTTCCAATAAGTTGCTTGCATAAAACCTGTGGAGTAGGGCGATGCAATTGGGTTCCCTCAGATTTTAGGCTCCCCAATGAACATTTTTTTTTTCCCCTCTCTGTGCATGTTTATCCTGACCCAGCAGCTCCAGGTCTGCTTGCCCTGACACACCTCCTCTCTTAAACTTTCATTTCATGCTAATAAACCAGGAGTTTCCAGGATATTTCTCATTGCAGTGTCAGAAAGGAGGAGGACAGCAGGAATTTCTGCCCTCATTTCCAGGAAGATTATCTTCCAAGAAGAATTACTGTTATATAACTTGAGGAACACAGTGTCAAACTATACCTATAATTTGAGGCTGTTTCTAATGAGCATTGTCTCTGGCCTGTGGTTCCCTCTGGTTTAAATGTTCTCAGCTTTTTGGTCACATAAATAACAGCCCAGAACAGTATTTTTAGGAAAAGATGATGCTTGGCAATGGCTGGGAATTCTGTGGCTTCCACCACCCTTTAGAGGGTTTGGGTTAATGTCTGTACTTTTCAAGAAAACAAAAAAACCCTCCAACCTGGAAAGGCTTTAGCTGAAACACCATCCAAGAGAACTCACAGCTTTTCCTCTGATTGTGTTGCTGATGTGAGGGTTCTTTTGTGAATATAACTGGACTTTCTGAATCTCTGTATGCCTAGGGTTTGGGTTTTTTTCTCCTTTATCCTACTTTCCTCTGTTTTTCTCTTCCTCCTTGCTGCTCATTAATTCTTTTATTTCTCTGTGTGTTCCTCCTTTGCTGTTTCCCTTCTGCAGTTCAAAATTACCTTGTCTCGAGCTGTTCCAACCAGTCCTGGCAAAAGTCAGTTCCTTGTCAGGGCCAAATTGAGTTTGATCTATACCAATGTCATCAACTTTGGAGTGAGCCTTTCTCCTTAAACCTCGCCGGTGATGTGAACATTTTGGGAGTTGGACTGTGAAGGAAGTAACTGTCCATGGGAAAGCCTGGCTGGTGCTCTTTCATCAGCCATCTGTTTGGGAGTTGCTGGTTGTCTTAGTTCTGACAGATTTTGGATGACTGTTGAAGACGCAGATATTGAAATGGTAATTAATAACAGTACTCATCATTCTCTTGGCGATACTCCTGCTTCAACATTAGCTTTCAATAAAACTCTGCCATTTGACATTTCATTTTGAGCAGAAAAAAAATGTTTTTAAAGTTTCAGATTTAGAAGTTTTTACAGCCCTGGATAAAAAATAACTTTTTTTTTTGGTTTGTTTTTTTTTGGGGGGGGCAAAACACAGTAGCCAAGTGTGTTGGTACTGATGGTTTCTATTTAAAAACACGTCCCTTTCATTTTCTGCATCTTGCAGCTGCTGAGATTCTTTGTTTTGCTTCCTCTGAGTTTTTCTTACCACCTCAGAGCCATCAGAGAGGGGGAGCAGACGCCTCCCACATAACCAAAGCAGAGAATTTGATTTTTATTCTCTCTAAAATGACTCAGATCTTGGTACTGGGGAATGATCCAGACGAGAACCAGAGATGCTGGGGAGAAGATGCTCTAATGCACACGGTAAATTGGGATTGTCAAAAGTTCCAGGGTGCTCTTTAAACTCATTAAATATGCAGGCAGGAGGATGGACAAGAGCACCAGACCTTCTTGCAGGAGAAACACACCTTTAATCCTCACCCCTGCTCTTTGGCCACCAGGTAACTGGGCAAAGTGCTCCCAGAAGAACTTGTTGGGGCGGAGGCTACTTGTTTTAATTGCATATAAAATCCTGTAGAGGCAGCAATGACAGTGCCCTGGGAATCCTGATGCTGGGTTTGGAGTGGCATTCAAAGGACAGCAAAACAACCCACAGAGTAACAGGGACTACTCCAAGGGAATAATTTGGGGGGGGAAAAGAAAATCACGTATAAATTTACTGAGTGAAACAAGTGTCTGGGGAGCCTGGGATCCGACTCGTCCTACTGTCACATTCCTGGGTGTCCCTTGCTCCTCCAGGAAGAAGTCAGCAAAGTGGAGGGAAGGAAATAAATGAGGTTAATCTCTTGCCTGGCTAGTAGCTGCATCTCTTTACCAGCTTAGCACTTCTGGGCCATATATCCGTGTAGGAAGGCCAGTTGTACTTCTTTTTATGTGTATTGACTTAGTGAAGTGCAAACATGTTAAAAAGTTCACTCTCTCCTTTATACGAGTCTATAAAAGAGCTCTTAAAACGGAGTCATAGTGTTTCAATGAGACAAATGAATGATCAGCTGAGCCCCAACAGTCCCTTCCCACGGATTAGGTGCTTTAGTGTGAGAAATTTTAGGATGCTGATCAGCCTGGAGAATGCTCGTGCCTCCAGCACTATGTAATGACACCAAATATTGTGATGCCCCCAAGTTCTAACGGGATAGGGGAGGGGGATGCAGTAATAGGTATCACTCCTGATATTTGATTCCACTGAGAACTCCCACTTTCAGAAGTCTCCAGGCAGCAGAGATTTCTTATGCTTTTATGGGCACGGGAGTAAAGCTAAACATATACATGCACCAGCCTGGAAAGTTTTCTAACAGCTATTTGGACGCAGCAATGCACAGAAATAATTGCAAACACGTGCCCAAGTAGATCAGTGTGCGTTTCCAGTGCCTGCTTTTAGGAGGCACCCCACATTAGCATATTTTCTGAACTTTGCCAAATGCGCCGCGAAATTGCGGCTCAATAAATGGAACTTTATGTGTTCATCTAAACTGATGACACCAGTGTAACATCAGGATGTTTTCCTGTTGGGATTTAGGAAGCTGCAAGAAGTGTTCGTAATGAGGCATTTCAGGACAAATTTCAATTTGCATGGAGTGGATCCAAAATCAGCTCTGGAGCAAGGGGTGGACCTGTTTAAACACTTACTGTGGAAGGGATCGATCCCACTGCCAGGGCAGTAAAACACACATCTGCTGGGATAGCACAGAGGTGGGTCACAGTTTACCAGAAGGAATCACTTACTGTACAGAGCTGTTAGGCTTTATTCCTCTACATGGGGAATTTTTGAGTTACGCCCTGGCACAGTTGCAGGCGTGTAAGTGATGTGTTTATATTCTGTGTTAGTCCCTCAGAAGATAAAGGGGGGAAAAAAAAAAGAGAATATTTCATCAGCATGAGGGTGGTGAGGCCCTGGCACGGGTTGCCCAGAGAACCTGTGTCTGCCCCATCCCTGGAAGTGTCCAAGGCCAGGTTGGACGGGGCTTGGAGCAACCTGGGCTAGTGGAAGGTGTCCCTGCCCATGGCAGGGGGTTGGAATGGGATGTCTTTAGAGTCCTTTCTAACCCAAATAATTCTATAATTCTATGTCTTTCTAGCAGTGGCATTGTTGTTTTGGGGATAAAGAGTAAAACTGAAGTGTTTGAAAAGAATCCTCAGGATTGCTGGCTCTCCACAGGCTTCACTGAGCACCAAAGGATGCACCTGAGCTGCTGCTGAAATGGTTAATTAACAGCAGGGGGCTGGGAAATCAGTGTTCTGCCTGGCACTATTGCTTCAGGAATCCTGCCAGGAGCTGAAAGCCTCCCTAAAACCAACAGACAACACTATTAAATGCCTGGAGTCTTAACAGGCTGGTGGTTTGTCAGGGTGACACACTTGGGGTCTTCATGGCAGTGCAAGCTGAGAGACATCCCTGCTATTTACAGAAACAGGGACCCAATGCAGTTTGGGAGTGTTTGTGTTGTCATTACAAGAACAAAATGTTATCTGCATAATTACAAAGTTATATTCTGATAGGGATTCTTATTTAAGCCTGTTACATGCTCCAGCAAAGCAGAAAATCCCTCCCTGAGCACCGTTAATAATGGAGCATTAAGAAAACACTGTTTTCTTTTTGTGCTTTATATACATTTATTTATTTTTAAAACAACTGTTTGCTGCTGCTTTCTAGGATTTCTTTCCTGGGGGCTGGAGAGATCATTTCCCTGGAGCTGGCTACAAGAAGGAATGTCTCTACAACCACTTCTGGTAATGCTCCCTGTGCCTTGCTGGGACCAGCCCTCTCCCACCACAGTCTGCAGCAGGGCCGGGGACAGGGATTTAGGTGGGAATGGAGTGGGGAAGGTTTGTCAGCTGTAGGGAAGGTGCATGGCCCAGCAGAAGCTGATAATGTTCACGGATTTCTTCCTGTGTAAAGATTAGTCTGACCTTTCTTGTGCAAAAAGCCATGATATTTAGTGGTGGATTGGCAGGGGTGGGTTAATGGTGGCACTTCCCATCTCGCGTTTTTCAACCCGTGCAGACCAGTGAGGAGGCTGGGAAATATTAAATAGTATTCTTGGAAGTGAAAAGGGAAGGAAAGGAGTGTGAACCCCACCAAAGGAAGCAGCTGAGAAGGAAAGCAAGAGGGAAGGGCAGATGGGATAATTAAGCCTTCCTGGGGGCAGCCCCACTGCCTGGGCAGAACCTGCCTGGATGCTCCTTCCACTGCTCCTGCTTGTGCAGGACAGCAGGGCAAACAGCCAGTGATAACAAGAAGTGGCCACTATCACTAAGGCTTTGCTTGTTGAGCCCCTGGGAAGTTGTATCTGGAGCTGGTCCTCCGTTTAGTGCTGTCTCTAGCTGGGATTTCATGGCCAGCAGTGCAAGGAACCCCTTTCCTGGGGGGATTCCCACACTGCAGAGTCCTGTAGTGGGAGGAGGGTTTAGCAGGATAACCCAGACCTACTCCATGCAGCTGCCTGCTGTGATCCATGGATGTACCTCCCTGGGGCTGTGGGAAATGAGCTTGTCTTGCCACGTTTAAGGCCCAGCAGTAAATTAAGCAGTGGGAAAAGAACAGGATTGAACCCTTTCCTGGGCACTTGCGGGACTGGAAGTGGAACACTGGTGTTCTGTGGCTTCATTGTGGGCACTTGCACTCTTGGACTCAAGGCCAGTGTCTAGACTGGGCAAACATTCAGTGTGGATGGGAGGAGGAAAACATCTCTTTTCTCGTGTCAGTACAAAGGATGACTAATTACACGAGGAACAGCTGCAGTGCACTTGAAACTGTAGAAGAGCAGCTGATCCCTTCCGTGCTTCCCCAGCCAACTGGCAACACCTGAGCCCTGCCAGGTAAAAACCAGGCTCTGTGCTTTGCCCAGGTCATTAGAGCTCCACTTGGAGAGACGTGAGCAAGGAACAAGCTTTGCCTCACTGCTTGAAGTTGCTCAAAAAGGAAAAAAAAAAAAAAACAAAACCCTGGAAGAAATATTTCAGTCCCAAGTAATATTTACTTGGGTGCTTAAAACTTTGTAAAATGCCCTGAAGGTCACAAGCCATTCATCCTGCTGTGTATTTCCCTTTAAGAAGGTGCTTGTAAGTACTACTGGAACACATGTGTGATGAGGGGTTGCCATGGCAAACAGGTTTTGGCACTATTTAAGACAGAGTTTTATTGCACAGCAGAATAAATAAGCATGTTAAAGCCACATACAGTAACTTGTTGGCACATACATTAATGCTCCCAAGGGCTGCAATAACTTAAGCACCCTCCCTTTAAACATTTTTCAGTGTTTTTTCTTTTTTATTGACTACATGCATTTAGTATTAGGGCAAGGAATGTCCCACTTCCACCCTCTTTTGAAGTGAGTAATTGAGGCAAAAAAAGGAGGGCTGTCTAATAAATCATAAAGGGGCATTGTGCACAGACAAGAGGGGCAATTTTCCCATTCCTGACATACATGGGGATAAGCCAGTGTGAGACCTGTCTGTGTGCTAAATCCCGACGTGCTCCCTCTGGACCCAGGATAGATTGGTACGGTTATATTTCTGATGGAGCCTGAATAATCAGAAATGGTTTCACCCTGTTTGCTGCAGTTTCTGTCTTGCTCTGTCGTGCCAAGCCAGGCCTGTCCCACGTCACAGCCCCAAGCTCATTACTTGGGCTCTACTCGTTTTATGAACCACCTGCTCTGTTCCCAGTTTGTCTCCCAGTTCACACCAGTGAGTCCCATCAGCTCTGGAAGCACTCCCAGTGCTGAGGAAGTGCTGCAGGGAGGCAAGAGGCAAATCCGTGCCTGTAAGAGGGCTCAGGTTTGTGGTGCTCTTAAAGGTGAACATAAATTACACTTTATAATGAAAGCCCTGGTTTAAGAAGAGTTATTAGTGTATTAGTCCGGGCTTTATTAGCTCGGAGCTTTCAGAGCCATGTGGGAGGTGTGACACTGGCTCCCTCTTCTGTGGGAACCAGTAACTTTTCTGGCTTTGAAGCTGCCAAAAGAAGGCAAAGCCCACAAAACCTCCCACCCCGGGGACATTAGTACAAACCACGTTATTTAGATGTGATCAGACAGTGCCCAGCTGTGAGGCAGGGGCACAGCTGCCTCCTCCCCGGGGAGAGAGAGGAGCATGGGCAGGGCATTCAGCTGGAGCTGGTGGTAACTGTGGTAGCTTAAAACCAGGGAATTGGTGAATGTGAAGGACCCAATTCTGTTTGGTTTATTGGGGAAGAGTGACAGACATTACATCTGACCCTAAAAGAAGAGTGCAGGCAGTGCTCCCATTATACTCGGAAGAAAAATCTGGTTTACATATTCCCTATGGGTTTAGGATGAAAGCTGGTACATATTTTATTCTTAGGACCCTTTTTGCCTCCTGCCTCATCACCAGGATTACCCCACAGCCTTCAGTAAGGCTTGGACTGATCAGCAGAGCTCCTTGTTTCTCAAGGCCAGGTTGGACTGGGCTCTGAGCAACCTGGTCTAGGGCAAGGTGTCCCTGCCCATGGCAGGGGGTTGGAATGAGATGGTTTTCCAGGTCCCTTCCAACCCAAACCATTCTGTGATTCTATTCGAGGGTTCTAAACTGTCCTGTACGCTCAGCAATGGCTGGAGCTGCTCAATCCTCAGGAAATGGGGGAGGAAAAAAGAGAGTTCATTATCTTATGAAAGGTCCATGTTTGTGATGTCGCATCCTGATGGGTTCATTATGAATTACAATTTGCTGAATAAGGCAATTCCTGAGGGAGGGACAGTGCACGGAGAAAAAAGAAAGGGAAAAGGAGGGAGGTGATTTTTATGCCTGTAAAGGTGTCTCCTGGGCATAACCAGAGTGGGAGATGTACCACTTTCTTGTAGCTGTTTGGATTTGTTTGCAATTAAAGCCTAGTGGAGCTGTCAGGGGCTGTTGACAAATACATTATAACCAACTTAGGTTAAGCGAGTTACTTAAAATTAATCCATCCCTGCCCAATACTCCTGTTTCACTTCAGAAGAGTGTGCCAGGAGGAATGAGTACAATCCTGACCATGTTGGGAGAACCTCCTCAAGGTGGAAATTTGCAAATAGGGCTACTGTAGTATGTAATGAGAAGCTGCAGGGCTTTCAATTATCCCACATAGTCTGTCTCTTTGCAACTTGACTGACAGCTAATTATGCTGGTGCCATTTTTTTGGCGGTGGAATTTAATCTCCCAGATGGAAAGCAAATCAATCTGCCCATTGCTGCAGCTGAGGCATACTTTGGCTCAAGTTTAATTTATTCTCCTAAGCCTAAGAAGGTTAGTCATTTCAAGGTACAAAAATATCAGATTTCTTCCGTTAACCAGGCTGGTGAAACAGTGAGGAAGAGTTGGGATTTTATGGGCTGCGCTGCGAAGGGTTGTCGCTCCTTCCTTTGTATTAGGAAACAGCAGCATCATCTCCCCTTGATTCCTGGTCGTGGAATCTAACAAGGAAGGAGCATTTATGAGCAGGTTGCTAGTGATAATGGTTAAACATGAGTTGTGGAGGCATTAAGTGGGATTCTATGGAGGAACGAAGCAAATCTCTGAAGAACTCGACACGAAAAGGAATCGGTGGCAATTTTCAAGCACTGCAGCCAGTGTGCAATAGCCTGGTTCCCTTTGGGTTTCATGCCAGGGATATAAATACAATCCTCCTACTTACCTGCACTCTTCAGGCCTATCAATTATGCTGCTTCCTTCGAGTTGCTGTTACAACTTCAGGCATTACTGTCCTCTGTAAAGGCAGCGCCGAGCAGAGTATGGGACTAGTTATCGCAGGCTACAGTCCTCATCTTCCAGTATCTGGCACCTGCAGCTCCTGTCAGTGCTGTCTCTCAGGCTAGAAACCCCAATTCTAGCTGGGATCAAGGGGAAGGGAGCTCACAAAAACTTGGTGCTAATGAATTCTGCAAAACCAGAGCCTTATTTTTCCGTAAACTTTCGCCTCTTTGGTTGTTTCAGCCTGACTGTGGTTCTGATGTCTTGTCTGTGTTATTTTCCCTCTTGGGGTGCTTTCTCTGAATTCTTAAGCCCTCAGGACTCCCCATCCCTGGAAGTAATGTAAGGCCAGGTTGGACTGGGCTCTGAGGAACCTGGTCCAGTGGAAGGTGTCCCTGACCATGGCAGGGGGTTGGAAGGAGATGAACTTTGAAGTCCCTTCCAACCCAAACCATTCTGTGATTCTACTCTGATTTTTGGAGAGTTTACAAATAGAAGGGTTCCCAATTCCCCTTCTTACTGAAAAAAAAGCATTTCTAAAAGTGCTTTGCTCACACTTAATCACTCCAATTCCGGTTTTCCTCACACCTGTACAAACCCACAGCCATTTCAGTGACTTCAGTGGCTGGAAGATTACAACCTCTCCTATCTAGCTATTAACACCTTTTTATATTTTCATATTATCCTTATGATTATGTTGATGCTGCTCCGAATGAGCCCTTGAATGGCATTGCACAGCTGTGATTAAATCCTGTAAATGGAAGCATTTTTTGTGGCAAACCTCTGGAGACCAGATGTCCTGATGCTGTCCCGGTGGTGCATCCGTTACCTGCTGCACATGTTTCTGCAATCTTGTGGTTAAGAGGGAGTTCAGGCAACAACGGGCAGCAAAGCAGAGAAATCATGCAAGAGATGATCAGAGTGCTAATTAGTCTGTGGGAAGCATGATCAATACCTGGGAATAAACAGTGCAGGAGCAACTGCATGTGGGCTCAGAAAGTAACATTCTGTGTGTCTCACAGCTGATGTTTGAGGTTATAATCCCACTGACAGGTGTTTCTTTGGAAATGCGCGTGTTTTAAATGGAAATCCAAAATAACCAGGAAATAATCAGCTGGATGGAGCATTGTGAGGAAGCCCAGCACCCTCAGCAGGTGTCAGACCTCTTTGGAAGGTGCTGCAGAATGTTGGCATGTCCTAATGGCCAGAAAATGGGACCTGCTCCCAGCAGGGTATCCCCTCCTCCCAGAGGATGAGTTTGGATGTGGCTGAGGTGTGATGACAGACACTGCCTTCAGGGCAGGGATGTGGAGTGAGTTCTTGGATGGACTCAGTACCCACAGGTGATCAGCACAGCCCACAAGGCAGCACAGAAGCACCCTGGTGGGGAGGGACCATGTTTAGTACCATGGGAGCCACAGGAGTGGTTGGTTTTCAGATGGTTTATTAATCTAAAATGAGATTATTTTAAAAATAAATCCATAACTTATTAAACAATTAGCACAGTTACTCATAAAGGCACCTCCCCCAGATTTTTCTATCTGTGGTCTTCCCAAAGTGGATTCAGTATCACCTTTTTTTTTTACAAGTGGAGCTTGCATGTTTGGCTCTAACAAGCAGAATGCCAGGGAGATTCCCAAAGTTAATGTTGTCCCACAGCACACACATTAGCAGGAATTTCTCCTCTTGTTTTTCATCTTATGGAACCTGATATGTTACTTTCTAGGTTCTTGACCATATGCCATAATCTATTTGGGCTATCTGAGTTCAAGCTTGTTCTGGGATCTCTGGCTCTCCTGACACAACCTGCTGGATTTTGGGACCTTGGAGCAGCGGGAAAGGTGGGAGAACACCAGCAGTGAGGCAGAGCCACTGCAGGGACAGGGACATTCCTGCAGGGACTGGGACATTCCTCACCTTGCCACGGGTGAGGTGGGGACAAACCATTTTGGTTTGCAAACCATTTTGGGCTTGTATTTTCTCATAAAAGGACCAGAGTCCCAGCAAATAAAATGGCCCATCACAGGGGATCCCAATGAAACCAGCTGGGCTATTTAGGGAGCAGCAGCTGAACAAGCAGGTGAGATGTGAGGCCAGGAGAAGCAAGTCCATGTGATCTGAATGACAATAGTTTGCTTTGGGATTTTCTGGCTGAAAGACAGAAGTTGGCCCTCCCAGCACGGTGTTACAGTGTAAGGGATCTACTAAATGCCATTGGAGGCTGTACTTAGAAAATACCTGTGGAAAAACACTTCTCCTATGGACATTAATATTTTGAGACTTTAAAAAAAGTGCGAATTTATACAGTACCGTAAATTGTACCAGGCAAAGAGACCAGGAAGCTGCAATCTGTACACTCTGTGGTGTGCACTTCCCTTCTGTGTTAAAAATCCCCATGCTGAAAAAAAATTAGGGCCCTTCTCACACCAAGTGTTTCCTCTACTCGTGGTTTTTTCTATTTTCCAATCCTTTTAGTGACATCTAGAGAAATCTGGGGAAAGTGCAGGTTCAGTTTAACTCCAAGGATCAATGCCACTGCAGTAACAGACGCTTCACAATTAAATGCTGAAGTACTGCACCTTATTGCATTTACTGCCCCTTGGGCTGCTGCCTTTGAGGAATGCACCAAATGCATTTTGGCCATTAAAGAAATTTGACGTTTGAGCCCATGTTCTGGTCAAATTCTTTATGCATTGAGGCACAAAATTAATTTACTCTTTGCTCCTTTTAACTTTGGGTATATATTTAGAATTACACTCCATATTTTAAATTTTGGCTTTTCTTTTTGGTGCTGCTGCTCCTCTACACTTGAAGGCTCCAAGTATTTAGATTTCTGCACATAAACCCCAAACTACTGGAGGAGTTCAAGCTACACATTTTCAATATTTGGTATTCCTGAGCTTACTGAAAAATCAGTCAGATTTGGTCCACTCATTGCTCTGGATCAACCCAGAGTGGGTGGGAAATACTCTTTTAATCAGCAAATGGAGTTTTCAACAGAGATGGAAAACGTATGTCCATTACCTAGAAACCAGCTCTAACTTCAAAGGAAGAGCTGCCTCCCTCAGAGCAGCATCCACACGCAACAGCTTTTAAAAGTGGAGCCTCTTTTTCCCTCAGAGTACAAACCCAAGTGGCTTCCATAAAGGTTTATGTTGGTATGGATTTCAGCTGTGCAAAGGATATGGCCACCAATACAAACAGGGCTCATAAATATTTGGAAGAAATACAAAATGGCTTCAAACGGGCCAATATTAAATGACTGGAACTAGGCCAAAAAAATCCTAGGCCTTGCTTGATCTAAAAGGCTTCAACCTCCCAAAGTGAACAGGCAATTAGGGCACGTTCCGAACAGGAGAATCTGAAGCAAGAACTGGGGAGTCTGAACACTGTGGAGAAAAACGGGGCTGTGAGTGTCACTGAGAACACACAAATCCAGCCAGCACAGGGAAGAGGCTCAGCATCTCCACATTTCCAGGTCACTCTTTGTGATCCACTCTCATCCCTCTCATAGGGAACTTTTCAGAACTTACTCAGAAAATGAAGTCTTCAGGGAAAAATTAATCCAGGTACACCAAGAGCAACAGTTCAAACATTTTACTAAATCAATTCACACAGTTTCAAAATTGTAAATATAATTAAGGACAACAGGGTTTCTGTATTTTTTTTTTCCTCTTCCAGATTCATCATTAAGACAATAAACAAACACAAATTAGGTTTATAGCATCTGTTCTTTTAAAAAATGAAAGGAACGCCACTCGATGTATTGATAAAGCACCACAACACAGTTACAAAATAGGGTTGGCCTGTTTCTTTCACAAGTAAAAGACTACATACTTCTATAACAGCTTCCTGCTTGATCCATACTTCATTAAAATAAAACTATAAAATCTCCTAGATTACACTAAATTCAGACGATGCCTGGGGTACAGTGCATTAACAGCAGTAATGCCAACTATCAGTGCCAACATAAAACAGTTTAGAAAGTAAAAACAAAACGAACGAACGAACAAACGAAAAAAAAAAATTCCCAAAACAAAACAACAAAAATCCCCCACCTTTATTCCCCCTAGATGAGCAAAATTTAAAATAAGGGATGCTCTGCTTCACAATGAGTTAAGGATCTGGGGAGGATGATGGGTGGAGGAGGGGGCTGGTACTGCAGCTTTTTGGGGCTTAGTTGGCATCTAGTTTGGCCATTTCCTGCACGTAGATCCCTATACTCTCGCTGTCGAAGAGCACGAAGTACACAGTCTTGATTGAAGAGGACATTGTTGACACAAAGTAGCTGGAGATGGCTTTCAGGATCAGCTGAGCAGCTGTTTGCTTTGGGAAGCCGTTTCTAGAAGGAGAGATTTAAAAAAAAAAAAAAGAGAGAAAGAAAATCAGGACTTGCTCAACCAGCCTTAACCTTTAAGGCTCCGGCTTTTCTCCAAGATCTTGTGGAAAATAAAGCTGCAAAGTCAGTGTTTACAGGTTGAAACAGAACTTACAAACTTGTTTGTTTAGGCAAGACTTAAAATGTTCAAACAGAAGAAACACATTCCCAAAATACACCCACATTAATGGGTGGGAACCTTATGATACCTGATGGGTCAATTATGCTCATTTAACAGACAAGTAAAACAAGAGCCTGATGTGTTCAGGAAAGCAGTGCAGATGTTGGAGCTGCAGAGTTAAACCTGTCCTGACAGCAAAGCAGCCAATAAATAAGAAGGGACAGACAACTTGACATAGAAAATGAAACATGGAAAGATCCAAAGTACAAAATGTTCTTACCACTATTAATGGTTAATTAAGCACAAGATTTTAAAAGTTACATGTACGGCCTTGCTGCAGATTGAAAAAGAAGAGAGAATGAGTTCTGCTAGTTTGGGGGTGAGAAACAGCACTGGTTACACCACTTGCATCTGAAATGTGGAAGGAAAGGGAAGCAGGCTGAATGATGGTGAGAATGCTCTCCTGGCTCACAGAGGCCTTGCCCAGATGGGGTCAGTCGGATGGGACTGGGCTGGGGAAGCCAAAGTCGCTGTGTCAGGTCTGAGGACAGATTTGAGGACTTTTCAGCAACACTTCCAACACTCCTCACATCCTGTGTAATTACAGGCTGCTCCAGTACAAGTACAGTCCTAGGAAAACTGTACTGACAGACATCTGCTTGGTACCAGCTGCAGAGATGTGAAACCAGAGGCTTTCCTGCTCCTCCAGCCACGCCTAAAGAGGCTCCTACTGCCTTCCTCTGGAGAAGCCACAGACACAGAACCGACCTTGCTGCTTTCTCAGACCCCAGAACTCTGCATGACTGAATTTCAAAGCTCAGCACCTAATCTGGCAACTCTTCTTACAAGCTTCTTCACATTTTTATCTAGCAGCCTTTGCCTGAAAGTTTCATCTTACCTTTAAAACAGGTCAAGCACGAGTAGGATGGTCTGAGCTAAGGCACGACCCGAACTGTGAGTTTTATAGGTCGTGGCCAACTCCTGAAATTACACCTGGTAACCTGGCCTGAGCTTTGCTGCTGTGTCACACCTAAGTACTGCTCACCCACACCATGGTTTGCCCTGGACAAAGCGTGAGCCCTCCCCCAGCCTCAGTGACATGTGCTGCAGGAACCAGGCTGAGGGTGATGGGACAAGCACACCCGTAGGAGCAGCACCCAAAAAGAATTTGAAAGAGCCTGTTGAACATCACCTGGTTCCTTGACATGCACTTACAGATGTACGATAGTCAGGGCTCCCCATTATAAACTGTGTACTATTAATACTACAAATAATTTACAGATCACACAGATGGCTGAGTTCCTCAGAGTTTCCTCGGCAGTTCAGAGAAGCTGGGCTAAATTCTCCTCTGGCACTAGCAGGTGAGCATCACTCAGCACTTGCTCACCAAAGCACCACACTGATAAAAAAGCACTGTTGGACTCTCCCTCTCATTCTGGGCTGCAACACACAAAATTAGAAAGGAAACTGCCTGTGTCATGGCCCACTGACTGCACACTCCCTTACCAGCAAATACCCTCTGAGAGCAATTCTGTGGCAGTCCTGCCTGTAATGTGATATTATACACGCTGCCTGAAGATAATGCTTGTGGTATTTCAAAAATGATGCCATGAAATAGCTCACGCTGTTTTCTCTTTTCTGAAAATGCCCCATTTTTAATTCTGTTGAAGAAGAAAAATAAAAAAGGACAAAGCATTGTGGAAAAAAACCTCGTATTCTTCCAAAGCCAAATGAGCTGGTCAGGGAGAATCAGCTGTGTGACAAGTTAATCAGCTGAGAGCAGTTCTGACATAGGAGCTGTCAGCTTACACAGAGGCAAAGACACAGACTCAGCAGCCTCCACACCTGAGCACTTGCAGGTCGCTTATCAATGCATATAAATCCTGGCATACACTGAAGAGATCTTTAAGGAGTTTTGCTCCTGAGCAGAGACTGTGATGCAGCATCAAGATCAGGGCATACACTGTTCCTGAATTGTTCTCAGGGGACTCTCGAGTCACACAACTCCTGAGTGTTCAGGCAGGGTGGTCACAACAGGGTACATGAAAAAAAAGCGGCCGGGTCAAAGGAAGGCACATTCCCAGGGAAGCTGATGACAGTACATTGCTTGGGACCCCTCTGCCAAAAGAAAGAGGACAGAAAAATCAGCAGAAAGGTGCTGGCCTGACAGCCATGTGTGGGCTGCAAGCAACAGAAGCCTCTTGCATCGATCTACTGGTCTGAGCTAAACTCCTGTGAAAAGGCAGTTGGAGACTTCAGCCAAACCAGTGCCGATTCAGATCAAAGTTGGAGCCTCTGAATGAAATCCCTACCCCAAGGATGACTTCATGTTCAATCCCTAACTCTCCTTTCCCTTTTCTCCCGATGGCCCAACCAGACTGAACTCCAGGCTACCTCTGAACAGCACCCAAGTTGTGCTTTCCACAAGTTGGCTGTAGCTGAGCATCTGGCCCAGTGAATGCTGTTTTATTTCCCCCTGTGATTTATTTGAACTGCCCTCATGTAATCCCATTCCTCAACTATAAAAGAGAATGAAACTGTTTATGTGGGTTTATTGGGTGATGTCTGCTTGACAGATGTCTGTACTAGAACAGCTGCATACATGTGGTGTCTTTGGCATTCGCTATCTTTTAAAGCTTTGCTTTTATTTTTTTTAATGCTTTAGACTTCATAAAAACAAGTAGAGAGTATTGTCAGAATATAGTCTGCTCTCTCCAAAATTAATTTATGCTTGAGTATCTCTAATTAAGAGAAAGAAGGGAAAATACATAGCCTCATTTATTACTCAAGGCCTTTTGATTCCTCTCCATCTTTTAAAAGCACCACTTGAACTGGTTCGAGTGAGAATGATGTGCACAAACCAGGCTGAGGGCTCACCACAGATCCTGCCTGTCAGTACCCAGATTTCACAACAGAATGGGAATCTGCTGATTTTATTCAGGGTTTCATCATCTTCCAGAACCAATCACCTACTTCCCAACAAGGGCTGGGAATGGTTTCTAGCTGGGAGCTATCCAGGAACGAAAGGGCTCTGTGGAAGATACTTTACACAGTCCCACTTTTACATCACCAATTCCACAGTTACTGCAGTCCATGGAGGGAGCTTCTCCCAGAGAGTGATTCAGAGCTTCCCTGTGTCCTGACCAGCCTGTGACCCTGACAGCTAATTCACCAGCTTACTGGAACCCTCTGCTGTATTTCTCCACAAGTTATCTCCTTAAAATGACACCCACTCAAATTAACCTTAGCTGGAGATTTGTCTGATGCAAGTTGCTTAAATCTATTATCCTAATGAAACTTCCATTTCTCCATTGTCATTCACCCAAAAGCTCAAATAATGATTTCTGCTCTAGCCCACAGAATATGCAGGAATGCATCTACTGTTGCAACACAACACAATGGGAAGAATATTCTTGCTGTACATCAGCCAACACTTTCAAGAGGGACAGTTGTTCAGGGCTAGAGACACAACTGTGTAATTCAGCCTACACTGGGCCCTTGGTCTTCACACTGAGCCATCACTGAGGGCCAAGAGTTCCAAACCTCCCCCTGCACCCGAAACCCAAAGGCCTCAGATTAAAGGTGCAGTCAGCCCATATTCAGACCCTTAAGAACACAATCAGACTTTCAAAGGCACTGAGCACCCTGTACGAAGCCAGAGGACTTGAACTTTAGGCTTTGGCTTTCAAAGACCTTGGCAAAGGTTTTTAAGGTCTTTTTTATTTTAACGGAAACAGTCCCATGATGTAACCTGCATGGAATTCAGCTTATGGATTTTGGGTGAAAGCTTGAAGTGACTCTGCAAATCCTAAGAATCAAGGCACTTCAGGTTTGCTGCTTAAACAAACACTAAGTCATATCTTTGGCCATTCGAAGACATGAAGTGCAGGAAATTTAATTATGCACTAAAACTAGGCAAAATAGACCCCCTTTTTTTCATGTTCTCCTCCACATCCCCTATTTCTATGAAGGAATTGACAGTCTGAAGAGAGTCTTTTAACATTCTCCTGAAAGTTTGTTTTATGCTCTTTATCCTATTTGCAGGCTTTAAGATTCTGCAGGGACCAGTATGATCTGCCCAAACTGAACCAGTACACAGGAGAACACTGCAGGCCCCATGAACAGAGAGGAAACACTTCTTTGTAGGGAACTGACTGAAAGAAGAAAAGAGTCAGCATTGTAGCAATGGGTTTTGTGCATGGGAAGGGACTGGAACACGAGATGGCACTAAGGAAATGTGACCTATTTGGCCCCAAGAGCCTTACCTGCCACTGCCAATGGAAGGGAACGCAATTGATTTCAGCTTCTTTTCATCAGCCAGGGCCAAGCAGTTCTTCACTGTCTTTTCCAGCAGCTCCTCACATTTGTCTGAGCCCCAGCCTGGGCTGTTACAGTGGATCACAAATTTTGCAGGCAGTCCATGGCCAGCACTGACAACAGCTAGGGAGAATCGAAAGTGAAACATCATTGCTTTCCTCTCCTCAGGATTATTAAAGGAGTGCACATGTGATTAAAATAGCAAACAATCAACAGACATTCCCTTAGCCCTTGTGAATGTTTTGGATTACAAATCACACAGCCTTAAAATACAACATGATTACAGAGACTTTGTATTTTCCATTCCCAGCTGTACTTTGCCGTGATAATTTATGAATCACAGCTATGATAGAGCTTATTTTAGAGAGAGCAAGAATTCATGGCTGCCATCAAAGGAAACACATTTATACTGGGGACTGTCTAAGGAAAAGGGCAGTATCTGTTAGAATGTTAACCTGGCCAAGGGATGATCTTGCTTTGGCTTGGTTTACCCCAGGAAATATCAGGCTGGTGGACAGGCACATGGAGTTATGACTTGGGTGACCTTCAGCTACTCCTGGTAAATGCACAGATTGTTCAGCTCACCTCTGATCACACCACAGCCCAAACTGGAGCAGTTCAGAGCTACCAGTGCTCTGCAAACCTCTAAGGAAGGCTGGAAAAGAGGTGAATTAAGATTTTGGCTTTATTTCCACCTTTGTTTCTGAGCAACTGTAATGAAGACACTTTGTGTGATTTCAAGACTTTGGGCCTGGCCTTATTTGAGCTTTTTTTTTTTGTGTGTAGGGGTCATCCAAGACCACTTGAACAATGCTGGGTTTAGTTTTGTAGATTCTCTCTTTCATCACATTCTTTACAGACTGTTGGAGAGGCCACACTTACAGATCTGCAGTGTTTGATTCCCACTGTTTATGTACCAACAGGCCAGGCCTTCTGTGGGCCACAAAATGAAAGATTTTTACCACGCTAATTGTATCTTAGCACCCAATGCTACCACGGACACGCAGGGACTAAGAAGATGCAGCAGAACCTTCCTACAAGCTGCTGACAGACAAGGATTCTCTGCCTTCCCTGCCGGAGAACATGCTCTGGGTTCAGCGCTTCCCACCACAGAGCAACAACAGGCTGTGTTCTGCCTGCCAGGAAGCAGGGGAGGAGGATCTCTGCCATTTCCGAACTCCCAGGGCTGTGGTTGCAAATAAAAAGTTGTAGCTTTGGTTTGTCAAAAAAAAAAAAGGGGGGGGGGGGGAGGAAGGAGAAAACCACCCTAATCGCAAGCTGAGGGCAGAAAAACATCCAGCTGAAATCTCACACAGGGAACCTTCCCAAAGAGTCAGCCCCTAAAATACCCCACAAAAGGGTAGGGTAGAAAATGGCAGCTTATGTCTTCAAAAAAACGTAATAAAAATACCAATAAGTTTTTTTAAAAAAAAAAAGAAAAAATTAAAAAAATCAGCTTTGCAAAGGTCTGAAAGCCCCCACTCCACTCTGGAATGTTTATGAGGCATTTTGTTATTTAAGCATAGTAGAAATAACTCTTGGCACACCATCACCACATATGGATACTATCCCATGGCTGCTGCAGGAAAGAGAAAATAGACTTTGTCATATGGCATCCTGACCAGGGGTTAACCAGAACATTCTGAAGGACAATGGAAGCACAAGCATTTATGTTCTTATGGGTTTGCAGAGTCCCAACATGTTGAATAGCCTCAGTGTTAGGCAATGTTAATTTGTCATAATGTGCAACTAAAGTGTTGGCAGATTCAGAATACATCATAAATCCAAGAAAAATCTATTAAAAGCAGCTGACATATCTCTAGTCAGATGTGAAATGTGGCTATCATCTTCATCCTGAAAGAACAGAATACTGTATTGATACACATCACCAGCTTTAATATTTCTCAGGGATTGTTTTCTGGGGTAGTCATTAATTAACTCATTAGGACTCTGATGAGGACAACTGTTCATTACCAGGAGCAGCTGTCCCTTACTTCAAATGCAAAATGCTCTGGAAGGAGAAGTAAGAAACAGAAAGTGAACCATGGACACATTCTGTGCTAGTTACCAGGTAGGGATCCTGGTTACTGGCAGATTAAAGGAATACCCACATAATTGAGAAATCTGAAAACTGGATAACCACGGGATTGAGATATTTACGTGTACCAATTCTGCTCTAAACTCCTCCAACAATTCCCCAGCAGCCAGTTTCTCCCAGTGCAACACAGAGCTCCCTGGGGTAAGACTGGAAAAGCAGCCCCCAGATCTGAGGGATGCACTGATGCCCAAGAAAAATAAACTTTGCTTTCTAACTTGCCACCTATTTGGAGTAGTTTGGTCTGGGCCGGTGAGGAATACTGTAGAGAAGTTTTTAAAAAAACACAACCCCAAAACTGAGTAATTGATTCTACATATTTTTGCAGAACTAAAATTCCAACAGAAACTTATTAAAATTTTTAAAAAGTAAGGGAAAAGACCCCGAAGTATTAAGCAGGAGAAGTAAACAGTTGTAATTTTTCCTGTCAGAGCTGAATTCTCACATCTCCCCTTCGGCTGTAGTTAGGATTCGTTTACAAAACTGCACACACTGTATTTATTTTTATAGCATAAACACAGATGGCAGAATCAGCCTTCTATATGAACAACATGGATCAGCAATTTCACAGATGGTGTAAAATTATATATTGCCATTATCAAACTTTATTACTCATATAGTAGATTTTGCTCCGATATTACATAAATTTTGATAACTAGGCATCAAAAAGTCGTAAGCTTTTATAGTGATGATTTTGGCACTGACTGAACCAAGTACCCAAGCAGATGCTGAACTTTAAGCACGTGCTTAAGTTCAGTGAAAGTCAGCGGCATTTCAGCAAAGCAGATGTTTAACAGAGTTGGGCTCAAAAATAAGCATCTCATTAATTGCTTTTCTGAACTGTGCCCTTAATGAGCAACATTCACTGTGTGTGCACGTACCTGTGAACAGCTTTTACTTGCAGCATTTCATCACTGCCCTGCTGCCCACATTGGTAAAGGTTATTTATGCTGCAATGGGTGTATATGGAGAATACAAATACCATGTAAGCCATCAAAACTGCCTCAGACAGCAGGAGCTTGACTGTGTGAGCCAGCATGCTGAAGGTTTGGGTTTGGGTTGGGTTGGGTTCAGGTTTGAGTTGGGATTGGGTTCAGGTCTGGGTTTAGGTCTAGGTTTGGGTTTGGGTTAGGGTTTAGGTCTAGGTTTGGGTTCAGGGTTGGGTTCCTGGATCGCAGCCTCACCTCCAGCAATGTCCAACGGCCCGTTCTTTTTGCGGAGCTCAATGACAGCTTCCACAAATTCCTTCCCGCCTTTCTTTTCCAAAGTGCTCCCTGAACAGAGAATTGATAGTTTTTGGGTCTCATCTCAGCTTTCCACAGCAGCCATGTGACTCATCATTATTTTTTATTACATCACTCTAGAGTTTTC
>VXAY01007106.1:126263-159892 GCA_013399855.1 Oxyruncus cristatus | reverse complement strand
TTTTTTTTGGGACTGCAAAGTAAGATCTAAACCTTTTGGGACTTGAGAATTAGCTAATCATTAAAAACAACAACAACAACAACAGAAAGAAAAAACCAAAAAGACAACCCTAACAACCCAAAAACCTCACACTGGTATCCCTTGCTAACATTCTCAGACTTGATTTTACTGTCAAAACATCGGACATGACATCCCTACCTCCTTCCTTATCACAAGCATCTCTCAGTGTGCAATGTTCCAGAGGAATGTGCTAGCTCAAGAGTGGTTGAAGGTTCATAACTCCTTCCCCTAGGATTCATTTCCCCTCTTCTCTTACAAATTGATTTAAAGAGCCATTTGCCACAATAAGAATTTGAAACTCACCTGATCTTGGTCCCTGACCCCAACAGGTGGCCCCAGGAATGAAACAGTCTCGTGAGTGCAGCGGGCTGCTTTACTTGGTAACTGCCCAGCTTGTTGAGCCACCTTTAACCAAGAGGAAGAGCCTCAGAAATAAGGAGAATCTCTAAGGAACATATTCCTCCAATGAACTTCTCTAACTACAGCTAAGGAGCTGGGCAAAGTCATTCTGGGAGGAGAAGAGCTGTGCAGTGTTTCAGGGCAACCCAGAGGTATGCTGTTTACAAAAGCAGTCCATCACGAAATGGTTTAGATCTTATTTTGCAGCTCTAGTTTTAAATATTAATATTTTAAAAAACCCCAAAACAACAACAGCCCAAGAAAGCATTTTCCTAACTACATAAGCATCCCACATAATTTTGCACTGTGCATATTAATTATAAAGGTAGATAAGTACAAGCAGTGATATCATAAAGGCTCTGATCTGAGATATTGCTTTGAAAACTGATTTCCAAAAAATTCAGAACTAGGATCTCTAAAGATCTAAAGACATTTATTTGGTGACACCCCTTACTTTCACTGATGAAGAAAGAAAAAAAATGCATTTTCTGATGGAAGTGCACATACTATATGCTCAAGGAAGCAGAGCCCCTCCTCCAAGATTCAGGTTACTAAATTGGGTTATGGCTCTAAGAACTAAGATGCTTTTCGTTCTGCTAAATTTCTCCCAAACTGAAGACGCAAAGTTGAAAACAATGCATTTGTTTTCCATTCAAAATCTGACTCTGTGACCCTGCCTCTATTTTTTCAGTCGGAGTTTATTGCTTTTGGGGCACAAAAGCTGAGGACAATTACAAAATGTATGCCTTTCCTCTGGCTTTTTCACCATCAGTTCACAACAGGGTTTGCCAAAAGCTGGATTGCAAGGTCAGACTGTGTAAGTCAGAGTGTAATTTGCTCTCTGTGCTCATTTAAGCTCTTTTATAGAAATACTTCAGCCAAAGTACTTCTACTCATTCAGCCCAACTCCTCACTAGGAATTTTGAGAGACTTCAAGTTACCAATCCCAGTGCACGCGAGTGGAAGGACCATCTTCAAATCTCTTAGAGAGGACAGTAATGGCCTTCCTTGTAGCAGTAAGGTGTCTTAGGAGAGGGCTGGGAAAGCAGATCCACAGCAGCACTGAGGGGTTGGAAGCCCCCTGCACCTCCAAGGCAGAGGCAGAACCCCCATGCCCTTTGCTGAGCCCATCCAAGGCATGTGGCTGAGCCCAGGGTCTTGTGAAACCCCTCTGATGGAGAAGGGAAGGGGAGGGAATGAAACAGCCTTCCATTCCAGTTCCATTCTTGCTGTATGTATTTCCATATCATTCCCATTGATATTTTTATACATATTCCAGTTATATTCCCCCTGAGTCCATGAACTCTGATCAGTCCTAAACCCCATGACATTCATAACTCTTAATTTCTCTTGTTTAAAGGCGAAACATAATTAAGCCTTGTGCAGAACCTAGGAACAGCAAAGATCTATTAAGTAGGTCATTTCTTTGCCATTGCAAAGCTGTTGTACATTTAATGGAATTTAGCCTAGTTTGGTTTAATTCAATCCAGAAGGATCAGCTTCTTCCCTTCTACTGGGAATTAATTTATAATTAAAAGCAATGAACAACCATGTCAGTTTATTTCACTGAGCTCTCTTCTTGCAGATCTGGTACAAAGAAGAGCAAAAGTATGAATCAGTGAGATAATTCTGCATTTACTCCTAAATTATGCGCTTCTTCTGATTAATAGGGTTTATATTGAAATCATACTTGAGATCTATGTTGTAAATTAGCTTAATCTGGGAAAGGACAGGCTGAATTTAACCATTTTCCACTACATTAGCAAGTTTCTTGATGGAAGTCTTGCTTCACAGCTTCAAGGTTAGTAGCTTATTTGCTCACAGGCATAAATATGTGTCACTCCCATGAGAATAAGATCATTATCTCATGCTTTCCAAGCAGGCATTGGTATCAGTGTTGAAAACAGCGTTAGCAGAAATTTAGGCTCTAAAATTCTCAGGATAAGCCCCCAGTACATTTAAATTGTTAGGGAAAAAAACCAACAAAAATAATAATAATAATAAAAAAAATAAATTTAGATGGGTAAAAGTTAATCATTGGAAGCTAAGCATTTGTGCACTTCTATTCTTTCTTACAGCAGTCAGAGGCAGCAGGAACCTACACTAAGGAACGAGCAGTCCAGCTTCGAGAGACAATTTTCTTTGCAGGGTAGCAAAGCATTTCCCTGTCACAGGGGAGGGGACAGGCACGTTGGCTAAATGGGTCTGACAGACTTTGCAAGCATATTCTTCAGGTACAGGCTATTTAACACTTTTATTTTAATGTCTCTACATATTATTTAGCCAGCCAAGCCACAGTGCTCCTGCTCAACAGGCCATGCAGAGCTACTTTTCTCTGGGTGTTACTCAGAAAGCAGCTCCTCCAGGAAAAGCAGGGGGTGTAGGACATGCCAGCCCTGCAGCAGGACATGTGTCCCCCCAAGCCAGTACTGAACCAGGGCCCTGGGTGTGGAGGGAGCCCCTTCACATGGTGATGGTGAGGTTAAGATGAGATGCAGAACAGAGGCTGGGATCAAGCTCACTTGATTTTAAGAATTACCAGCAACTTCTGCCTCCAGCCCAAACTCTCATTTGCCTTCTCAAGTTACCAAGGCAGTTCAGTGAAAGCATTGCTACCCTTTTACCAAATCCTTCAAAACTCTGGATGCAGAGAGGGTACCACTCAGAGAAGAGTTACTCAGGGACAGTTATGAGGGCTGAATTAAGAGCTCTGTCACGTTTTCTATCGTGCCTTCTCTCAGCAGTGTGGCTTAGATGACCGACCACCTGAAAAACGTTGCCACATCACTGTGGGCTTGTGGGCCATTGAGCAGGGCTGGGAAGGTCATGGGTGCATTTAATTGTAGGAGTTCAGAAACACAGACAGGCTAGATCCAGCATGTGAATCCAGATGTGAACATCTGAAACGTGGCATGGAGAGGGTGTACTGGAACTGGTTGGAACTCTAAAGATCAAGGCTCAAACCACGTTCAGCCCAGGCATTCGACACGTCAGGCCAACAATGTGGTAATTCATTTGCCCCGGTCACGTGCCCGCATTGAACCAACTGTTCCCACACTTCCAATTTTGGTGGTGCATTCTGAAGGCCTGATTGGGCGATGAAAACCTGAAACGCCTACGGGGTTTGCAATTCCTCCTTTCTTTCTCTGATCAGTCAGGACTGCTGGAAGTGAGAAATGAATGCAGATCTGCATAGCTACACCAAGCTTGTGGCTGCTGATCGACCATGCACACACATACAAACTCGGCAGCGCTGAACTTGCCATTACCTACTTCACCACCGGTGTAGAAGTCAGAGTTTGTCGGGTGAACGACAGCATCACTGTCGATCGTGGCAATGTCAGCCTGTACAACTTGCAACTACAACAGGTAAACAGATGGATATCAACCACGTTGGACAGAGACCCAGCACAGGCTCTACATTTACACATGTACCAACGTCCATATTTTCCTACCTTCACATCTCCAAACCTTGCGCCAAAATGCTGAGTTGTGTGTGCAGGTGTGTGTAGAGAAAGGGGTGTAGGGAACAGGAGGAGGAATATTGAGTATGACATGATCAAATAAATGTTAAAATGACAAGTCAGAGCAATCACATGAGATCATTTCCAAAGTTTTAAAATCAGCTAATGCCCCACTGCACTTTGCAGAAACCTAGAACAACCAGTTCCCCACAGAGCATGACATTAAAATATGGAATCTGTTTAAAAAAAGAAATTCAGGATCATCAAGCCAAACAAAATAATTAGTTTCTCCATTTTGTCAGCATCAATAAGCTGACAGGCACTGACCTTCACATGGAAAGCAATTAATCATTTTGTTTCTGAAAATGCCAGTCTCCTTCACACAGAGGAAACCTCGTATTTGCAGCCAGGGTTGTACTGAATTTGCTTTAAAAAATACAAGGGATTGTTCTTATAGTTTAAAGGTAAGGCATACTTTCTAATTATGTGTTGGAATGGCTGAGACACTTGTAAAGATATACATATTTCTGAGAAAGGCTGATTTAAAAATTAGCCTTCTTAAATCTTTTTTCTTATTAAGTTACTTTTGCACATTCCCACAGGAAATGCAGCACTAGTAGAATTACGGGTTGTATTCCATTAAGGAAATTTAAAGACAAAACAACAGCGTAATCAAATAAGAATATTCAACATTAAAATAAGAAGGGAATGCAAAACATAATGCTTGAAAGGTAACTTTTGCTTAAGAATAAACTTCTGCTGAAGAAGGAATTTTTTGATTTCTTTTCAATCTGGAACAAGACAGAAGCTTTAAAAGCAATTCACCATCTATGGTAGTTCACTGTTGGTATAATAGCAGTATTTGTTTTCAGCTGAATGTGAGTGACAGGGAGTAACTGAAACATAATGGAAACATGATTTGATTGAATTAAACATGAAATCAAGGTAGGAAAGATTTGGGGACAGTTAATTATTTAATAATTCCTTTAAAAAAATTTAAGCCTACTCTAAGTATCAGAAAAAAAAACCCCTGAGATTGCAGGTAGAATGGAGAAACTGCTTATTTTGAAAACAACCTGACAAAAAAAGTATTTTAGTCCTCAAAGTATCCAAATAAGAAACCCCCCAAAATAGCTAACAGTCACATATGAGCATTATGGAAAAGAATTTAAATTTTTTTGTTTGAACTGAAATCAGCTTGAAGACAAGCCGTAGCTGCGAGTGTTCGGATTCGGTGAGAGAGTATTTTGAATATAGTTCTTCAACAAAGCAAGATTTGAATTTCTGCTCTTACTAAAGGTTTGAAGCCCTGGAAGGTAAATTCTGGGTTCCATAATTTCCATGTGACCGTTAGTTGTGTCAACCCATGCCCCATTTACCTAGGTCATCTTTAAGGTCAATGTCAGCATTGGTAGGATTGATAATGGCCTCCACCTCGAAGCCGGCTAAATTACTGATTTCACTGTGAATAAGGTTCAGCTGAAAAGAAAAGCATGAGGTGGGAAATAACAGGACAGCTGGGAAATCACAGAGAAGCTGCAGAAAAGTGAGCTTTGCAACACAGATGGAGATAGCATCACTGCAAACAAATATGCAAAATAAAAGGCAGGTTGTAAAGGAGGGGCTTTGTCCCCCAAAAACTCAAACGCAAGACTCAAACACTGCTCCCACAGGGAGGGCGTGAATGTACCTACTAATGAGCTCTGTTCTGGTTCTGATCACTCTTTGGGATTTTTATTATTATTTTCTAGTACCTAAAGGGGGCTTACAGGAAGGCTGCAAAGGCACTTTCCACGAGGGCATGAAGTGACGGGACAAGGGGGAATTGCCTCAAGCTGAAAGAGGGAATATGAAGATTTGATATTAGGAAGAAATTCCCTGGGAGGGTGGGGAGGCCCTGGCCCAGGTTGCCCAGAGAAGCTGTGGCTGCCCCATCCCTGGAAGTGTCCAAGGCCAGGTTGGACGGGGCTTGGAGCAACCTGGGCTAGTGGAAGGCGGGGAGGGTTGGAACGAGACATTCTTTAAGGTTCCTTCCAATCCAAACCATTCTGTGATTCTAATTTTGGCATTAAAAGAAGGCTTTTGTTTCTCCTCCAAACCATTCTGAAGGACACTATAGATGAAGGACACTTAAGCATCAATTACAGGAATGTGCTGAGACCATTCAGACTGAAATGGGATCAAAGCTGCTGCTCCTCCTTCCCTAAGCCAGCAAACACGAGCCTATCTCTGAGGAAGCACACACTTGTCTCCAGCGATTCCTCCATCCCAACAAGGGCATGGGATTCTTTTTCTCTCCTTATCAGTGGTCAGCACGTTCTGTATTGCAGCACTTCAGTTCTCATTACAGTTCTGCAGCCTTTGTGAGTGCCTGCTGAGGTACCACAAGCAGGCACATAATATTATGGGCTTATTGCTTCTAGGTTCTATTTTATTTGCTTTTGTCCCTTAGGAAAACAGAGGTTTTAACTCCACCCATTAATGCCCATTAACTCCTCTCACTACACCCATGGATTTCTGTGTTTTTCTTGCTACAAAATCAGGAGGATTTCTCATGGGCACACACTAAACTGAGGAGGGTGGCACAGAGATCAAGAGATTAAGTCACATCTGCACTATATGTTCGTAAAAGAATAGAAAGAATTCATGGAATTAATACGAGGAAGTGCAGACTTTAACTTCTGGTAATATATTTTGAGCAAGACTTACAAACTATTTTATGAAATAAGAAGTCAGTGAAAAGGCTCAGACCAGCCATGATGACAAAAGGATCCTGCCTTGTCATGCCAGTAAGAATGTTTTTTTGGTGGTGCTCAGGGGTGAAAAGTGATAGTACAGATCGCTTGCTACTGATAGTTTGGGTGTCTCACCACAGGATGTGACCCACACCACAGAAACAACTCCATAATTTGGGCAACCTGCTGGGAATGCCCAAACTTGGCAAAGGTCAGAATTGCAGGGTTAGAGCAGGTTGTGGCACCGCTTCGTAGCTCCTGTTGGGGAGTCTGATTTCACATGCACCAAGTTTAATACCATCAAACTTAAAATACTTTAAAAAATTTCCAGACTCTTTCATTTGGGGAAACACAATTACAGTATGGTCTATGATTGTATCTGCACCTATTTAAAATGATTGTTTCAGGGGCTCATTAGGTGATACAGAAAGCAACTGTGGAAGAGAAAGTTTATGCAGCTCCTGAAACCGGCTGCAGTTAAGCCAGGCTTGCCTTCTAATCCAAAGCCCTCAACCTCTGAAACATAACATACACAAGGCATGGCACTTTATCTCATCGATAACTGAATTTTTTTCTCTTGGTTTGTAATCCACGTTCTGTAAACTTAACTCCTCAAACCATCTCTTTGTGTATGTTAATTTATTAACAGGGAATATGTGCCAATCCATGAAACCCATACAAGTGAATGGGTGATTTAAGGAGGCCACCATCCACATGTTTAGGTTTCATGAAAAAAATACTTCCATTTCATTCATGTGATTCCAAGAATTGGCCTTCTTTCTTCTCTCTCTTTTTAAAAGCCTGCAATGTCCTATAATTTGCGTATGTTGCTTGAGTAAACTGTGTTCACTCAAAATAGGGTGATTTTAACTAAAAATGAGTGTAATTCAGTTTTTTAACTACGGGCCTGTTCGGGAATTTGTAATAAAATCTAAGAAAGCTTCCTTTCCAAGTAGCTTGGAATCCTTTAACACTTCAAATGTGGCAAGTTATTCATACTTGAGTTTGAGTCTTGAGTTTGACTACAAGCAACTGCTGTTTAAAAAAAAAAAAAGTCAAATCAAACCAAAAATGTTAAAGAAACTTCGTGAATTTTAAAATTAAAAAAACCCAAAACAACAACAAAACACATGCACACACCAAAAGACTGTTTTGTGGAGATTTTAGTATGCTCCTAAGCATATTTTGTTCATCCTACAGATGTTCCTCTTTCATCCCTAATTCTATGTTCTACAGGTTTTTGCCCCAGATCTGTTAGCTGCAGGACATTTTGGTTTTGGACCTTAAATCTAACCCTGAGCCCACCCATACATGGGATTTACATAATAAACAGCTGGTTATTAAGCTTTCAATTTAACAGCAACAACAAGATGCTTAAAAAGCTGCCCATCACTGATAGCACGAGTTGACAGCTAAGTATTATTTTACTAAATTCTGCATTTACTGCTCAACGCACTGTTAGACATCCAAGTGCCAGAACACAATTAAAAAATTAATCAGAATTAAATCCTCCAATGAGTAATTGCTTAATTTCACTACCAAATAACATGAGGCATGTATTAGGCAGGAGAAGTGATCCCCTAAAGGGCCACTTTACAAATATAAATAGGCACAACTTGCATATACATGTGCAACAGAGAATGGGCAGAACTTTAGGTGGCATTTCAATTAAATGTTAGTTAGATAAAATGCAGGTGGCACTTAGCACATCCATGGGTGTTTTCTGAGCCAAGCCTTGCATTTCTTATTTCAGATAAAATTACCTTAAAAGTCTCGGAAGTTTTTCTGGTATGAGTTTCATACAGAAAACTGAAGATGCCTGTTGAGGACCACAAGCTGAGGTCTCTTGCAAAGTCCAAACCCTAATGCTTAGGCTTGAGGTCCCACAACTCTGCCTCTGATCCACTCAGGAAAAACAAACTAGTTAATGTGCACAAGGCCACATTTCCATTGGGATGGCAGTTTGTAGCATGTGCAATCATTTGCATATTAACTAGATTTTAATATTTAATTAACATAGCACTAAGACACTTCTACAGGTATAACTGAAGGCTTCTTTGCCATTTCCTGATCTCTAAGAGTTTCTGTTTCTGAGGGTGTCGGCAGTTACCTAAAGATTTAATGCAATAACAGGAATTGTAAACACTGAACAATACCTAGGTTTGCAACATTCTCATTTGTCTTTTTAGCTAATTAAATCTGGGGATATTAGAAGGATAAAGAGCTACTCTTGCAAATAAATCCCTTTCCTTCTGCAAACATGGAGCCAAGAATAAGCTTTTTCCCATGAAACACTCGGGAATGGTGTGATACCAAACCCAAGATTATTTTCTTCCCTCTCTGCCATCTAGCAAATGATTTTCTGATGTAGCAGATAACGGTTTTGCAAACCACAGCGCCAGGCCGGAAAGGTGTTCAAGGATGTCCCAGGAGGTTTGAGAGATCCCGATTGATTGATTGATCTCAGCAGCAATTCTTCAAACGCCTTCTCTAACGCTCAGAGCGTGATCCCTTTGATTTGGAGTGTTCCCTCCCAGGAGACAAACAGGTTTTCATTTTTCCTTTCCTTTTTCTTCTCATGATGTGTTACAACAAAAGGCTGACACCTGGTCCCTCTCACATGCAGGGCTCAGTGACAACCACCCAGTGCAGGGATGGCCGTGTCACACCAGGGAACGCACTCCAAGGGAATGAGAAAGCCAGGAAGCCCATTTCCCAGTACAAGGCACTCCCTGGGAAGCTCTAAAACATACACTGGCTTAGCTAAGCACAGCTTAAAGCACTCCTGGAGTTCGGGATTCTCTTCCACTGAGCCCAGCAGCAAAGCCCCACTGATTTGCTGGGTCAGTTTGCTGGAACACAACACCAGGACTTAGGACAGGTTCCCTGGTAACTAAAAGGAGTTCAAAATCAGCTCCAGAAGTCTGATGTTACTTGCTTTCTTGAAACAGTAATGTGGACTATAAATTTGGGGTTCTAAATTAAGTCATCAAAATGCTTTTAAAGAATCACCCCCCCTACTAGGAGTAAAATAGAAAAAAACCCTACCAACCCAGCAATTTAGCTGTAGTTGTAAAACTAAATGTGGAAAATCAGAAGTCTTGCAAAAAAATGTTACTCTCATGCATGTTAAACTTGGCAAACAAACTGTGGCAGGGTAAATGGAGAACGACCTCAGTATGAAATAAAAATGAGTCAGAGGAGTTACATTCCACAATGGACAATGGCTCATCTTTTATGGCTTACAACACAATGATCTGATTACTGAATGATAGAAGAAAGATGCAGCTTTACTTAACAAAAATTTTGTATCATGAACTAAAAGCAGGTTTCAGGATAAAAAACCCGAATTAATTTAATGAATTGTCGCTTTAAATGGATCCTCTCTTTAAGCAGATATGTATCTGTATTAAACCATCCCACATCCCAAGGCATATTCACAGGGAAAAAAAGGATTGTTGACTTCTAGCTTTTCATAAAAGCATCATTCATTATTACACAGTCTGTAAATCACAAAGCAGAACATAACATAAAACCACTATGATGAACAAATGTCTAAAATAGGTTTTGATAAAAATCTGGAAATCATTTACATCAGCAATGAAGTGGACTGCCCATTGGAAAAAATACATATTATTCTTAGAATAATAATCCTCTTTGGCAGATGCTGAGCTGTAAGAATTATTCTGTTTATCAATAAGGTGAGATAGATTACAAGCACACAGGCTTTCCTTCTAATTAAGTATTTAATTATGAAGCCACATGAAAATTTTTTTATGTATTTCTAAAGTGTTTTAGAAGTTGGTTGTTTGAAATTAGAAAAGCTAATATCACACACTTCCTCAAGTGCTCAGTGGGGAAATGTCCATTGTACCTGGATGTTTTGTGGAAAGGGGGGTGGCAGGAGGGGGGTATTCCCTAAGCAGCATGGAAAAATAGGTATTCATTGGTAAAAATGCAGGCTCATACCTTCTGGCCAAGGAACAGGCTTTTGGTGGACAGGACTGTGAAACCATCTGCAGGAGTGCCCTCTGTTGTGCTGTCAGCACTGGCTGATTTGCTCACTTCTCCCTGCTTCTTCTTCCAAAAATACAGTTAATTAGTTAACTCAAGGCTCTGAGAAAAACAGTTTAATGACACAAAGCTACATGACATGCACTAAATGCTCAGCAGGCAATAAAATGCCTGTACTAACACCGGTGTTGGAGTTGATCCTTCAGGCCAACCAAGGTGACTGATAACAGCTGAAGGGATCAACAGGAGCAACGCCCTCAGCACCTGCAGATCCACAGGTGCCTTTTCCTGCCCATGACAGGGCACACTTGAGATGGGAGTTGTCTTAAATGTTGCAGGAAAACACACAAATTTTTATGCCCCAAACTTTTAACAGCTTTCTGATGGCTTGTGTGGACGAAGATCTGCATGCGTGGGCAGAAAGTCATTTTAAGGTAAAAAGTGACTTGTCAGAGAAGAAATTTTCTCTCTCTGTGAAGGGAGGTGCTCCCAGATTTCACAAACTTATTTTTAGAAATCCTCCTTTGTAATGTGTCCTCAGAGGCACAGGCAGAAGAATACACCTACTTTCTACCTACCTGGTAGCAGGAAATGGGCTGAAAAATTTTCTGTCTTATTTAACATCACCACCTACTTTCATCTCCAGTTTAAACTGATGGGGGAGAAGGAGTTCCCCTCAACCACCATTCCCTTTCTCGATTCTGCATTCACTGCAGGGGCATAACAGGTCTCAGGAATGCACTGATTTACTGAACAAAAATGAGAATTAAAACATTTTGCAAAAGGAGTTTCATGAAGACAGTGAACTGACTGCTGAGGTCATAAACTCAACTGGCGCCAAAAATTATTTCATATTTTCAGTAAAACCACTATTTAGGGTTTCATATAAATATTTGGTGCCTCAGCAATATCTATGCCGAAGCTAAAAGGCACACCTGGAATATTAAGCAAGCCCACTGTCTCCCTATTGTCCCTTTGCAAAGTTTAGTTTGTAGTTACATAAACTAAATCTGAGGGTGAACAACTAAAATGACTTTAATGTAAGGGTATATTGGTGCTTTTAGGAGCTGTAACTATGCTTTCCTTTACACAAGTGTTTTGAAAATTAGAATTTCATGGGTCCTATTTCAATTCCCCAAGAGTCTGCTGTTAGCCAAAATACCAATATAGTAAGCAGACAATACAGTTTATTGTGTGGAAGAAAAACAGAACCCCACAACAGACTTCCTGCTTTTGTAATCAAGCAGGGGGAAAAAAATTCCAGATTTAGGGAAATTATTAGTGCAGGGTTATTGGAAGCACTGCACTTGAAATGTCAACTACTAGGTGTTCTGGGGGAGAAAACAATTCAACAGCTCGAAAAAAAACCTAAAAAATCAGCAGAGTGACCAAGCAAACAGTAACAGAGACAGACACAATGAATAAAGAAGCTTTGTTTGACCTCGAGGCAATTTTGACATTCCTTGTCCAGTTCATGTGAAATTCCTGTCCTTTCCTTCCTACTTTCATAACTTATTGCTTGACAGTAGTTGTTTAGCAACAGAAAAAGCCATCCTTGGCTACACATAAGCAAAGATTCCCCACCCCTACAAACCGAGACCTGGAGGGTGTGACCAGCACAGCCCCCAGACACTTTCCTCTTCTGTCTCCTGGTGCCCACCTAAGAATCTTCCTGACTGAGCATTTATGGCTCAGCTCCCTGTCCTGCAGGCTTGAGTGACCTCTGAGGGCTTCCAGACTCCCCCCTCCTTCACTTGTTGTGACTGCAATCACTGTTGTTAACAAGACACAGCACGGAAAGCTGCCCCTGAGTGGAGCTCCCTGCAGCTACTGTTTGCAGGCTTGTTGGGTTTAAAATAAACACATGACTGACTCTACCTTGGATTTCCTCGCTCCTTTCTTGCCGCCTGTTTTCTTTGATACAGTTTTCTTCTGTGAGGGAGACTTTGCCTTCTTTGCCGGAGGTGGAGTGATGATGGCTTCCAGTTTTCCTTTTGATCCCCTCTTCTTTGCCAACAGCTCTGGGTGAATATTGGGTAACACTCCACCACTGGCTATGGTGACCCCTTTCAATAGCTAATAAAAAATAAAAAAAATAAGTTGTAGATGACAAATTCCAGCATTTACTCATCAATAAACAGAAAATGGCATTTACTGCAAGCTTTGTACGTTGCCCTGAGTTTCTCAACACGTTATCCTTGAGGAAGAGAGACGTGAAATGTATGAAACGAAGCTGACCACAAATGAGATTTTAACTATAAAAGGAATGTGTGTTCTTCTTGCAACATATGCTTGGCACTGTCAGCATCTCCAGGGCTCACACAAGATCTGCTCCTCTGAAGCTGGGCCATGAAGGCTGTTACCCAACTAGGAGAAAACAGGACAGTCCCAGCCACACACAGGAGGGCCCTGCAGGGCAGCCTGTGAGAGAGAAATGGGGCCCCAAAGTCCAGGGTGTGACACTGCAATGGGTGCCACAACCCAATATATGTCCCAAGGGCTGAGTTCTCTTGAAAGTGCATTTTTAAAACAGCTTTTTCTTCCTTAGAAAAAGAAACTTCAGAATGGAGGGTAACATTTATAAAAATCTCTATATCTAGAAGAGTTTCTTCAAAGAAATATGCAGTTGAAGATCAATATTCAGAAGTGTGTGGTTCATTTAAGCCTTTAAAAGCAGAGGTGAAATATATCACGTTCTGTATTTAAAACCAATGTAACCCATTTTTACACATCTAACTGGGACTAATTCACTATTCAGGAGGATACAAAAGGTGACATCAAAGTCCCCCAGGTACTCCCACCTTCTGACTCGTGTTTACTGCTCCCCAATCTCGACTCAGTGAGGCTCCAAGCTCACAAAGGGATGATGAAGGGAAAGTATTCCCAAATTTCACACAAAGCCAGAAGGAGGGTGGTTTGGGGACATTGGTGTTTTTTTCCTGCTCCATCGCAACACATAATTTTGGAAAAAGTATCTTTTCAGATGAGTTTTTACAGCACCTCACACAAAGGTACAGCAATCCCAGCCACTGCCTCTGGCTGATGCCACAGCACTGTTAATAATAATAACCCAATCTTTTGTGGCAAAGTTAAAGGTATGTTGGAGTCTGCAAAGGACACAGACTTGCAAGAGTTCAGAGCTCCTCTGTGGTCACAGTATCAGGCTTCACTGGGAACAGATAGTAGAAAACAAAAGCAACCAAACAAAAAGCATCTGCAATATTTTCTCTGTGTCCCTGTAGAGTTTATGACAACGTCCCACTCTAACAGAAGAGGCTGTAACAGTGTGAGAAATGTCAGGTTACATCTCCACCGATTCCTCCCCATTTTAAGGGTGCTGAAATACATGATTCAGCTGAGTGCTGCAGTTTCACAGGCAGCAGGTCAGGGAGTGATGGAGCTGTTTCCTGGTGTGCTGCTCAGCAAGCAGAGGTCTCGAGTTACAACTCAGCTGTATGGAAAGACAATTTGAAAAGCCCTAAAGGAAATCCTGGCCCTGACAGGGCAGAGGTTTTTCTTACCTGATTTAATTCTTCATCATTTGCTACAGCCAACAGGATGTGTCTAGGAGTGACTCGACCCTTCTTGTTGTCCCTTGCTGCATTTCCAGCCAATTCCAGAATTTCCGCTGGGGGAAAAGTAAACCCCTTTTAATTACAATGTGATCATTTAGAAAAATCAATGTGTTATTTAGCAAAAACATACAGGAATTGCATCATGTTCCTCCTAACTGCTGTAGACACCCTCAATAGACATCTAACTCTAAAATTACCATTTTCTTTTTATATGTCTAACCACTGAAGCACAAATGTACCCTTGAAATCCTGTGCTTTACACTACAATTCTTTTTTTTGTTCTTTTGAAGCAGTTCCCCTGATTCTTCACTTCTCAGTGTTCTTCTCATCTCTTAGGATCCCTCTCCTATCAGGTGACAGTCCCAGATGTACAAATTCTGTAGCTTTTTTTTTTTTCTCAAATCAGTCAAACGTGGGTCTGGCTTGCATCACTTCTAGTTTTTTATTACTGGAAAAGATGCTCCTCTCAATGTCTCCTTTTTTACATTTTGGAAGCACGTAAGCACACACCAAGTCAGGACACTAAAAATACAAACTCTGCTGCTACACACACTGAAAGATTTTTTTCTCTATCTGAGAAGTTTCCAACCCAAAAAAGTAACTGATGAATCCTGTTTATTTGTTCCTAATAAATTATCTCCTTAGGAGACATTTCCAGTCCTGACAAAATAACATGTAACAGCTATGTATGTTGGCTTTTAGTGGAATTTGGAAAGATTAACTTGCTCCCCTGCAAGGATCTATGATGTGAAAGGCTGGAGTGTTATCTGCAAACTTACCTGTCTTCAGCTCAACAAGCCCTGGGCAAGGATGTAACTAATTACAAGAAAGTCTGGGGAATAATTAAAAACTGACATAACGTTTATCTGACTGTCCAATGATGTGCTGTTGCTGTCACCTTTCATGTCCCTCTCCACAATCTGTGTTTCACTATTGCTTTCTGTGTAATTCCTTTTGCAAACCTGGTAACATTCGGAGAAAAAAAAAAGAATATGAAAATGTCTTTTTTTACATCTATTACACACCAGTGTTAAAATGTAACATCCCAATAAGGCATAAGATGCATTTCACATTTAATAACTGACTATAGCATGAGAGCTCTCCCATAATAGGGAGGCAAACAGAACTGAATTAAGATATTAATCTGGAAATTAAAAAGTCTAAAATCAAAGTCCACATGACCATGTAAGACACAGCACATCTTAAACAATACTATACAGCACAGACTGTGGCTTCTCATTAGACTGAATTTACCATGATTCTCCAATTATTTTTCACCTAATTGCCATAACAAGTAAGTTATGATGCTTACTGGAAAGCTTACAGCTGCTTCTGGATGTTCTATAGTCAAACCTCATTGAGGATTTTAGGTAGGTTTTCACTATATTTGTGTTCTTCAAAGCACACAATTAACTTTATTACAGGGTGAGACAGAATATTAAGTCCAAGGCCACAAAACTAACTTAACATTTCACGCTGACAACAACTGCTTTAATTTATTTTTAAAGCAGGATTAGCAGGGTAAGGTCAACCTGCCTGTGCTTTCCACACCTCCCAAGAAGGGAATTAAGCTGGCATAATCCTTTTCATATACTTCTTCAAAAGACACATGAGGTTTAGCTGCCTGTCACGACGAAGACCTGGCTCACATCCCTGTGGACACCGCAGACATCTCCACGGACCTCAGCGAGGCTGAGGAACACCAGCATCTCCTCCTGCGAAGATCAGGAATGGAAGTGTTTGTACTCAGACTTTAGTCCCAGCTGAAAAGCCCAGCTTTGCTGCAAACAGCAGGCTGTGTTTTGCTTTGCCTCTGCTCCCCCCCTTTACTGCAGCAGGCCCTTGAACAGTCAGGCCGTGTTATTCCCTGTGACTGATCGGCACAACTATGCAGACAGGTCATTTTGGAACTAAAGGCTCTAAGAAAGTGTTATGCCTGTAAAGCACACAGGAATGTTTTATTTGTTCCTCATAAAACTCGAATGTCTGCCTTGTACAGTGGAGAACTGTTCTGGTAAGCGCTAAGCCCTCTTCCTTGGACAGGAAACTCATTTTGAAATTACAGTTTTCTAATGGTCCTTTAGGGAAGTTGAGGTACCCCGCTTCCTCCTCAGGAACAGAACGCTTTGCACCGGCCTTGAGAATCACAAAAGAGGAGCTTGGGGAGAGGGAGAGAGGAGGAGGAGGGCATGGAGGGTGGAATTTCTCTTCTGGCCTTCTCAGCTCTCCAATAATAATCAAGTATTGCTTGTGCACACAGAGGGACCCACAGCACAGAACAGCCAAACTCAGCCCTGCACACAAGGCTGGTCAGACGGGCACTCTCCTGATTAAAAACAGAAGATCAGGAGGCATTTGAGCTGAAGCCAACATAGGCAACAGCTTTTTGATTTAGCACTGACCAAACCTAATCCAAACCCAACAGATCAGAGCACTCACAAATGCTGGAAATGAAGATTTCGTGGATGTGGATGGCATTTGAACTACTTGCCTTGAGTTTGCTTGCAGCCAGCTTTCACATCTGTTTTATTCTACTTTAATTCTAAAGACTTAAAGGTTGTTTCACCCATGTTTTAAACCGCTTTTAAATGAGATGAAAATCTAGTTCCCTCTGTAAGGGAGCTGACTCGAATTTCCAGAAGAATCACTCTGGCTTTAGCTGGAAAGAGTAGTAGGTGGGAAAAGGTATTTAAAATGGAGACCGGCTCTGAATTCTTAAGGTCAGAGCCATCTCTGGAAGCAGCAGGCTCAAAGGGTTGAGTCACTGAAGAGTTCTGTCTCATTAAAGGTAATCTTCCCACAGTGGGGGAAAAAACAGACATTGAAAAATCAACTCCTGCAACCGAGCAGGGGCAAGAGAGAACACTCTGCTTAGAAACGTTGAGGCAAAAGAAAGTGTTAAGAGCTTCCATGACATCAGGTTTCACTCAGCTTGTGTTTATCCAGCCAGACGACCAAAACATTCTACAAAAATGAGGCCTCACAGAAAGGATGGAAGTTGCATAATGTCTATTCCATTCGTTTCATATATTTACTGAAGGCATTTCCCCCCCAGAGAATAATTACATCACCACCACTCAGGCAACACAACATGAAAAGCTCTATTTTTTAAAAAAAATGGAGAAAATATATAAGTATATATGTATATATAGTATATGTAGTATATATACTACATACTGAAAGCTTAGCTTAATATTAAGAGATACTCTACTTGCACAAATGACTTTTTCTGTGCTTTTGGATTCTTTCAAACAAAATACGCATTGCTTTAAGTGCAGATATAAAACAATCCAGTGAAAAAGCTGTGAGAAGTATATAATTAGGGATAAAAAAAAGAATTAAGTAGGAATGCCATGTCAGCATGTGATATATTCATGTATGGACAGCTGTTAAGTAGCAAAAAAGGCATGGAAGCCTCAGAAACCTATCATGAACATATCAATTTGATTTAAAAGGTAGAGTTATGATTAATGTTTTTCTTCTTTTCAGTCATTATTTAAGTAGAAGGTTATGATTAATACTTTTCTTCCTTTCAGTCATTATTAAAGTAGAAGGTTGTGATTAATATTTTTCTTCTTTTCAGTCATTATTAAAGTAGAAGGTTAAAGTGGGAAGTGAAAGCCCTAAAAGTTAAGAAATTTCCTCTTAAATTTTAACTCAAAGGTAGTTTTCAACTGAAAAACTCCTTTGTAACATTTAGAACCAGGACATGGGTAGTGAAAACTGGTTTAAGCCTGTTCTCAGCACTTGAACCAAAACTGCTTTTCTCCAGCTGAGGTTTTAAAAAGTTCAGTTAAATATTTTTAAAGGAGAAAAGAAAACCGGTTGTATGTCTTTGCATTCAAGCCCGAGATAAGACCACAGGAAAAGCTGTTCTCAAGGCATTTCCTACTCCAACACAACCAAGAAGTGTCAGAAGTCTCCACAGAAACCTCACCCTGAAGCAAGTTTTCAGGCTGAGTTCCTCATCCTTTCCTTTCAGAGGCTCTGGTCGTCACCTGGACACCTCCTGAGTTCTCGATTTCACTACTGCCATTTCCCTGTTTCTCAGGGGGGCTCCTCTCTCCCTTCAATACCTTTGCTTGGCTGCTTCTCAACTCTTGCAGACTTTGGAACCAACAACACAAGGTTAAAGTGAAATGAATTTACTGTGAAGATCAAAACAAAGTAGGCCCAGTAGGAACTGCAGACCTGGATGGAAACAAAAGCAAATGCATTCCTCTTCCACTCCTGGAGAGTGCTCTAGTTCATTTATCCTCACTTTCAAACAAAATATTACTGGTCATTTCTGACTAAAACTCCTTTCAGGCCTTTAGTTTATCATGCATTCCAGGCTGTAATACTTTCTAAATGTAAATTGTCAATTCAATTGGTCTGAGTTCATCCCTCAAAATGCTGGGTTTCTCTCTTTTTTTGGTTTACATCTCAAGCTAAACCACTGCTGTTGCATCAAATCCCCTTGTCCACCTTCTCTTCAGGGAGATGAAATCATAGCTTTGAAAATTAAACTCTTAACAACTAACAGGTGATGTGTTGACAAAAGGCCAATTCCTGAAGACTCAAATTCCAACAGGAACAAGTCAGAGGTTTTTAAAAGAATGGTGAAACCTCTCCTCCAAATAAAATTGGAAACAATATCCAGAAATCAAAGAGAAATGAATGTTGATACAATTCCACTGAGAAAAATAGGTATTTGCTACAAAGCCAACTACATGACAAGGAGTCTGCTTATTGTACTTTAAATTAATCATCTTCCCATCAGCATTTTATTGACCTGAGAATCATTTTACGTGATTCCAGAAGGTTTTGACCCAATCAACCAAGACTGGTAAGAGTTTCCTGCATTCTTCTCTCCGTGTAATCCACCCAATCCCCCTGGAATCTGCAGTTGGAAGAGGAAAGGTAAAATCATTTAACAACACTTTCCCTCTCAGGCATCCCAATAAAACAGTTCTCAGCCTTGGTTCAAAGTCATGGAAATCTGATGCAGTGAAAATCAATTGAAGCAATTTTACTGCTTTGAACAAGCCTGGATGAAACCTTAACTCTCAGCAGGGCAATCATTCTCTTAGGATGTGATAAAAAACCCAAACCTTTCAGTCTTCAGCATCTGAGCTGCACCAAAACTAGGCCCCTTAAAGAAACTGTTCACTTTGCCAAGTTATTCTAAGTTTTGCATTTCTGTGAGGCAGATGACAGACTGATGTTTACATAAAACACAAGTTCAGGCCACAAAAGCCACTTTTCAGCTCTCTTCTACACTTTATTACCATCCTTTTTTTTCTTTTTTTGGTATGAGATCCAATGTTATTTAACTTCCTATTTTTATTTTTTTTTTTTTTAGTTTGTTGGTTTACTATTGATCTGTAACAAAGGTATGAGAGTTCAGTTTTCAAGGAAACCTGAATTTCAACTCAAATGTTATTTATTACAGCAGTCACACCCTGAGTACTAATTTAAGGAGACTCTTCCACCTGATCAGGACACATTTGCTGTTACTCAGAACAGGTTACAAATGCTTTAGAAATGCTCAAAGGTGATTAATGTAACTGCTGCCAGACATTACTTGATCAAGTGGAACATGTGGCACTCAGGGACATGGTTTCTCATCTCAGAAATGCATCTTTTTGCTTAGTTTCCCAAATGGATTTTATTTCCATGGATGTGTCTAATTGTTTTCTGGGCCCATTCAGAATGGTTTGGTATCCCATTTTATGATCCATAACATCTTGGGAACATAAGGCTCACTACACCACAGACATTTTTGCAGTTTGGAAGAAAAACACCTCCTGTTTGCTTTAGAAATATTGCATTTCACTGTATATCCCCTAAATTTATTTTTCCCCAATGAAGTTTATACTGAGGATGAAGCATTTCACCTGACTGCACCCAAGAATCCACACGGAATTTTGTTTCTAAACCAAACTTGGGGATAAATGTACTGTGGGAAGAAAGACTGAAGGCCAAAGACAGAACATTACCTGAACTCAGCCATTCTAAACAATCCTCCCTCGTGGAAGAAAACGAAAAAAAAGGGGGTAAAATTGTGCTTACAATATCGATGTAACATCTCCTAGATTTGAGAATATCTGAGCTGCTCTAGAGACTTAGGATGTCTTTCTGCTTTCCAGCCATTTGTGCTGCAACTGGCATGCCAAGAATAAAGGGCCAAAGAAGAAAAGACTTATAAGCTTTTAGAGTTTTTATTCTTCTCAACAAGGAACTCAAGTTAAGGAAAAGATAAGGGTAGAAAAACAATGTGTAGCAAAATCAGCCATATTTGTTTTACACTTCATTTACACTCCATCCTTCAAAACAAAGGCTGACACCAACAGTAAACTGAGCAGCAATAAACAGTAGAAGTCATTGCTCTCTTTCAACTTAGCCCAATAATCAGATGAAATGGCTTACTAGAATAAAAAGCATTTAATTCTAGAATAAAAAAAAATTAATTCTAGACCTAAGTGCATTAAAATATACCTAAAATGTAACATTTTCAAGGCACGAAATAATTTGCCAACCACGATGTTTAAAATACTTCATGAGACCCTAACTGAGAATACATCAGGACCCTAACTGGGTCAGTAATTTCGTAGTGGGGTAGCTTTTGTAACTTGGGGAGCCACTGAAGTTTATGGCACTATGTAAGAGGCACATATGTAAGTGCTTACAGGGCTGGAGCCAAGGAAGGGCTTATCAGTGAAAGAAAACTCTTCATTTCTATACATTTGAAACACACTGATTCATGCACTTATAATCACAAAGTTGGTCCTTCAGTTGGTAACAATGCAGAATTTTATATCTAAAGAGACACTCCTTACAAGTAAAGCAATTTTAAATTGTGACAGTCTCACTTCATTTAAGAGCATGCCACTAATCTTATGTAAAAAGAATATTACAAAGGAGCTTTGCTATGCTCATGTATTCCAAATATTCTGCTTGTGAGAGTACTGCCATAAACAACTCTGCTGTATTTTAGATCCAGTATTAATCCATATTAAACCCACACTGGATAGGAAGAGTCAGCTTCGTGCTTGCTCAGGTAAGGCACAGGTCCTACCTGTCCCACCCCTGATTTATTTTAAACCTCCTTGGGACACAATTTGTGGCACAACACCATAAAAGGGACTAGTGTTTCCAAAGCTGCCTGTTTAAATAGAGGAGATGCATCTTGGTAGTGAGTACACATTTCAGCAGTATCAAAAAGATACTGACAATTAATTATCTTCTTAAATTTCATTACTCCCTAAGGACTGTTATTTACAGCAGCCTCAGAATGGCTGGAAGTCAATTTTAACCTCAAGCTTTTTTTACTGTGGAGCCCTGAGCTCCCTCTGCTCCCAGGCAGGAGTTCAGCAGTACATCTGCTCGGACAAAGGGGGCACGTTGTTGTCTTCCCCTGTGACCCTGAAAAGATTTTGGGCAGTTGAAGGTGATCAGTTTGCACTTGGGAAAGGGAGCACCTGAAGGGAGCAGTGGAAGCTGCACTCAGGAAAGACTTCCCTTGTGCCAGTCAGCAGTTGGCTTAAGAGAGTCTTCCACATCCCAAATGAATCCAGACACAAATGCAGTGAGCTGAGCTCCAGCACATGAACCTCCATTGTCTGATTCTGGTGACACCAGGAAGCCTGAAAACAAAAACTCAGGTAATGCCCCCCATGCAATCCTAACTGAGGGGTTCAAAATGTGCTTATTTGACATTTAAACAAAATATATGATCACCAAAAAAAAACCCCCCACCTCATAGTTGAGGAAAAAAAAAAAAACCTAATGGAGAAAACAGACATTTAACATTTTCTCCTTCCCTCACTATGTACATAACAAATATAAATCAGGGTCTCATTTCTTCCCTATTCCTGTGCTCCTGCTGTTTTATAAACTTCTCCTTCTCCTCATTTGCTATGACATTTTGGCAAATGAAAATTATTTACAGTGTAGAACAGATGATGGGGGGTGGGGGGAACAGAAATCACTTGCAGGCCTGGTTCTTGCTGCCTTTAAATATGCTCAAGAGACTTCTATTTTTCAAGGGCAAAGTAGTATCTTTTCAGCCCATAAGAAAGTTTGGACTACGCTGTAATTTGGACAAGCTCTACATCTGAAAGGACCAGACCTGATTAGATGTGTGGCTGGACCAGTTCTGACAAATACAAACCATCCAAGTTCACGTGAGTGGCTGCAGTGCCCCAAATGAAGTCTGGGGCAATTCCCTGAGCTGACCTAGTGTTCTTTTTTGACATAAACTGATACTGATGCACTACTGTGCAGAGAAATTAAGGAGTGGATTGCAGTTTTCTGAAGTCCACATCAGGGAAGATAAAGGGGCAAGGAACCATTGTAACCAAGTGATGCAATAAGGAAAGGAGACAAAAAGGAATCATCAATAAAACTGTTGATAATGCTGATAATGCCTAAAATTAGTTCTGCAGCGTAAGAAGTTAATCAAATATTCTGACCATTCCCTACAAGACAGGCACCGCTGCATGAACTGCTGCTGCAAAGAAGGAAAAGAAATAAGAACCATGTATTGTAGTTCTTCAGCATCCACACTATTCCTCCAGAGTAAAAACAGGATCTGTATGCACTTGATTTGGTATCAGTAACACTCAAATTTACTTTCTGCACAGTTCCCCACAAAACACACACTTATTATTTACAGTGGACATAACACATTATTTCCTCAAAGCAAAAACAAGCATCTATAAGAAAGCTGACTTAAGAAACCAAAGTGCCAACAATGAGACAATTATTTTGTAGCATTACTTCTAGGTAACAAGAACCTTCGGTGAATAAGTAAGAGAAGGAGAATCCTCACCGGGCAGCCTGTTATATTGAAATATATTGAAATCGAAGGACACAAGAAATAACAGAACGTGTACCTTTACTTTCTGATGAGTAGTGTACATACACGATAGAATTAAGTTCCTTTCAAAGTAAAAAGTGGATAAAGTCATAACTCCAGGTGAAGCCAGAACAGAATTCCAAGTCTAAACAGCTGGAAGCATTTCAAAAGTTCAAATCTCGAATTGAACAAAAAAAAAAAAAAAAAAAAAAAATCCCAGATCTGAGCACATTATGAGCTAATTTCAGATTTACATCAAAGTTAAATTTTAGCAAAGGCCAGCAGGATTTATCAGCTCACCTTCAAAAGGATTAAAGTTGCTTCCATACTCTGCACCCTGATGAACAAGTTTTCAAACCTTAGCAGGTTCCTCTCTATTAGGTCACGTCTCTGTCATTTCACCTCCTATTTTTTTCTGAAGTTTCTCTTTGCTACAACTGCTTTTGATACTTTACATTTCTCCTCTCCTTCCTGGATACACAGGATTACTTTTTTTCATTTAGCCAATTTATTAGCAGGCCACTTCACATGGGCTCCTTCCTATTATGTCACCTTCCTGCTTTTACTTTGAAATGGTTGAAATGCTTTGATTTAGTCACAGACCATGTGTTGACATGATCATCTTTAAAAAAAAAAACTCTCCTGGAGAGAAGTCAGGATTTCTCTGGGTTTGTGAAGTAATAAATGCCAAGAGGTAAAAAGAACACAAAAAATGTCCAAGCATCCTATTTCAAGGAAGTGTTTCTGAATTACACTGGAAAAGATGAATGACCTCGACTTCAAAAAACATACAGAGCACTAAAGACTAAAAAATTGTACTACACAGATTGTGAAAAACTTACAGAAAGAGAAGGGCAAAAAAGCCCCACCAGACTGAAAGAGTTCAGGGACCTTTTATAAGGACTAGTATGATGGGACAAGGGGGAATGGCTATGATTTGAAACAGGATAAATTTGGATTAGATATTAGGAAGAAACACTTCCCTGTGAGGGTGGGGAGGCCCTGGCACAGGTTGCCCAGAGAAGCTGTGGCTGCCCCATCCCTGGAAGTGTCCAAGGCCAGGTTGGACGGGGCTTGGAGCAACCTGGGCTAGTGGAAGGTGTCCCTGCCCATGGCAGGGGGGTGGAACTGGATGAGCTTCAAGGTCCCTTCCAGCCTAAACCATTCTATAATAAAACTATTACTAACTCTGGAAAGAAAAGAGTATCTGTGCTTTTAAGGTGCATCCATGTACAGGAATGAAATAAAACCCTGAGGGTATTAGGATTATCTACCTAGCCTTCAGAGGAGACAAAAACCCCAGAACAAAACTACTTGCAAATATTTTAAAGGGAAAAAAAAAAGAAGGTACTTTTACCTTTAGCTCTCCTTTTCCTCCACCTTTTCTACTTTTCCTAAAGCAATGGGTGTAACTTTTCCTTGGCTTTTTTTTTTTGTTGTATTAACATCCTCAGACAGTTTCCCAGGATCCAGAGCAGTTAGAGAAACACCTTTATTCCCCCAGCCTATTCTCACTGCCTACACCATCCCTGCCTCAGTAAACACTTTAAATCAAAGAATTAAGCAGTAACATGTGCTGCTCATTAGCAATGCCTTAAGCTCACCTGTATTGCTCCGTTTCTTTAAAAGGGCAGAATTCAAAGCACGCCTCACCCTAAGAAGCATTTTATTTGAGTTGTTACTGCTGTAAGCAGGAACTCAGCTGAAGGAAATGTTAATTTTTTTTAAGGCCATCTATGAAGTTTAAAAGCACTCTTTTAAATAAGAGGCCCAAATAAAGAAAACTGAATGTGAACAAGTGAAGGGGGGAGAAAGGATATTTGATCAAAACAAGCACTTTATTAATTATTCACTAATGCTACCAATCATCTTTAGGGGAAGAAAAGACTTCATAGAAAAAAAAAATCAGCCTATTTCTGTTCCTCAATGTCAATATTCACTATCAAGTGTACCTAGAATAGTTTTAAGTGTCAGGTTGATACAGTTTTAAATACCGCCAGCAAAGTTAAACCACAGCTTAGTAACTTTGTGCTTAAGTCATAGAAAGAACTGTATCTCTTCCTCAGAGGCTCAGCACACCCTTAGAGCTCAAAAGCCTCCTGTCCCTTCAAACCCTTGAACCTGCAGCAACCACAACACTGACAGAAGCAGATGCACTGGGAAAAGAAACACTGCTATGAGAAATAAAATCCAATTCAAGCTCTTCCTTAGTCATGCTAATAGACTCTGTCTCCAAGCAGCAATCCATCTGGTACTTGTGCTTTTTGCTACATCCCTACACCACAGGTAAATTACTAAAAGTCAACCTGCCCACACGAAGGTCACTGAGCTGATGTTTTACTCTTACCTATTTTTAATTTCTATTCTAAGCAAACCATTATTGCAAAAAGCCCATATGTTGATGCTATTACAGGTGGGGTTCTCCATCAGGGGGCTGCTTTTGTAATGTTGTTTGTGGGGTAAGCTTGCAATGTCTTTGGTCTCATTTGAGAGGAGAACTGCTCCGTAAAGATCTTTACTTGCATGTCTTTGGGCAAAGCATTTTCGTCCTTTGAAGCTTCTTTCTAAATGGTGGAAAAAATACTACTTTTGTCCTCCAAGAAGGGACTGTGAGGATGAGATAATTATTTAAGGTGTTCTCATTCTGATACGATGTGAGGAACGGAGCAAGGACTACACATGGAAGCAAATAAACCACGTTAGATAACAATGTGCATTTATACACAAGCTCAAGCAAATAAATTGCAAACAGCTCATGCAGTCTCAAAAGAAATCTGTAAATTGAACAAAATGTTTAAACAAGGCTGTAAGCAATCTCAGCCCTATGTAAACACTGAGAAGCTCTCTATTTCAAATTAATGTATATGCTTAACAGACAATTAGCAGGCTATTATAATCCAATCAGAGTCATCAGGCACACCATCAAAGCAAGGACCCAGTCCACACACGCTGGTGGCAGTGGGAACCCTCACTGCCCCTGTGGAAGGAGAGTGTTTACAACGGGTGAAAGCAAACCCAGTACTGAACAAAAGCCATCAAGGCTTCTGGGTGGGGGTACCTCGATTTTGGCTTAGATGTGCGATCAGCACAGCACACACTTAACTGTTTCTAGTCATTCATCAACCAGAGGATCTTTTTCCGGGCTTTTTCCTGTGCAAATTGAGTTTGTGTTTTAACTTCCCCATCGTTCAGCCAAACCTACCAGTCAGATATTCCAGTACAGCAGCCATGTACACGGGAGCACCAACACCAATCCTGTACTTTGGGTGGCCCTTCTTAATGTAACGTAGCATTCTTCCAACAGGGAATATGACCCCAGCCTTTGCCGAGCGGGAAGTCTTGGTTGACTTCTTCTTTCCACCCCTGCTGGACATCTTGTCTGTATCAGGTCTGAAACAGCACTCTACATATTAGGAAGAGAAAAGAACAAACAAAAGATATAAAGTTATTAATAAGGACTGATGCTATAACACCATATACTGAATTTCAACACAAATTGGTATTTTGGGGTAGGTGATGCATTAGAGTGCCTAAAACATACTGAGAAGTCGCCTTATGGGAGTATAGACAACACGAAACTAAAATAGTTTTCCACAGAATGTTTACTTGCCATTGAAATCTTGGCAAAATTTCAAGTAGGAAATATGTAAGACAAATTATTTCCTATAAATCGCCTTTTCTGAAATTCCTAACAGATTAAATCCAGTACCACTAATGGAGCAAAGAGTGAAGATTACCAGATTTAAAATAGAGCTTCTGCATTGGAGCAGAGGATGCTTTCTGCAACAAGGAGACTGACACAGCCCTCTGCTCTCCCCAAAAGACTTCTGGTGGGACTTTTGATGATTTGAACAGCTGTGGTAGGCCAGTTATGCTCATGAACATTGCTAACTAGGAAAAACTGTGTCCACTAAAGCTTTCCTAAAGTGTGTTCACCCTCTTTAAAAATCCCATTTTTCAAGAAGTGCGAATTGACAGAACAAAGGCCTGTGGATGGCAAAATACATCTATTGTACACTAAATGTTCTATTTTTAGAAAGAACTGAAATGACCCCCTTGAGATCTGAATCTCTTGAAACCCAACAATCTCCACATCGAAGACTGTGTTGTTTCAACACGCCCTCTAGGAATGTGCTGAACTTCCATCTGCCACCTTCCCCTCGGAGCACAGCGGTCTGAACACCCAGCAGACACCTGACAACTGTATCTCAGTTATCTCAGCAAGGAAACCTGCTGCTGATCCAGCTGTCAAACATATTCTGTTCTCTCTTTGATTTCTGCTCAGGCTGTAAATAGAAGCTGACAAATCCAAAGGGGTGGAGGGTTCACAGGCTCTCAAGGCATCTTTGAAGGCTTAGGCAATTCACTGGGGTTTGAAATCATCTCAGGGACAAGGAGACAGTCCCTATCTGCCCCTCCCTCCCAAACTCTAGGGAAATCATCAGACCTCTGTGCATCCCAGCTCTTCCCTGGCTGCACAAATCCTACCTCATACACATGCAAACTCACTGGTGTGTTCATACACTCTGCAGTGAAACCCCTTTAAGTCTGCCTTCCCATCACACCTTTTCTCTGCTTCCCTCTCCATCTTCTCTTGTTTATCCTGAATTCTCTCCTTGCCCTTATGAACCTGATTGTATTTGCTACACGTCTGAATCCACAGCTGAGAGAGCTCAGAATTCAGCAGAACAGGTTCACCAACCCCACTTCTAAGTTTTGCAATTTCTGCTCTGTGCTGACACATCCTGCAGTCCTCTAAATCTCAGTGAGTCACTGAGATTCAGACTCACAGCTATGAAACAAAGACCACTCAGGAGAACTAAAGGAACACAAGTATCAAACATGGCTTTTCCTTTCCACTTCCACATCCCACCCATCAGATTCTATACCTGCACAGCACATCAGGTAAATTAAATGCAATGGGCTTCCTGCTTGTTAAAGGTAAGCAAAATAACCCCCTCTCTGTAGCTCAGATGAAAGTCACACTACAGGAAATTTATGTCATAACCCAGACAGGAATCTTTGGCAAGGGGAAGCCATCAAAAGGGCTCCTTGTCCTTTCATCTGCTGTGGACTCAGCTCTGCAACCACCATTATTCTGTGAAGAAGAGGACAAAAGCCAATCTTCTTGCCTTGAGAAACTGCCTAACTGGAGCTCACCAATGATTTAAAACCCCATCCATTTAATTGCATTTCCTCATCTAGTTAGCACTGTCTTTGTTAGCAGGAAGGCTGGGTGGGGCTTTGAGTTGGCTATGGACCTTCTGCCAGAGATTATTTTCATATTTCATAATCCATTTTCGTCAATAGCACTACAGATGTTCAGTCTCACAACTGTTAAGCAGTTCACTGACTCGAGCACCGGGGAAAAGGGTGTGAGAAATACCTGTGCTGCTCCACAGCACCTTTGGTTTGGAACCGATGGGTGAAGGATGAAAACCGAAATTTTTCCAGAGAAAATCTGCAAGCCTTAAGCAGTAAACTTCTATTAACCATTTAGCTTATGAGTTTATGGGATAGTCAGAACAGCTGGGAGAGAATATGGAAATCCTTACTTCCTGATGTTGTTGGGAGAGTGTTGGTCATCAGCTGCTGTAACATTTAGATCAAAACATTACTGAAGTAGGAACCAATACAGAATAACACTGACCCATATACAAATTTCATAACATTAGTTTATCACCTCTCCTAATTCTACAAGTGATTTTCTCCCTTTATTTTATACACTTGGTGACATTTTTTGCATTAATACTTAGGATAACCCTGGACCTATTGTGACAATTAACCTAGTCCCTTCATACAGAACATTAAAGACCTTTCTGTCTGTAAGTTTATTTGTAAGGAAAAGCTTTGTCTGGATCAGGAAGGTGGTGGTGGGGGGGCTGCATACTGGAAAAACCAAGAACTTCTGGAACTTTTAGTATTAAAGGTGAAATGGGATAAAGATGAGCTTCCCATCTCAAGGATCCCATTCCTACACCTGGTGAATCACTGAACGTTTAGATGCTGGGGGTGGAGGGTGGGAAACTTAACTGGGTTTTAAGCACCACTTTTGCTGTTGCCAGCCACGTAATTTGGGAGGTGAAAGTGAGAGCCTGGCATGGCAATCCTCTTTAAGAGCTTCATTGTGTACTCAGGATCATTACTTTGCAGAACCTGTTTTGTCCTGCCTTTGAGCTGAGGGATGGCCCAAGGAGCTCAGAACTTGCTCCATCTCCACAGAAAAAGCGAAGGGAAAGAGATTTCACTTGCAAAAGGAAAATTCCACAAGGAAACGGACTGAAGTGAAATGTAAAGAGCATGGCAACAGATCAAAACCCAAAGAAAGCCGTGTGCCTTCCATGTTCTGAAATGGTTTATCTTTGTAACACCAGAAATTCTGGAATGCTGCCAACACTAATGAACCAGAGCTGTTTGCTGAGTCACCGGGAGCCCGCAGATCAGAGGCAACCAAAGAAACCTTATCACAAGCACCATAGTTCACACAGGATTTGAGTGGCATGATAAGTAAATATATTTTTAAATGAATCACAGTCAGTGACAGTCCAACGGACCAGTACTTTCCCATCTTTCTTTCTTCTCTCCTGCCTTTGCAATGGAATTATTGAGAAACTTTACCAAATACGTTGCAAAGTCTCCAAAGATTTGTACAATAAAATGGGTTTGTTTCAATGTGACAGTTCACAAAATTATCACTGTGACAATCAGGGGATATCACTGAGGACTCAAGTATCTATGTTCACCTTTCACTTCAAATCAAACTGAACACTATGTTCTACAGTGTCTCTGCTGCGCTTGGACGCAGACTGCCCTTGGTGCAGAATTTAGCACCTGATCCACAGCCTTTTGAAAACCCCTTAAGGACTGCAGCAAGACTCACACTGCTTTCTAAGATGCCCAAATGCACACAAACGAGACTTGATGGTATATTAATTGGGTCACAGCAAAGACTCAAGTTACAAGGCTCCTCTGCTGTCATGTCTTTGTGAGCCAGAAATACATATTCTAAGAAAACGTTAAGGTGTTGTGATGAAATCACCATAATTAACATTTTTCTGGTTGAAATTGGCTGTAGGAGCTCTGGTTGGCCATATTTTCCTGCGTGAAGATACTCTGCTGAATGACACTTTTAAATACCATCTTCCTAAAATGCACATAGGCATCTGCTTTTCTGAAAGGTTTAACATCATGTAATTCTGAAAGCACAGGCTGCACGTCCTGGCAAAGTGATACTCAAATTCCAAATACCAGTTCTTCATTATCTGAGTCGATTTGCCACTTTGATCAAAGAGCAGTAATAAAACCACCCTGCTATTAATAGTTTTCAGGTACTGGTTCTTAATGACTAAACAAATTACTATGAATGCTGCTGCTGTCAGGCAGGGACTGTTCTGATCGTGGGCTTACACTGCTGTATTAACTGCACTCAGCAAAGAGATGATTAAATTTAGATCTACATCATCATCTCAGTACATGTAGTGGAATCCAGGAGATCATTACTACAATAGGAAAAATACAAAGATGTAGTAATTATTTTCCTCTTCTTTCAGTACAAAGACTAAGCTGGAAAGTTCATTTTTGTACCACAAAAGAGATTAGCTGCAATGCTATTTTCTTTCCATTGTTTCAAAAGATTAACAATATAAGTGCTGCCATTCTCCCTTAAATCTCTTTATGTACTGCAATAATAGCCGCTCGCTGAACTCCTTTTGAAAAGGTGCATTTGAATTTGCTTTGACAACTAACTTGCTCTGTTCCTGGCTAATCAGAAGCTAGTCTGGCATATTTATAAAATGTGGGTACAAAATGGGCTCTAGTAGTGCCTGCCTAGCAAACGGTGGCTCAGCCTGGCACTGTGGGTTCTAGGTATAACAGCACTGAGAACACCTCTCACTCAGTTATTTGATCTCATGTGACTTCAAACTTTAGCTCAAGTTCTCCATCAAAGCAGTAACTCTTTGAGGTCTGAAACAGACAGTGAAACCAGTTGTGAAACCAGTGAAACATCCGCTCCAAAACGACATTTATTCATCACCTGGAAAGGTGGTACCATACATACATTTATTTTCACTTGGCAAACCGAGAGAACACTCCTCATTTAGGAATGCTCACTAGGTGCACTTGCCGTTGAAGACTGAGAAGGCTAAAATTCCCAAGACATAAAGGATGGGAAGAAGAGGAATAACATTTTCACAAAATCTGTGTGCTAAACAAAACACTATTGCACAATTGTATTCGACTGGCACAAGTCCCTCCCTCCCACAGTGGGTCTGAAACACCAAAACAAACACCCCTTAATGTGCAAACCTCCACACTGAACAGTGCTGGGAGTGTGACAAGAGTTTCAGCTGGGCACCCTGCCACCAATAGTCAGGAAAACGTAAATACAATTGTCTTCACTGGCCACTGCTGGGAGAACTGGCCCAAAATAAGCCCATTTGTACATTATAGGTTTTTGTATACTTGACAGGAAGCAGAAAAAATTGATCCAGGGCCTTAAAGCACTAGACGGTTTGTGAAGTCAATGGTCAGAAAAACTTGTTTTAAAGCATATTTTGAAAACTCCTTTGCCCCTTGACATTTTTGGAAGAAAACAAAAACATAATAAACAATTCACATGGATGTTTCCAGGGCAAAATCTGGATGCAGAATGAAATTTAAGATAGATGCTACACTGCTGAGGGGAGTGCAAGAACTCGACCCACTGAGGTCATGAATTCTGTGATTCTCACACCGCTCCTGGAGCAAGGACCAGGAATCCTGCCCATCCTGTCTTTAGAATGGGTCTGGAAGGGACTATAGCTTCTTTATGCATTGACAGCATCTTTCTCTAACAAGAAAGCAAGACAGCCCTGCATTCTTTCCACAAGCACTGCATGTTTCTTTCCCAGTTTTACCTCCTGAGTGGACAAAACCTAATGCTCACAGCACTGCCCACTGGGCCAATATTCCCTCTCCCAGTGAAGGACCTATCTGAAGCCTCTTCTTTCCTCTTGTGGCATCAGTTCCAGATTCCTCCTCCTTTATCCCTACTTAATAACCTTTTCTGTGGAACAGACAACAGGCCTTGATGCCACTTGACAGAGTTGTACAAAAATACTTCCGAATTTCTTTGAGAGCTCAGGTTCATGAGTGTTCTTCCAGAGTGTGATTATGTATCACCTTTCCTATCATGAGAATATCTTGTATCAAAGCTCACTGCTGTGCACTGGCAGAACCAGGCAACTCCTAAGGACAAATTTAAACATACCAATTTCTTTTAAGTCTAAGCTTGCAGTAGTGGACTTCTCTTTTTGCTAATGTTGATCTACAAAATAAGCAGTGCTTAAGTACTCTTCCTGTACTACTGTCATTAAGCCAAATTCCAGTCTTGTTACTAGTTTTCAGATCAGTTATGGCTTAATCTACACTGTCAATATCTGGCTTTGCTGGGAATCAGAAGGGTATACAGTATAAACAGCAAAGCAAAGTTACTCTTTAGGGACCCAGAAGGCCCAGAAGGAGATTTCAGTGTGAAAGGTTATGAAACATAATGCAGCAAAATAACCTGCAACCATTACTAAGTAAACAACAATCTAATTCCTTTCTTTCATAACACTTTGGGAAAAAAAAAAAAAGCCCTCAAAACCAAACACATTGGGTAGTTTTTTAGGAACCACTTGATACAAAATCTCTCATACCCAATTGCATTAAAATACATTTGTCAAAGCAACTCTAATTGTCTTGTTCCCACTTCAGTATTTCAACTCTGGGCTGTACCCAAGAACCCAGGTACTATTTTTATTAATTGCACTCTTGCTCCTTAGCTCATTTACTTCTTCCACTCTTCAGAATGGGGGAGGCAGTGGATCTGCAAACTTCCCTACAGACCTGTTGCTAAGTGACAGCTACACACGGTCCTGGGGGAAAAAAAATGGTTGTTCATTTGTACGGCCAAGAGATAAATAACAAGCCTCATCCCAATATATTTCAACTACAAGCCTCCTTCCATCCCCAGTTTTCCACCACCCTGCCTGCACACGAGCTGGCTCCCACTGCCGGCTTCAGACGCGATTTCACGGGCCTTCCGCAACTTACTTGTAGAGATTGCGGGGGGAAAACAAAAGGATTGCGGGAAGACGCAAGTTGCGAGGGGGAGTTTGCCGCCCTCGCCGTCCCCCACCGCGGGCTGGCGGCAGCGCTCCCGTGCCGGACCCGGTGCGGAGCGCCCGGAGCCCGCATTCACCTGCAGTGCCCGCGGTCCCCTCGGAACACCCACACCCAGCCGGTCCCCACGGGCCGCTCCAGCCCTGCAGGCACACATACTGCGGGGCTCCTCGGCAAGTGACACTTCCAAAAGAATGGCGAGCCCCGTCTCTTCCAGCCGAGCGCCTGTTTATTTATTTATTTATTTATTTATTATTTATTTACTTTGACCACTCTCCGCTTGCGGTTTAAAAAGCGCCATTTGGCTTTTGTTTTTCATTAAGCCGTTCGCACGCCGCAGGTAACTTTGGCGCCGCGGGTTCCTCCTCCCGAAGTGAAACGCACGGGGTTAAAA
>VXAY01007106.1:58567-116745 GCA_013399855.1 Oxyruncus cristatus | reverse complement strand
AATTTTCAGGGGGGGGAAAAAAAAAAAAAAAAAGAAAAAGAAAATGTTACACTATGCTGTGGTGATTTGAAGGGTGAAATTTTGCAGTCTTTTGGCCAGGAGTGGTTTGCAGAACTGGAGTCTATAAAATCTAGAGTCCTACTGGACACAAACCCAGGCAGGAAAGCAAAGCAGACGGGTGGATCAGGGCCTGCCAGGTTACCCTGACTTCCTCCCAGCTATGCAGGAGAAGAAAGGGAATTGGCAGCTGTTGGAAGCACATGATGACATAACCCCATTGCTGCAGAGACAATGTGAATTACAGGCAAGACACTGCAGAAAATTATACAGAGGGAAATTTCAGTTGCAGAGGCTACAGAAAAAACTACAGCTTTCATCTAAACCAGGCCAGTCCTGCCCTGGTGACACTAAACCTGTGACAAAGGACTCAAAGGAGAGGTGCAAAGCACCACAAAAATCACGTTCAAAGCAAATGACACAGGCTGGAGAAAAACTGCTGGAAAATGCCCACGTGTTTGGAAGCGCTGAAATATTTTTCCTCTGAAAACACGCTCCTGTACTCAAATCAGTGAGCAGAATGCCTCAGGAGAGAGAAGGGAATAAAGGAAGCTGTGAAATGAGTATCTCGGCACCCATAAGGGATGCAGCACTTGGGAGCAGATGGACAAACTGCACCAGACCCAAGTAACATTGAACAAAGCCCGACCCAGAATTTATTACCAAATACTGTCAGTTCAGTGAATGCATTTCACCTGGCAAGAAGGAGAATTTTCTCCATAGTAAGTGCCCAAGAAAGGAAATTTGGCAACTGCAGCTGGAGCAGGAGGGCTGCTGTGGCCACAGGGGGTGTCATAAAGAACTCCAGGAAGCGTTCCAGGAGGCAGGTCATCCCTGCCTGGGTGGGCTCAGACAGACAGCCCTGCTCTATTCCTGCCGTCTCCAAAAATTACCGGCGTCTCGCTGGCCCCCTCAGCAAACCTCAGCAATCCAAAGGCCTGCCTGGTGTGCTTTCTGCCACAGCACAAGCCTGACTTTGCTGAGCTAAGGGTCTGTTCCAGTGCTGGGTCTGGTGTTGCAGTTTCACACCATCACCCTGTCGTGGCTCACCAGGAGCCGATGCTGAGTCAGCAGTTCACTCCACGAAGAATTCTCCAAGGAAAGCTACAGAAAGCAAAGCAAATATATGGCATTCCACTCTTGATATGCTATAAACCTCCTTTCCAGCCTCGTGGTGCAGTGCTTCATGCCTGATGGCAGCATACTTGTGTACTTGGGTGTTTGCAGTCCCGGCATCATTATACCTGCCAGTTTGGAAGGGAGTTACAGACATAAGGGAAGAAAAATGTGCAAAGGATGAAGGCTGAGCTACTGGCAAGCTATAAACCTCCCTCAACTGTAAGTGGAAAATTCTGCCAAGATCAGGCTATTTCTCTTTTTAATTAAATAAACTTTTCTCATATTTCTGTTGGACTCGATGATCTTAGTGGTCTCTTCCAACCTAAACCGTTCTATGATTCTATATTATTTCTCTTTTCTTCAGTTTCTAAACAAAACCTCTCTGCCAAGGTATGGGGTATGAGGTCAATGGGATGCACCTGAAATCAGATGGGATCCCACGAGTAATGTGCTGCTTGGATTCCCACATTTTAACTGCAATATTTCCAGCACAATGGTTTTTATTTCAGACATCAAAAGAAATGAACAGGCATTAAAAAAAAAAAAAATAAAAAGAGAAGAGGGAAGGAATTCAAAGTCAAGGACGATGATTTGCTATACAAGATAAAAGAAGGGATGGAGAGGTAACACAGGATTTCACCTTTTGAGTTGCATCTGAACCTCAGCCAGTCAGTTCTGCAATGAACTCCGGATTTATTTGGATTTGCCGTGTGTTCTGTGTGATCTTGTCCTTTACTGCCAACATATCAGCCACTGGGAGCAAAATTGCTGCTAGAGTATTGCAAAACTGGCTCTATTGTAATGTCTTTCGGTGAGGGTCAAACAAAGTTAGGGGATTTTACATTGGCCAGGGTTGAGGCCTGTTTGGACAGTCACCTCGAGACTGTCACAGACACTGCTAGGAGAGGCCAGTGTCGCTTTATGTGTGTGCCAAAAAGATGGCAAATTGCAGGGAGGCTGCGGAGAGCAAGCCTTCACTTCATTAGTCACTAAATTACGACAGATGGTTTTAAAATGACTTCATCAGCAGTGAGGCTTTGTTTGGTGCAGAGCTCCCTGCCATCACCTCGGGCTGAAGACAAAGCAGACAGTGGGTGTTTTATTGTCACGTCTTTGCCGACTGCTGCCAGTCAGAGGGAATAAAGAGACAGGAGCGTAAGGTGGGGAAACGGCTGTGGAAGAGGATTATAGAGGATCATCACCTTTGGCTTCTTGGAAACTCGTGGCTTTTTGTTAAAGCACTGTTGTTTCTGTGCAGGAGCTCCTGCTCTTGTATCATGCAGCTTTAAGTGTTCAGGAGACCTATGGGAGCTCATCACCGGGGGCTATTGCTTTTTTTAGGTTGTTCTCCTCACAGTGAAGTGCTCCCTCCTGCTGCAGAGAGCAGTGTGGTTGCTGTGGCTGTGCCTGGGTGCCTCTGCACGTGGCTGTGCTGGAGGTTGCTGTGATGCACACACAGCTCTACTCTGCCACACTCCTTTCTTTGAATCCGGGAAATAGCTCCAAGGCCACGAAAACAGTCGTTCAGGTGGCAGAGGGGACCCCCCGGTTTTGCTGTCCGACTGGGGTAATTGCTGAATTAAGATGAGGAGGTTGTGGTCAGTTTGCAGTGGGTGAGAATTGCCACTGACTGTTTTGAGGAGAGCATTACAGCATGAGAAGCAAAGGGACGGAACATGCAGCTGGAACCAGCAGGTCTGAGCTGTTGAGGCTGCAAGAGGATTCACTGGGAGAGTTTGGTGATTTTATCAATTAAGTACCTCTGTCAGATATCCTGAAGATGTGTATTTTCTCATTAGGCAGTACTTGCAGTGTATCATGAGGTATTTATTATTTTGCTTTATATTGCTATTTGTCAGTGCTCTGGATTGTGTAAAATACGCTGGAGTGGCACATTCTCCCTGGCTCCTGGACTCCCATTATCCAGGCAGCATTAGCTGGGCTGTATCTATTTCTCCAGATGGCATACAAGAGATATGGAACTATATTAAAACATTTAAATGTACAACCCCAATGACTGTACTTTGGTTATCAGAGAAGCTTTCAGCTATAAAAGAAGAATTAATGTAATTAAACAAAAATTCAGTATTAAGATAATAGAGAAACTTGCAGGGAATGTAGCAGAATGGGAAGACACGGGGCAGTGATGGAGTGTGATTGTGTCTAGGACTTAGTCTGTACTTTCAAGAAGAAATAAATCCTGGATGTAACTACAGAGCTGGCAGGGAAATGGGAATGAAGGGATGCTGGAACAGCTTCCACAGGGTCTGGCAATAAATAGTAAGAGGGTCAGAGAAATTGTGAATAAGTCCAGTATTGTACTGTAAGTTTAAGGGCACAGGAGGGGGAGAGTGGCATGACAGAAGGTCATCTCCCATGCACAGCCAGCATGCCAGGAGGTCCCTGGTTTGCTCAAGAACTTAAAATATTTGGGACCCACTCAGATCTTTCTCCTTTCCAGTCCAGAGAGGCCTCACTGCACAAGGTTTTGAGTCTCACCCATTTCATGGTTTGGTTGATGCCCATATATGAAATTATTAGGAATATGAGAGGATGCTGTCCACATCCAGCTGGTGAGTAACCAAGGTGGGATTCTTATTTTTGGGAAATATCAACCTTTCTCCATGAGCCAACTCAGTTCCAGGCTGTGCATCTAGGAGCTGGAGCTGGTGCCTTTGGCATCCCAGAGACACTCATTATGGTTTTAGGCAGCTGATGGCAGGATAATGCATATGGAGCAAAGATTTTCAGATGGCTGTCAGGAAAATACAGGGGCAAACAGAGTTGTTAAAGAAGCAGAATTAGTCCAAGTCTTCTCTACATCAACCTCTCAGCAGTGCTGTCATTCAGAGTGACAGTTGAAAGCAAACCTTTCTCTGAGGAAACCAAGCTGCATTTTCCTAATAAGGGAGTCATCTCCTCAGTGAATCTGGGAAGACACGGTGCAGTTCCACCTTGCAGGAAGGAATGGTTTCAAGACACAGCATTTTTATTCACTGTGTCTTGACAGCCTTGCCACCCATCATTGTGTTTTTCCAGTTCGGACTCAGGAAGACTAAAGTAAACCAAAATAAATCTAGAGAACAAGAGCACTGTTTTTCCTCTTTGGTTTGGTTTATTTTGTTTTTTTTGACTCATTCTTTCCCAGAGGCATCTACGTGTTCTGTAGAAATGGCAAGTGGTAGAATAGAGCTGAAGTTGTTTTAACTTAAAACAATTAAAGGCCTTTTTGTGGCAAACCTGTGCTGCTGTACTGAGCAGGTAGCTGCCTCTGAAAGGCTTTTGAGCATTTACAGAAGAGTTACTTTATGATTTTTTTGCTTTACTTCAGACCAAATTTGTCCCTCCAAAGAGACTATTAAAAAACTTGAACCCAAAACATGCCAAGGTTTACATTAAATGCTGGCAACAAGTGGAAATCAAAGCAGAATAACATGAAAGTTCCCTCTACATGTCTGCAAATGAATGCTCATGAATCCCAGTGATGGCCAGATGTTCTGTCCAAGAGGTGGATCTCTGCAGCTGGACTCCAAGGTTTGAACCCATCAAAGCCTAAAACTCTGGTACAAATGGCAATAAGAACAGTTTACTTTGGTGTGCTCACATTTCCAGGCTGAGAGCAAAGAGGTTGTACAGTGAAGAGGAAAGAACTTTCAAACTGTCTTTGTTTAAACTGGCTTCAGAAATAGAAATAAGCAGTTGTACCGATTGGAAATATATGGCCCTGGGTTATCCATTGGGAGCCCAGCTCCACAAAAACAATGGTTCTGCACCCTTTGACCCCAGAAAACAATGTGCTCATGGCATTTAACCCCAGTGACACTCTGGAGGTTGCAAACCAGCCACGCTGGGAGATGTTCTGTGCTTAGTAAGGTGCAGAGTGTGTCTGCTCCCTTTGCCACTTCCCTGTTCAGTGCCATTGGTCAGTGCCTTGCCATGGTGTGAAGGCACCAGAACTGCTCCGCTTGAGTCGTGTGAGAAGCAAATTACAGCTGCGGTTTTTGTTATCACCTCGCCACAACCCCTATTTCTATGATTCATATTGCTTTAAGAGATTAGTTTTCTTTACCATTTAGCCTTTCTCAATATTGCTGCCTGAACCAAATTTATGTCTCGGATAAAGCTATGTCCTCTTTTTATTGAATCCAGGTACTTTTCATAATGAAACCGAGGTCACGTGATCTTTGATTGCGGTACTTTAAATTCTTTATTGAAAATGTATATTATATATTTTTATGACATTAATTAAATGTCTCAAAATAAATGACAACATAAAAAATAATTAATGTCTCTGTTTGGCTCATTATCTCTTCGGATTTGATTTGTGTTCAGAGCTGGAAGTCCATCTGATACATATAGATTTAGGTATTCCAGAGCACTGCCTCACGGCAAAATTTAGGACTGAAGAGAGATTTCATGAGTGTGGCACTGTATTTTTTTATTTGCTTGCAAGTTCCTTGGGTAAATTGCATTCTTGTCTGCACAGGATGTTATTCCACCTTCATCACCAGAGAGTATGCGAGTGCCTTCCAGCCAAGCATTATGTGATCCAGCTGACATCTGCCATGCTCATTCCCTCTTTCATCCTCACCCCAACGTGTGCATGTTTTGTTGTTGGGTTTAGATCTACATGATGCCATGTGTCGGTGTTACACAAAGTCATCTGTGCATCAAACACTCTTCTAAATAACTTGCATATTGATTCTGCAAGACCCCTCTGGTTTATGGCCTGAGATTCTGAAAACTGAACTGGAGGTATGAAACTATTACAATCTTGCAAGACAGAAATAATTACAAAATCCATCAGGATTTCATTATCTCTATGTATATTTTTATATTATTCCAACATCTTGGAGATCTTTAACCCTGAATTAGGCCATTTGTACTGGAAGCTGTACAGTCTGTACTTTCAAATCATTTACAATCCAATTATAAGACAACAGATCTTGTCTTTTGATACATTAAACCATCTTAATGTAGAAAAATGATGCAACTGACTATTAAATCTAATAGACAATTTCTGAATGTCAGCAGAACTAGATTGCTGTTAAGTCTTGCAGGTAATTCCTATATGGGTATTATTATTAATATTGTTATTGTTGTTATTATTATTCAAAATAATAATGTGCTGTACAAACAGTGCCCAAAAGGTGTTTAAAAAGTCTTTCTGGTGCACAGCAGGGAGTTCAGGTGCTGTTCAGATCCCAGTTCAAACCCTGCCCAGGGCTTCATGAGAGAAACCATCTGACAAGCTATTTCAGGGGAATATGGAAGCACTTGAGAGACAAGTCCAGTGTTCCAGGACGATTGACATTTATTGACTTCCTGCACCATCTAGCGGGGATTAAAATTAATTGCTTTCATTTTATGAAGACTCTGGGCTGTTCAGGATGCCCGTGGCTGAGAACAGCACTGGAGGACCCAGTTCTGATCCTTTGCAGGACCAGGCTTTTTTGGGATCATCAGTGCCACCAAAGACAGAGAATAACTGTCACATCCAGTGACACACAGGGATCAACCCGCCTGGATTGAGGCCACAGGAACTATTGGGAAGGGCAGACCTCAAGGAGCATGACTGGTGTGTCACTGAACTGTGGGCATACACGGGACTGGGAAGTCAGGCAGGTCTCCTGGCCATGGGAAGCAGAAAATCCAATAAAAGACTTGGAGAAAATACCTGCCCACAATTCTGATGGGCTCACTTTGTGGTTGGGGTGAATTTCAAGAGAACTGTAATTCCTCCCTCTCTCTCATGACCTGGTTGGATTTAAGCTCTGAGGCTGTGCTGAGTGAGTCGGACTTAGGAATAACACTTTTCATCAGACCTGAAGTTTTTCAGGTCGCTCTGCAAACCACAGGGGAGGAGCCAAGATCTGATCCTGCAGGTGGAGCAAGATCCACTGCTGTAACTTTTATATAAGGCATTTCCTTGACCATAATTTGCTTAATTATCAGTGAACAGGATGACATTAGGTGATTAAACTCCTAATTTTCTGTCCAGGAAACAGGAGCAGCTTTTCCTGTTGCTGGGCAACACAGATACGCCTTGAAATTTGGTTAAAGTAATGAGTGATAAACATTTTTAAATAGACATGATATGCTGACAGAGGCAACCCTAATTGCTATAAACAGCCAGGGGGTTGGAAAACCCCACCTACAGAATATAGTTCATGAATAAAAAAGTTGCTCAGGCTAACTGCAAGGGAGGAATCTAAAGAAAAGTTGGAAGAAGGGGAGAGAGATCTCCTCCCCTGAGAAAGAGTGCTAATTGTTTCCATATGACTGTGGTTGTTATTCCTGGTGCAGTCCTTGCTCAGTCCACCCATTACCCTTCCCTCCTTAGAGTCTGTTTGCTGGACATGGCCATCCACGTCTGTGTGTCATCACAGCAGTAAAGGAATCCCTCTCTGCTGGGAAATCGGTGCGTCAGAGGCTGGAAATTTGTCTGTGGAAAATGTTCTTCACCGCAGAATTTCTCCCTTTCCAGACCAGGGCTTACCTTGACCTTATTTCTTGAGAAATTGGGTCCGAGCGGCTTTGAAATGCTGCCCCTGTGGCTTGACAAGTCTCCCTTTAGCTTCAGTTCAGCAAGGTCCCAAGTGGACCCAGAAGGAGTTGGGCCCTACAGAGGCATCTGCTCAAGATCCTCCTCCCGGAGAGGTCCCAGCAGTCCCTGGCAGATGTGATGGTGACAGAGACTCTGGGAGCCTTTCCTGGCAGTGCTCAGCTTTGTAGCATGACACAAACCAGAAAGGACAAAGGCCTGCACGTGGGGTCTACTTTGTTTTCTCCTTCTGAGTGCAGGACTCCCGTTTTTCGACACGAATTTCACAGTGGCAGAACATCACTCAGTCCTTGCTCTAACATCCCCTATTGTTTCCAGGTTTGCTGTGGCACAGTTTCATATGCCTTTGTTGCAGGTTTTTATTTTTGTTCTGTTTTCTTCTCCTTTTGGTTTGACACTGCCTATCACTGACACCCACTCCTCTGCTTCGTCCGTTTGGAAAGGTCTCTGCTGCCTTTCACTGCTCTTGATGTGAGAGGCAACTGGTGTGTCAAGTGTGTTACTGAACCACTGCAGCTGCCACGCTCTTGCTCTCCAAACACTAGCATTATGACTGTTTCAAAATGTAGTGTTTTAAAAGCCCACCCGGCAGCACATCAGAGCAATTGTCTTCCTTAAAGATGCTCCTGCATTCCCACCGGTCACCACAGCGATTTTCAGCTCAAAATAATCCTAAAGCTGATCGAGAAAGTCTCATTTCTCACCTCCCCCAGAAGGCAAAGGGCCTCCCACCACAGCAGCGTGCTGTGACATTTCCTGCTGGTTGGGATGCTGGATCTGCCGTGGGTGATGTTCAAACACCTGCCTCACGGGTCCCACCGACAGAAGCCAACAGCCCCTTCCCTGGGGAGACCTCACTCCTGTGGCACCAGCAGCTGCCTGTTAACACAACCCCTGCCTGGTGAGCACAGCAAGCTCCCTGGTCTCAACAGTCTTCAAGTGTCTCTAGAGCCTGTCTAGCAAAGCATCTTCCTAGAATAAAGAATCTGGTTTTCGTAGGCACTTGTGAATATTCATATTTAGATTTGCTAAGAAGAAAAAAAGGAATGTCAGCAATTCGGGGTGAATGTGATACTGAATTAATTTTTTTCCTTTTCAACTCTTTTTTTTTTTTTTTTTTTTTTTGGTAATTTTNCCTTTTCAGCTCTTTTTTTTTTTTTTTTTTTTGTGGTAAATTTTGCCAAAACGTGCTTTAATTGTGTGCTTTACTTTGACAGATCTGGCAGAATTGCAAACTGAAACGACTGCAGATGCCGTGCTGAGCACATAGAAATGGAAACTCCATGAATATCCCTCCTAAAAATCTGGCTTTGAGGACTTGGTTTACTTTTATATGTTTAATTAATTAATCCAGGTGCTGAGAGGCTGAAAGTGCTGGTTTGAAACGCCCCCTCTTGATTTCCTCCTCTCTGTGTGTTTGTGCCAAAATCTCAGATATTTTTGCTGCTGAGACTTGTTGACCACAAGGAGGGGTGAGCTTTGTCACCTGGTCATGATCCCAGTAAGCATTACAACCACTTCATAACCCAAGAATAAATGAATATTAAAGATCCCAAGCCTGCTCTGTTTATACTTCGTGCTTGAACTCGGGAGGTTTCTTGGCTTTGTTGTTCACTGTGAGATTGTCTGTGTAGCCTTAATGGATCTGTCCAGCACATACCTGCAGACATTGCTTTCTTTGCTTCTCATTTGGATTCTGATCATAATCATAGAAAAAAAAAAAGCCTTTCTGGGCCTTAGGTGGGTGTTAATAACTAATGGGACCCCAACAAATCGCCTGAAATACAAAGGTGGGTCAGATGAATGGTTTGTGTATAAGTAACTCCTGGTGAACCATCAGGTGGGAATTAAAATTTAATTTAGAATGTACTATCACTGCTGCAGTGGTGGTGGTGGTGATTTACTTGATTGACTGCTGGTTTCTTTCACCTTTGCAAGCCTTAGGTTTTTACTATCTGAGGAAATTAAGGCTGAATTGCAGCAGGAAATTCCCTGTACCCAGGTGTTTCTGGTTATCCCATGAATAACTCGGCTGGTGGGGAGGCAAGGATTAGGATGGGATGGTTTGGAATCTAAATGATTCTCGCTGCTCAGTACCACACATTGACATTCTGTCAGCCAAGGATGGGAAAATCCTACGGAGCTGGGCAACAGGTCCAGCAAGCAGAGATAATTTCATCATTCCTTCTCAGTACCTAGGGTGGGAAACTGGTTTTGTTAGGTTGTCCTGACTTAATGCACTGAATTTAAGAAACACTACTGAACTCTGCTGGGTCATGATTTGAGTTGCCTTAATAATGCAGTTGCTACTCTACTGCTCCTGTTCTCCAGCCTGACTTTGTGCTGATTTTCCTTCCCAGATGAAAGCAGGAGGGGCCCAGCCTCAGGTCCACTGCTTTGCTGGGAGGTGGATCAGGCTGGAAGGTCTCCAAATGACTGAGCTGCTCTTTTGTGAATGAACACAATCAAACCCAGTGTTAATTCAGGGACTGATGACCCTGTGCTGAACCATGGTGGTGGTGACAGGCTTCATAATTCAGCTAAGTAGGTGAACAGAGAAACAAACACACCTGCGTGAAAATAGTGCTTTCTGACCCTAAAATTCAGGATGCAGTGGACACACCGTGCAGTGGCAGGCCAGCTTGGTTGGCATGGAACATACCCACTGACTTCCCTTCCCTGCCAGGCTCTGGGAATGCAGCTTCTCCGTTGCTCTGGTATGTGATGGATGTGCCCTGTTAGCCAGTCCTGTGGCAGCTGTGACCTCTGCTCTGTGACCAGTTCCTGGCGTGTGCAAAGGTTACTCAAACACAAAATTTGCTGTCTGCCCTGGGCTCAGAACCCTCTGAGCTATGAGGCCTCTTGGTCAAGAGATCCCTCAGCAAGAGTCGAATAATCAGGAATAAACGTCCTGGAGCCTCGGTACAGGTCTCAAAACGTAAACTACGAGAATTCCCACTCCATTCTCACTTCAGCTGCTCAGGAGAAATGAAGGGCTTAAAAGAGACAGAAATGTCCTTTCCTTTGCCCTAAGCTGAGGAGCCCATATTTCATGCACTGCAGTGAAGGCAGCAGCTGGCTCTGGGAGGCTGCTGTGCCGTGCAAGCTGGCAGCCAGGCTTGGAAAAGAAACGCGGTGAGTGAGCGAGAGAATCATTTCCCCAAGCCTCCCAAGCTCTAATTCCTGCAGACCCCTGGGCTCGGTTGCATTGTCGAAGTGAAGTGGATGGAAAGAGGATCATTTCCCTCAAGAAGTCATTAAGTAAAATGACTTCAGATTATTCAGGGTTTCAGGTACCGCAGCAGCCTAATGGGGTGATGATAACCAGTTACATCTCCCTGGCCTGTGCCAGCAGACACAACCCGAGTTTTGTAAAACACCAAAGGTATCAGCTCTCCTCCAAACTGCAAATGAAATAGCCCCAGAATAGAGTAAATCTGTGCAAACCATCTTCACTGCCAAATGGAAATGTAATTTGCAGGCATTTCTCAGCAGAGAAAGTCCTTTCCTACAGCAGAAGAAATTCAAGCAGCCACATGGAAATACTTTAATTTCGGCAGTAACCATCAGAGGAGATGGCTGCTGCAGATCATGGAAGCCAGGTAATTTAGCTCTGTACTTTAAATACGTGCAGTGCCAAGGAATATGAGGAGATGTGGAATGTTGAATGCAGCCCTGCACCAGCAGTGCTGCAGTGCCGGGGGGGAAACCAGAGCAAAGCTCATACTGAGCTGATTGATACCTTCATGGAGCCACAGCACGATATTCCAGCTGGGAGCTGGCTTTGAAAAGCCTGAGCTCTGCTGTTTGCCTCTTAGTCATGAGGTATAAGCTGAGCCTGGACTTTGCCACCTTCTCCAGGGTGTGATTCCGACAGTCAGCAACCCGTGTCTGCCAGGGGGTGAGGCGTGGAGCTGATGCCCCCTTCCAGTCTTCAGCCCTCCCTCCCTCTCTCCCAGGTCCCTACCTCCAAACCTGTGAATCCAAATAGCTCCAGGGGAGGTGGATTTTTCCACCTCATTCCAGGTCTAATTTCTCTTTCGAACTAGTACCGTATATCTTCCCCCACCTCCCACTTGTCACTTTATGGCTTGCTGGATCTGTTTCCTTTAATGCTTGAAAATATACAGTTAAAATCACCTTAAAATTTACTAATATGCCTTTTTATTTGAAAGGCTTATTTCCCTGAAAGGCTTTCCCAGTCTTATTTGAGGGCATGCTCTCTAATATTAAACATTTCTTTTGTTAAAAATGGGTGCACATCTGTTTGATATTTAACTCGAAACAAATGGTGAGAGTGGAGAACATAAGCAAAATTATGCTTTAGATAGCTATAAAAGGTCATTTTTGCTTTAAACTACAAAGGATGAATAGGGGCATATGACACACATAATAAAGGCAGAGATGGGTTTAAAATGCCCTCAGGCTACTCTGAGGTCAGCTGCTAGCTCATAAGAAAAGACAGATTTTGCCTCTCTCTTTTTTTTGCCACCCAAAAGTGTGGATTGCAAGCTGGGATCTGTGTGCAAGGAAGGTCACTCGGTCTCCGTCTTAAAACCCATCACATTTTTCTCTATCATTTTCCTCAGGGATACCGAACTCTTCAGCTTACTAATTAAGCAATTGGCTCCAAATTAAGCCCCCTCACTTCCTGGCTGAAAATTGGGGAAGGGTTTAGCTTGTCATGCTGAAGAAACCATTGCTTGTGCTCTGCCACATGATGAGAAATTTCTCAGTGTTGTACATTTAGGTGATCAGCAAAAAAAATCTGTGTGCTCCTTTCTGGTGTGGACTGGAGGGATCCTGCCACAGATGCTGAAAACAAGCCAAACTCAGTCTCCTGCAGTGGTGCCAGTGCAGCATCTCTGGGCTGAGTAACTGGCTTTGCTCTGGGCTGCAGATTTAGCCTGTGCTGGGCTTTTTGGTCAGGGCTTGGTTTGGAAACAGCCGAGCACTCCCCGTGAATTTTGAAGGGGAAATGAAGCGGGAAATGGGCCATTTCTCATTTAGAGCTGGCACGGGACCAAACCAATGGGAGCAGATGAGATTTGCAATAAAACCTTCCTGAAAGGCAAAGGAGTGCAGAGACAAGACGCTGGTTGTCATCTGGCTCCAGCCATCTGCTCCAGAAGCGCTGGAAGTGCAGGGCAGGGCAGGGCACGACTAGCACCTTGTCCATAAAAGAGAGATGGAAACATCAGCTCAAATTTGGTCATCAGGTGGCTTTTGCATCTGCCAGAACATCTTTTCTGCTATTAGAGACAGATTAGGGGAGAAATATAGAACAAGAAGGTCAAAACCTTACATGTAGCTCCATCCCTCTAAGGCTTATTTGAAGCCTTGTACTTGTCTCTGTACTGAAGGGGCAAAATTAGTGTCTTATTATTTCTCTGTAAAGTAATGCAACTTTTCACTTAATTTTCTCCTTCTTCCCTCCAAAACACAAGTAGGTGCTTTATCCTGGTGGAGTTGTTTAAAGCTGATTAAATCCTGTCGACAAATCATGAGGTATTTCTTAATTTTAGGCAGGAGATACGTATGCACATCTAAAGCACTTGGAGAAGAAACTCAGTGCATTTTCTCATTATTCCTGAGCTTTGTACTCCAATCTGTAATCACTAGAAAGCAAATTGTCCATGGCTCCATCCTGTCATATGTAGGTTATTAATGGGAACCAGGTACCCTTCAAACAACAGGATCATATCTGTTTCTCATGTCCTAGAAAACATTTCACAGTTTCAATGATTACCCAAAGGGGGTAAAAAAACAAAACAAAAACCAAAACAAAAACAAAAACAAAACAACAAACAAAAAAAACCCCAACAAAATCTGGACAATAAATTGAGGAGCTAGCTCGGTTACAGAGCGGTACAAACACATCCTCTGGCTGAAATTCCTCTTGTTAAAGCCCGAGATGCTGTGCTTTATCCTACCAGGCACACGAGCTTCCAGCTGCCCCCATGAGGGCAGGCTGGCAAACAGCCGACCCAGCTGCCGTGGTGACAGTGCCATTGTAAACTTTTATTTTTTATGCTCAGCGTGCATTGAGGGCGATCCCTTTGTTCCATATGGCTTCCATACAGTGACACTGCATCCTGTGTAGGAGAGGTCAAGGAGTGGATTATCAGCGAGTGTTTCAAGTCGGGAATGAAGGGAGCTGGCAGGGCAAACCCACACAAAGCCTGTTCTGTGCCTCTCGTCGGCGCTGTGACCTCTGGGGTTCAGTGTCTGGGTGTGCCCCCGCTTCTCCCTCCGCGTGTGAGCTCAGCCCCGGCTGCAGTGTCAGCACAGCGTTCCCCTGCAAGGTTTTCGGAGGCAGAAAGAGAACAAAAGCAGTGCCGAAAGCCTGGCTGAAATGTTTAGCTACAAGCAGGGAGGCCAGCAGCAGGGAGGGAGCAGTGCAGGGAAGGATATGCTCCCATCTCTGTTTCCATCCCCATCCCCATCCCACCCTACTGTCCCAGCACCCCTGAGATGGGCGTCGCATTCATTCGCAGTCCACTGGGACCTCCCCAGTGAGGCAGCACTGATGATAAATGATGGAAAGTGGCTCAGGACCCTTGAGGGGATCCCGTCTGGCCTCATGGACCCGTGTGTGCAGTGGGGCAGCAGGTCACTGCCCGTTTCCTGCACTGGTAGGTATGCAAAATTCATAATCTCATTTTAATAACTCCTGACCTGCAAGACCCCAGCGGTCGTAAACCTCACAGAGTTATTACAGGCCAAGTAAAAATTATATTCCATTTGAACATTCCTCGTGTAATATCCCCACTGCAGGCAGCACTGAAAGGAAAGCAGTGTTAGCAGGGCTGTTCCTCTGGTACCTAATGAGTTGGCTTTGGCTGGGGATCAGGAGCTTTTGGAGGCTGTAGTTTACATTGACCACTCAAAGGCTTTAGATATTCTGGACCAAACCTTGTTGTTTAATGATGTAAAGTTAAATTGGGGCTGAGGGGAGGGTAATCAGCTGGTTATTGTTGGAGAAAGTGCATGCAAACCCTGTGCTCAGCCCACCTTGGCAGGGGCAGTGCCAGGGGGGAAATGGGCTGCAGTGGGGTTGGGGACACAGGACAGCAGCCAAGGGGTGAGGACAGAGCTTTTGGCATGACCCAGAGTGCTGATGCTTCAGGGATGCTTGTGGGAAAAATGCACGTTGACACCCTCTCTCTTTCCTCTGACATCATCTATCAACAGGAAAATAATTTCTCCTTCAGCCTGAAAGTCCTCTAAGTTTACAAAGGATTTACAAAGACACATCACCCTTGGATGGGAGCCTGGGAGGGGGGGACAGGAGAGGAGGGGCTGTTGCACCTCCACCACCCAGGGGTGGAGGCTGGGAACTCCTCTCCAAGGAGAGATTTCAGGCTGGGAATAGTCTGGAGTGAGCCAGAGAATATGTGATCACTGCCATAAAAAGACAGGCTAAACAGAAAGGCAGGGACTGGTAAAACTGTGGACACATCAATAAGGAATGATTAGTCCTTTCTATCCTAAAACAAAAGGGAAATGACAGAACAATCACTCCTGGACAAATAAAAGTGCAGCAAAGTCCTGCTGCTGAGCTGCTTGGTGGGAAGCACGGTGCCCTGGCCTGGAACCTCAGGGTTGGGAGCCCCTACGTGCCAGCATTCCAGAACCAGGAGAATCCTCACACTGCATTCATCCTCTTCCTCATTTTTTTTTTCCTCAAGGCTAAGCACCAGCCAGTGTGAGCTGGTTCATCTTTGTGTGACCCTTTACAGACATCCTTGCAATACTTCTGGTTTTATTTCTATTTTGCCACTACTTCTTTGTTCATCCACAAAAACAGGTTATCATCCTCTGTAATTTTATGTGTCAGGAGGAACAGATGCCAGCAGTGAAAACAAATCCAGGAAGTTCTTCCTTTGTGCTTTATTTACACTGGATCATCCTCTGTCAGGTTTGATTTCAGGATCAATATTTTTCCTTCTTTACCCTGGTGCCATGCAAAAAAATGGAGATAGAAAAAGGGATGGCATGATTATGTTCCTGTAAATAATGTTATGTTGACTCTGCTGTGTAGTACAAATAATTTATTTGAGTTAAAAAAAAGTGTTATTGACCATTTCTGCCTGGCAAGTCTGAAGCTCGTTTAGAATAATAAAACCCTCTTTTCAGCTGAGTACCCTGGAGTGTTTAACATTTCAGTTTTAATAGTGTGGCCAATGGATTTCAGAAACTGCAGATATTCAGTGCCCAGGTGCGATAAAAACCCCCTGCCAGTGGACTGTGCCTTTCCAAGTGCCCAGGTGGCTCACACAGCATCCAGGTTGGGCAAGAGCATTGAGAGCACAGGAAAAATGTCATTTTCTCCTTTCTGTACCTTCTTTGTTAGATTATTTTTAAGGGGTTGTGGAAAAATGCCTCACAGGTGGCATTTCACTCTTCTGCTAAAATACATCCAGTTCTACACCAACAGTGTTGGCTCCTTTCCTGTGGACAGTGACACACTAGTTGGCTGAGGTCTGTCCCTCTGAAAATATGCAGAACCAGCTCATCACGACAAATTAAAAGGAAATCTGGGGAACCTCACCCTGCGTGGAGGATTTGTGCCTCACCACCCTGCCAATGCACGAAAGCAAACACAGAGGAGACATCAGTCCTGCACGAAGTATTTGATTTGCTTGATTTAAGCGAAGACCTCAGAGATCTGATTTGGACTTCCTGGGTGAGACTCCTGATGGGTTTTTGCTGGGAGATTCATGGCCCTGGAAGCTGGAAGCACATTAGACGAGGTCCAGCTCATCCATCACCGGCCAATAAACGCCGCCCAGCTCGTTGGTGTCTGCAGCCTCGTCACTTCAAAGCTTTGCCAGAGCACAGCTTTGCAGCAGCAGGACATCCCGCCTGCCTATGAAGACCGAGAGAGAGAGAGAGAGAGAAAATCCAGTTCTGCTGGTCTAATGTGTTAATCACCTCCATCACTCAGCCCCTGTGCTGGGGTGCCAGTCCCATTTGGCTGGCAGTGCAAACAGCCATCAGGGCTTGTTAGCGCCTTACGACGGACGGGGTGTTGCTCTGGACTCGCGTGGAATGGACTTTTCATGAAACCATTGCCAGTATTTTTGCATCTGCCGTTTGTGACTCGTCTCTGTGTGACTCTAAAATGTTTACGAACTTCCAAAGGATGGTGGAAATCTTCCTGTTTTTTTTTTTTTTTCTGGGAATGCATGATCAGTTCAGACATACACCTTTTCTCTTAGTCAGGGTGTAACCAAATCATTAAAACTACCGAATTTTTCTGCATCGTGTCATCATATTTAAAATCTGCAAGATCTGGAGCATTCCTTAATTATTATTATTGATGATTGCCTATTATTTAACCTCAAATGCCATCCGGATTCTGGTAATACTCCCACCTGTTGACACCAAAAGGACTTGATGCTTGTTTGCTATCTAAACCTGTGATTGTGAAACATAAGAATAAAATGGGAGCAATTTATTTTCCAGATCGAATTTTTTCTCAGCAGGATTAAAACTGCCACAGCAGTAAAGAGTTTACAAACTCACTAAAGAACTGTAATAACTTCCCTTCTCGCTGCCGGGTCAAGGAAAGGTAATACATGTTTCCAATCAGCTTTGAATTGAACTCAAATTGTAGGGTTTATTTCACTTTAATCCATATGTGAGTTCATGTTAAAGGTAAGAGAAATCACAGGACTGCAAACATGGAGCTGAGTTAATTAAATTCTGCAGCTCCCTTAGGAAGAAGCCCTGGCTCTGCTCACGTGTGGAGGCTTCCAGGGTGCTCCTGAGGGCAAGACCAACTGGGAAAGGGCTCTACTGGTGCGGCGAGGGCAGCAACACAGGGACTTAGAGGGACCAAGCACATGGAGAAAAACCTTCCAGCACTGGGGAAATAGTCCTTTTGGCTGAGTTATACATCAAAAAAAAAGCTTCCTCCTCTCCCTTTCTCCTCCCTGGCCCAGAAAAAAACAGAAATTATAGTTCCTCAGCTGACAGACACTGGGGGACTCCACAGAAAAACAGCACATTCTCAGCTCATATCTTTCTCCAAGTCAGTGCCCACCGCAAATGCAGCTTTTAGAAATGATAGATGTTTATTAGTCTTCCTTCTCTGTTTCCCACTTAACTGTGGGAATTGGTCCTTTTTTTTTTTTTTTCTTTTCTTGGATTTCTGGCTTTCTGGCCCATCTTGTTTTATACGTGTTCTGGAAAAGAGCTTCTGCTAAGTGGGAGAGACTTTTCCTGTGCTTGCAGTTAGGTCTGCCTTTCACTGTCTTGCAGAAGTGGGACCTGAGCTCTGGCCACTTTGCAGGATCAGGTGCACTAAGCCCTTGCTTATCCTTTGGCAGGTCTCATTCAGAGACGTGGTGTGCAGACCTGAGCCCCCGCCTGCCTACACCTGGGAGGAGATTCATCTTGAAGCCATAAATGCTTAGTTATGTTCCTTTTTTTTCTTTCCCCTTTCTTCCACACCTGAGATGTGTCTTGGAGCATCTCCAACATTGACAGCAGTGCTGGGTGCAGGTTGAAACGGAACAGGTTGTCCAAGAAGGTGACAGAATCCCTGGAAACATTCAAGGTCAGGTTGGATGGGGCTCTGAGCAACCTCATCTAGTTGAAGGCTCATTACAGGAGCCTTGGACTAGATGACCTTTAAAGATCCCTTCCACCCCAAGCTGTTCTATGACTCTATGATGGCTGTGGCTCACCCAAGATCTCCGATCACTGGGGACATTCCAGGTGCAGGATCTGGGCACAGGAGCTGGCAGGGAAGGCAACACACGTGTGATTCCGCATGCGGGCATGGAGCCACATCCTTCCCTGTGTGCCAGGCTGATCTGCAAGGTGCAAACCTCAGGAAAAGGTGGTTTGTGTGTAGTTTGTTGAATGGGGGATTTCAGTCACCGTGAAAGGTTTTGAAAGCTGAATATTCACCAAAACACCCAACAGAGAGAGCTCTGTCCACTCTCTGTGTTCTGGTTGTTGATGCTTCTGTCTACAGTCCCTGCACCCATAGAAACAAAATTTTCTTCCCATGCAAAGCTGGCAGTGAAAGGTTTTTCTGTTTAAAAATGAATTGTGTCCCAGAATGAGTTGCCTGCCATGTCTGAGATTCTGGAAAAACCAGCCTTCCTCAAGCACTAAAATGTGACATTTTAAAAATCCCAATTTTAAAATATTGCACAGAGCATTCATTTTGCATCATGCCAAGTCTCCCTTAAGCAAATTTATTTTTCCTAAGCTTCCCACAGAATATCAATGAGAATATCAGTCACTTAAGCACCAAAGGCCAGATTCAGTGTCTTCTGACACTTGGTGGCTTTAACAGGCCTTGGATCATGCTCTGTAAGATCATCTACCATTGGCAACTGGCCTTTCCAGGTAGCTTGGAGCTTCACCTCCTGCAAAAACTCATCCACTCGGCAAAGAAGAGCTGGGTTCCTGCCAAGGAGTGCTCCAGTTTGTCATAACCATTTTAACAGCAAAGTCTCATTTTCCTGTGTTGCCCTGCTCAGATCCTTGCAAGACTACTTGAAAGTTATTTGTCCTCAAGGCCGCAGGTACATGAAGAGGCTGTTTTCACGGACTTGCCTAACAGCCCCTTCCCATTTCTCACCCTGGCTACTTAATTTTCCCTCTCTACAGAAATGTCCTTGGCCACTCCCCAATTCTGTTCCCTGAAGTTTCTTTGTTTGCCAACTCAGATGCTCAAGTGCTCTGTTCTCCGTGCTTAGAGGAGATTTCAAAGCGCTTCACTGCGACTCTTCCTTAATATAAACACTTCAAAATTACTTCAGCAAACTGAAATACTTGCACATCAGCAAAACAGCTTTTGATGATGATGATCTCGTGTTCTGTGCATCCAAGTACCTTTGACTCAGATGGTGTTCTTTTATATAACAAGCTTTTATCTCTTAATAATTTCCTGACTGCGAATTCAAGCTTCTCTTCTGGGCAAATTCAGAGACATGAGCACAGCCCTGTTTTCTCTCAGAGTGTTTTAAAATAACAATTCTTTTCTTGTAAACTCTCATCTCAGACCTGGTGACTATTTTATGTTGCTTTGGTCTATAGAATTGTCCACTCGTGGAAGCAAAGCTACTGCAGGTCTTGCTAGTTAAGCTTTTATTCACACATATAAATTTTGGATTTTACCTTGGTTTACCTGCATTGATCTATCAGTTCCAGGTTTGAAGCAGGAAGGCTCTTTTGTGAAAACATCCATAACTACATCCATCCTACCTGGGCTCCAGGAACGTGCAGTTCACCACCTCTCTGCAATCACAGTCTCTCCTCTTTATGGTGGTGACTTTCCTTAGTCACATTTCTGAGGTTAAATACCAGAAAAAAAGGGTTAATATCAAAAGGTTCAAGGTGAGAAGGCTGACTCCATACATTCAGCCGGAATCTGTGTGTGCTCTTGCACTGAACAGATCATTAACTTTTGCAGTGCAGCTGCTGAGAGATGTCTTAAAATACTTCAGCTCTCCACTCAGGGTGATAACAGCTCATTAAAGCCCAGGATCTGAGCCCTCTGTTCAAAAGGGCTTTGGAGATTGCTGCTGGTTCTTCCTTCAGTTCCATCAGAACCAGGAAGGAAATGGAGCTGGGCTGATATTTTATGTCTTTGTGCAGAATGTGGTGACCTCAGAGTAGAGGCACTTGCACAGGCATCCATGTCCTGTACAAAAGCAATCAAGAGCTCATTACCCAGTACAGGAACCTCAGTGCCCATCAGGTTCAACTGGAAATGAACTTTCTGGGAGCTGCAATAGGAAGATAAATCTATAAGAGCTATTTAATATTCTGCAACAAACTGAGATTAACATTTAAACTGGCACGATCCACCCTTTTTCTTCCTTCTTCCCCACCACTGCTCCACCCAAGGCACTGCTCCGGAACAAGTCACTTCTCATCAGTCTCCCCATCCAGGAAAGCCACATGAAGAACTGATGAAAGGCCACTTTATGAGCTGATTATAAGTTTTGTAGTTACTCTGAGCTAAGTATGTTCATATTTGCAGCATATGTTTGATCCAAGTTGGCCCTGAATCTTTACAGATGAGAGTGAGATGCTGATGTCTGCAGTGTCTGCTCCTGAGCTGCTCCACTGGGAGGAGGAGACTTGCTCCCACCAGTGGTCCCACACTCGTGCACACACTGGCTTTTCCCTGTGGCTCAAGAGATGTGCCTAATGGTCATGATGCGTTCCTGGAGGCAAAACCTAAGAGGAAAATGCAGATATTCCGTGAAGAAACATGGCAGGACTGTGTGTATGTCCAGCTAGTCAAGGAAAGCCAGTGAACATGTTTCCCTGGGGCATCTTCAGGAGAGGATTTCAGCCTTTTCCTTCTCAGGAGTGTGGGAATTATCTGAGATGCAGCAGGTACAGCTTGGACACAGCTCCAAGGTGCCCATGCTCAGAGATGTGAGTGTGGTGCTTTGTCTCCAAAGGATCCAGCTGCCATTCCGGGGGGATGAACAGCTCAGGGGGCAAGGGGAGCCCTCACAGCCTGCAGCTGCCCCTCCTTAAGCTGAATTTTATGCAGAGCTCTGAGATCAGTGCAGCTGCCAACAGGTTTCTAGGTGGAATTCCAGGTCTGGAGCGGAGCTTGCAAAGCCTTAATCATTTTGTGACCTGGGTAATAAAGAGAGGGAAGAGAAGAGGGAGCTCCTTCTCCCTACAGGGACCTGCAGCAGCAGCAGATGCTGGAGGGGCTCCAGCCAAAATCTGTGGTGACTGGGAGAGTAGGTGGCAGGGTGTCCTCATTGCAGCCCCTGCTTTCTGAAATGTGCTTCCTCTCCCTTGGTCCATCACATCTGTAAAACTCACAAGCAAGCTGCAAGGAGCATCTGTTTTCCAGGGACTTCAGAGATGAGTGGAGTGGGGAGGAGGAGGTGGCTAAAGGGGTAATTGAGGGTCTTGCAAGTGCGTCTGGTTTTCTTTGAGGGGAGAGTGGTTTTAGGCAGGCTCTGTCTGCAGCTACAAATTATAAGTGATGGGATATATTTTAATGCATTGTGGGGTGGTTGGATGACATGGTAAGACCTGACAAGGCTTATTTTGCAGACCATGCAAAGACACAGCGCTGCTGCTGCAGCACGGGAGCATCGGGACCAAGGAGGGAGAGAGCAGCCAGGAGAACAGCACAAGGCTTGGCTGGGCACCAGGGAACTTGCCTTGAGTTGGACTTTTGCCTTAAGCAGGATTTTCTCCTGACTTAGTTTCCCTCCCTTCCCTGCTCCCAGGCTGACAGCGGTTGGAAGGAAGTAGAGCAAAAGCAGTTTAAAGGCAAAAAAAGTGACAGTGCTGAATTGGAGGGGCCAGAATGGACAGAGGGAACCTAAGACTCACAGAAATTATGACTTCAGAGGCTCAAACCCCGTTTTTTTCTATCTAGCCTGTTGCCTCCAAAGATGACAGAGGAGCAGAATCTCTGTTTGATGAGCCCATTGCCTCACAGAAGGTTGAAAACATATATTGTGTTAATTTTCATAGCATTTTGTCTGAAGTGACTTGAAATATGTTTCTGTAGCCAACCAAGCTCATTCTTAACTATCACTGCTACACATTCAGCAGGAATTTATAGGCAGTGTTAGAAGTGTTCATATCCTCACCTGTTGTTTGTGCCAAAAGCCTCTGTCCTGGAAAAAGAGTTGCACTTCTAATGCTCATCCACAGCACTGTAAATCAGGAGCTGGGGTGAGCACACATGTGCCCTCTCCTGCACTGCCCAGAAAAGTCTGGGAATGTTCATTTTTAGGAAAAAGCTTTTTTTTTCTTCTCTTATCTTGATCCCTCAATCACCCCAGGGAGAGATCTGATTTGGTCCCTGGCTGGAAAGGCCTGCAGAGCTGAGCAGATGCTGTGGGATGTTTCCAGAGCAGGCAGAAGCAGCAATTGGGATGCACTTGGCTCTGCAGATGCTTCAGGAGGCAGGATCTCCATTTCTGTGGGGTGGGCTTTGAAATCCCTGAGGATAAGCTCAGCTGTAAGACTTCTGGAAAACATTGTCTGTGCCCACAGAAAAGCCACCTGAAGGCACACAGAGGGGTCTGCACTCTCTGCTTGGTGCTGGGGCACCCTGTCTGATTAAAAATAGGGACTGAGTTCGTTTTGCTAAAAGATTTAACATCTTCTGTCCATTGCTGATTTACTTCCTGAGGAGTAAGTAACATAACACATGCTACTCTCCTATTTCATGGTAATCCTCACCCTTTGTTGTCAGAATACAAGCCAAAGGTGCACATTTTTCAAGGAACTGTTTGAATTACTTCCCTCATCCTGATTACTTTTCTTCACTTTTTCCTTCATCAGCCATCCTTTGGGTATTAACCTTGTATTTAGGCTCACATTAACTAGGGTCAGCATCAGAAAATGCTCTTGCTCTTGCTTTTGCTCAGCCACCTGGAGAAACAGAGAAGGGAGACAGTACCAGACATACACTAATTTCTAACACGTGTTTCCTGCCCTCGGCAGCTCGACCACGTAAGTCACCACAGGAATAATTGTCCTTTGAGTACAGTCTGTGGATGTGTTCGAGCTTGAGAAAGCTCTGCCGTGGAGCGAGTGTCCTGCTGAACATCAGCAAGCTGAGGGCAAGGAGGAGGCAGACTTGGTACAGAATAGGAGTTGGTGACGTGCAAAATACTCGGTTTGGCTTCATCCGAGCCTCTCACATAGGTTGGTGGAATAATGAAAGGAAACAGCTGTGTATGGGAATGAATATTTATATTTGTGATAACCCCCCCTCTGTTTGAATATTGAAAGTGAAGCCTGCTAGGCTGGGCCTTCTGCTGTCCGTGCTATTTCCAAAACATCCAACAGCATCAGGAATGGTTTGGGCTGGTTTTTCTTTGCTTGGAGGGGACAGATGATGTTGGGCCTGGGGGCTTTGAGGCCATGCTGTGCCCTGGGGTGGGCTGGAGCTGTGGTGTGTCCCAGGACTGGAGCAGACACGACTTTTGATGCCAATGGCCTAGTTCAGCTCACGTGGCGGAGGCATCTGAGCCTCAGTAGCTGCACACAGTGCCCAGGGGTTTGGTGACCTGGAAAAGGTGCTGTTAAGGATTGAGGTAATTCCGTGACTATTTCTCTAACCCTTGTCTGCAGGTGGATAAACGACACCTCAGATAAGAAAGCCCCAGACATCTTGCCCCTTCTCTGCACGTCTGTCATTTTCATTGCTGTGTGGAATAATGCCAACACTTAAAAGGAGTGGGATTTTTCCAAAGTGTTTTGCTTTGGCCCATCTCTTTTCCCTCACGGGGGCAAATGGGAGTTTTGCCACTGATTTCAGCATGAACAGAGTCTGGGTTTGGAAAACCCAGCAGTCTCCTGTGGCAGCTGGGTCACAGTGTGTGGTGGAGGCTGTTTTGTGCCCGCCAAGGGAGGGATTTAAGGAGGAGCCCAGTTCAAACTCCTCACGAGTCCCAGTGACTTCAGAGATGAACCTGGCCAGGAACACTGCTCACAGCTGAGAACACATTCCTCATTATTGTGGAAAGGAGAATGCTGTGGAAACTTTCTGCCATTTGGAAATCAAGGCCGGGCAGCCCCAATCAGCCCCTGGTTTCTCATGGAAATGAGCTTCCTCATGCTTGTGTCCCTCCCCACCCCTGCCCTGTCTGACCTCTCTTGCCCTCCTGTAACTTGTGAATCTATAGATCAATTTTTCCAAAATCGAGCAAACAATAAGAAAGCTCAGAGATAATGAAATATTAGAAGTTTATGAGGTTTATACTGGCTGAAAAACGTTACAGCAGCAGCTTACACAGAAGATACTCTGGGAGTTCCCCAGAAGAGAGACTGCTCCTACTTCACCTTTAAAAGCAATCACCAGAAAAAAGGTATGAAGAGATCCAGGCTTTATTAGTTTCACTGTTCACAGACTAAATCACTGTGTTAAAGCTCACAGAGAAGCTAATATTCTTATTTTTAGCTTTTTTGGGAGGGCAGTGGGAATCTGGTTTCTTCCAAAGGCTCTGCCAGATCCCTGGGACTGTAATGCCGGAACTTTTTCCTATGCCCAGCTGGGGAGCTGATGCTTTTGGATATATCCTTTGCAGCAACAGCAACCCCCCAGGCAAGGGATGCAGCACCCAGTGAGCCCCTGCCTGCCCCCAGAGCTCTCCTCACACCCCTGGCTCCCTCTGGAAACTTACTGTGTGGACCAGGAAAACCAAGGGCTGGACTTGTGCAGCTCCGTAGGGGAACCAGCCTTGCCAGCTTTTCCACTACGTTATTTGTTACTTCTTCTCTTATTTCAGTAGATGTGAAACCTTTTTCCATAGGTAAAAGGATACTGTTGGAAATGTGGTGTTGGAGGGAAGCCCTTCCCCACCCAGCTCCGCTCCCCAGGCCTCGGAGCAGAAGGGATCACAAATCACTTCTGACTCTATTTCTTCCATGCAGTAATTCCAAAAGAAGTGTCCCTTCTTTAAGCTGTCTTTCTTGCCTTTGGAATTCCACTCCTCCTTGCCTCACTGCAGGGACTATGAAGCCATTTTGTGGCCTTTCTTTCTCCTAAGCTGAGTTTTGGCTGGTGCTGCTCGTGTGGCTTTCCCGAGGCAGCCGAGGTGTGAGTTCTTCTGCGGCTCCATCCCAGCTGCCATAACACCATTCCTTCCCTCTCCACTCCCTTTTTCTGGGATTGGGTGTTTGGAGGACTGAAGGAATGAGAAATGTAGATTGGGAGGGGACCTCAAGCCCATCAGGTCTGCTCACACTTTCCATCAGCTTGCAGGCCTTGCCCAACCAGTGTGGCTCCCAGAACAGCTTTTCCTTTCCATGTTCCAATAAGGTGGGAGCTGCAGCCATTTCCTTCAGTTTTGTTGGAATTACTGAACGTGCTGGGTGCCTCACAGGAATGTAACAATCCTAAAGGCCAATTCTTGTGCAGTGGCCTTCACCAGCACAGCTCCATGTGCTTTGCAAAAAGAGTTGGCATCTCTGCCCTGGTTCTCAGTGCGGAAACTGAGGCACAGAGCAGGTCTTTGTTCAAAAACTGTGTGGATGTGGCACTTGGGGACATGGTTTTGGGGTGGGCTTGGCAGTGCTGGTTAATGGCTGGACTGGATGACCTTAGAGGTCTTTTCCAGCCTAAATGATTCTATGATTCTAGGCTGACCTGGGAAGAAAAGCACAGTCTCCTGCATGCTGACACCAAACTCCTCTTAAGCCACACTGCCTGGAGTGTGTGAGTGTTCCCTGCTGGAATGCACAAGCCTGCTCTGAAGGTGGGCATGGAGCTGGCAGGGCAGCCACTAGCCAAAGCTGGCAGTGGCCTCCTGCTCACTGAAACCCTCAACCACTTTTAAAATGCTCTCTGTCACTTTTTGTTTACAGGCCACCAAGCAGGGTTTTCCCTCACTGGGTCAATTCTTAATTAGCAAGGTTTAATAGGACCTGGGTTATCAGGCAGAAATAAGGCTTTGCTTTCAGCAGGAGCAGTCTGTGACTGCTGTGACAGGGACACAGGGCTGGCAGGGGGAGCCAGGGCAAAGGCAGCAGCATTAAATACACCCCAACTCCTTTTTCTTTTCACCTGCAGGACTATTGGTGTACAGCCTGAGCCCAGGCTGTGCTGGCTCCCTGACCCCAGGAAGGGCTGATACAGCTGCACATTCCCTGCATGGATTTAAGTCAGGATTTTAAAGCCCTCATTTCAAGGCATATTCAAACCTACAGTTACTCTTTTATGTTCCAGCATCTGTCTGTGATATGAAAGCATCGTTTATCACTTCCTCAGCACTTGGTGCTGCATAAATCCCCAGCACTTCAGCTGAGCCTTTTTCTGAAGAGCTGGTTGCCCAGTCCCTGCTGCCCCTGGGGCTGTGACAGCTCACAGGGCAGCCCCAGCCCTGCGTGTCTCCAGCTCTGCAGCACTGGGGGTTTATTCCATTTGCATTCCTCCTCTGACTCAGCCTTTAAAAATCCTCCTTCCTACTGCACTGGGAAGGGGTGAGATGATTGCATTTTCCTCTAGTTCTCTTTTCATGTTTCAGCTCGTTTTCATAACCAAATAAAATATCTGCTGACATGAGCATCTCCCTCGGGAGCACCGTGCTGTGTCCCCTCGGTGATACCCACGCTCCTTTCCCTGCGTGTGGACACACAGCTTTGTCGTCCTGGCTTTTGTCTCACCTCCTCAGGCTGACCCCAGAAATGAGAAGTCAGTTATTCCCAGGGGTGAAATGCAAGGTCAAAAGCTGCTGATCCCTCCAGGTGTGACGTGGCCAGGCCTGTCACCCCACGGCAGCCGCGGGGTGATGTTGGCAGGCAGGTCTGTGGTGCTGCTGCTGGGGCTGCTCAGCATTTGGTTCCCCTGAAGGAAATATATTTGTATATGTCTCTATATGTGTACATATTTCTGTTCCTTAGCCTTTACCCAGGAGCAAGCAGATTTCCACTGCTGGAAATTCAGCCCACGGATTCCCACCGCAGAGCTCCAGAGAGGAGCTGGGAGACAAAAGCTTCTTGCTAAAAATAAACGCAGGAAGGCCGGCTATCAAGACCTTTGCTGCCTTTCACTGCCAGCTTTAAAGGCTCCAGCTCGCCTGACCCTTTTCCCGCAGGTGCTGGAGCCGAGGGATGCTGCCCTGAGTCCCGCATCGCTGCTCCCCGTGCGGCTGCGGTGCCACCCCCCTGCCATCCATCCCTCTCGCCTGCGGTGCTCCCCGACGCCGTGGATGGATGCAAACGGCATTCCCGGCGTTGCTGCCGGATTTCTCGGGCGAATGGAGACACGGGGGCGTTGCGTGTGTGCTTTTGTGCCGCGCCGCAGGCTCCCAGATCAGGAGCACTGAAGTGATGACACAAAGCTGGCAGCAGAAGCGCCCTCCCTCCGGAGGATCCGGGACCTCTGCGCCGGCTTTCTGCACAGCCCAGGGATTTTCGTGTCATTCTTTTACTGTAACTACCTTCTGTGGTCCATAAACTATATTGTTTTCATTTAATTCTGGGAACATAATGAATTTCTGTGGGCTTGTTTCCTGTTTGGTGTAATATCTTCGCTAGATGTGAGGTTTATTTCACAAGCTAGTTATAAATTCGCTCAGACTCCCAATTGTTTCATCTTGGGAGCAATCAATAAAAAGAAACATGAGGGAGATTTTAGACCCTTCACATCCACTGAAAGTCAGGGATGTAAATCTGTCGTCTGACCCCCTTTTTTTTTTTTTTTCCCTTCCCTGAGTGCTGAGTAACGTTGGAAAAATGTTAAACCAGGGTGTGAAATTCTCCCTTCTTTACCCCCAAAAGAGCCTTCAGCATAAAAAACCTCATTGGGTGTTGTGAAGAGTCAATGAAAAAAATGCCAAAAATGGAGGGTGTAACTGTGTCAGGGTCTGTTCCTTACACAACCACCCTTCGTGAGCCCTTCCCTCAGCTGGGTCTATTCTCCTTTGTCACAGCATCAAATGGGTAATATCTATTTTTTCCTCAGTTTCCTGAAAACTTAGGATAAAAGCTAACCTCCCTGGAGCTAATCTGCAGCTGGCCCTTCTATGCCTCCTAGCCGAAAGACCCCGATTAAAGCTAACATCTGGCTATCAGCAGATAGATTTAGAGCAGCAGATATATATTTAATTTTCTAGATTTATCCCCTTTATTTTTTTGCCAATAGTGAGAACTCGAGGAGCTGCTGAGCGCTCTTTTGAAAAGCTTGCCAAAAAAGTGCCTGATTTCCCTTCTCACTTGTGCAGGCCAGTTGCAGATCTCTGGTGCTGTCAGTCTGGCATAAAAAAAGGAAAATCCGTCCCAGGTCACTGAGAGCCACCTTGGAGACTCCAGTGTTTCTGCACTCAGCCTGAGGATGCTGCTTGTGCCATCAGGTGCTGCTCAAGGGGCAGGGAAATTATGATAATCCAGCCCACTTCTCCTCCTGTGGCCACGTGCTCCTGGATTGCTCCTCAGTGTTGTGTTTCTAGAGGCTCACAGCCCTTTTATCCCTACAAGTGTGTGTGGGTGGATCCAGTGAGCTGGGCTGGTGCTCAGGCACAGACACCCCAGGGCACTCAGGCACTCAGGGCAGGAGCCCAGGGATGGGGGACACCAGAAGCAGCCCCACAAATCCCCTGCAGGTTTTCAGCACCCCCCTTGCTGCCTGTAGGACCCACTGTGGTACTGAGAGTCAGCTGGTTGCTGCTTTTCTCCTGCCCCATTCTTCTTGTTGCACTTGCACAGAGCTGCTAATAAATAAGAATTGCATTGAGCCTGGGCTGAATTTTATTTTGTTTGAAGGCAGAAAGCTTGGCTTGTGGACTTGGGGGGTTTTTTTGAATTCTTTTGCTGGAGGTTATTTTGCTCTGGCTTTGAGCACTTCTCTTTCACTTTGTTGCTGTGGGCTAAGTGCAGATCCAACAGGACCTGCTCATATGTGAGAGACAGGCATGGCATGTACGACAGCATCAACAACTTGAAAAGCCCCTGTTCCCACTGTCTTGAGAAGCTGTGGTGACTGTGCAAGTGCTCTTCATCCATTCCAGTGCAGAGTGAACTAAACTCACATGAACCATTAGTGAAGAAACGATTAAGTGGGTGAGGAATTAATTTGCAAGATCAAATTCTACATCGAGTGCATTGCCAGCCCTGTGATGCTTTAATAATAAGCCTCTGAATTCGAGGATGATTTAGAACATGGTGTCATTAATTAAAAGTAGAAAAGTCCTCTAGCAGCAGATGAATGGATTTGTATTGATTTTGTATGGTTTTGCTCTCTACTTCTCAGCTCGGTTTCAACCTCCCAGCCCGAAGGGTTTGTGATGGAGCTGCAACCTGAACTCACAAGAGCTGCTTCAGTGTCTCTAAAATTTCTCACAAACAGCCTTAGGGGGTTTAGCTGAAATACAAAAAAGAAGGGCCAGGGATGTTAAGAGCCAGCAGTTAGCACTGGCTTCTGATCTGATCTGCTCAAGACGTGCTCAAGACCCTCCGTGCTCCCTCCTTTGCCTTGGTGCTGGGGTGGGACAAGGCAGAGAGTGACCCCAGTGCAGAGCATGGGGCTGCCGGAGGGTGCAGAGGGAAGATGGAGCTTCAGTCACAGGGTTTAGTTCTCCTTTGCCCCCAGCATGTGCTCCCATCTCCTGCACTGCTCTGCTCTCTCATCTTGGTGCTGCCCAGGAAGGGTTTGAGGGGTACCAGAGAGGCCCTGCTGCTTGTGTGTGTGCAAAGTCCCATCCGTGGATTTACACCCCTTGTATGCAGAACTGTGGAGCAAAGAGTCCCCTGAACGTAGACCCAGAATAGCTGGGGAGTGAGCCCGGGTGTGAGCACAGATGTGGAAGCATTTCATTCTTATTTTCTTTTTGTTTAAAGCATTTGTGGTCTCAAGGGGGAGGGGAAAACTAACAGACTGGCTCCTGATTTTATTTGTGTTGAGGAGCTGTCCCAGCACACGAGCTGCCATGGCAGCTCAGAGGAGCAGGAAGCAGAGCTGGCTGCTGGGCTGCATCCCAGCCTCACCCCACGCGGGGCTCTCGCTGGGGACCTGCCCTGCTGTGGATGGGCAGGTGAGGGGCTGCAGCTCCCTCATCCCACCCAGCTGGTCAAAAGGGGCCTCCTGCAGCTGCACAGCCTCCCCTCAGCGCTGCTCCTGCTGGAGAGGTGACAGATTTGACAGTTCCCTTGAAAATCCCTCATTAACTGGAGGCGGCAGGAATCCCATGTCCACGCAGGAGAGTTTGTTCCGTAGTAATTTGTGCTCAAATTCAAATCATCAAATGCGCAAACTCATTCCTTATGGTGAATCCAAGGAAACCAAAACCTGTGAGGAAGCACATTTGGAGGGTAATTCAGCCCCACCTTTGTGCTCAGCTCTGGCTGTGCCATCTCACCCTGCCCCATCTGCCAAAATGGGTTAGAAATGCAATGTGGATCCCAGGGCTTTGTTCTTCCCAGCAGTCAAGGAAACTCCATGGAATAGCTTTTCACCTGGTGTTTGTTTTCCTGCTTCCATTTACAGGTCTGTTCAAGACACATGGGAAGGAAGGTATGTGACAAAATCACTGTGGTAACAGACCTGAGGCTGGTCCAGTTGGATGTTTCCATGGAAATTTGGACCTGAGTCCTTGTTCCCCACTCAGATGTAACTTGTCTTCTGGCTGAGTTCTCTCCAGCATTCGCAGCCTTTTTTTTTATTTATTTTAATTTTTTGGCCTGTTTTGAGGGGGTTGCTGTGTAACCAGAGTCAAATCCCAGCCCCCTGCTCTGCAGAGATGTTCACACTTCGCAGTCCAGGGGAGCTGCTGCTCTTCATCCCATCTCCTGCCCGGGGCCACCCACAGGCTGCTCCTCCACGAGCACTTCGGAAGGGTTTACTCATGGAAAAAGTTCTCCCCCACCTGTAATTATTAGAGCTCAATTAAAGCCCAGAAAGGCAATGATGGGCACCTTCCCTTGCTATGCCATTGATGGGCACCCTGCTGTCCCACACATCGGGGTCACACCCCCGGCTATGCTTCATCCCTGCTTTCATCGCTTACTATTCCTCATCCAATCCGTTATTTTATTAATCTTCTTAATTCCCACTTCTCTTCTGCCCCTCAGCATGTTTGTTATATGAATTTATGCCTCCGATCTGGTTGTGCAAATGCCTCTTCTGTTTAGAGCAGGTCCCTGGTAAATCAAACCTCCACGAGGACATGGAAGCTTCGTGTGGCACCAGGAAATTCAGGGCCTTTCCCCCTCCCCCAGCCTCTGCCTCAGTTATGTCTGAAAATCTGTGATCTTGCCTTGAATGAATCTGTAATGACTCATTGGCTCTCCTGGACCTACTGCCAATAACACAGTTACTTATAACCAGTTAATTAACTGGAAAGTCTAATTACTTAAAATTCAGCCCTTTCCTGGGATTTTGCTGTTGCGGGAGAAGGCCAAATAATAACTATGTTTTTCAATATGCCCTCGTTTTATTTTTCTTGGGGAGCACACAAAAGTTACGTGTAAATATTCCTTTCTCCAGCGAGCACACTTTATTATCCCTTTTCCTTCAGCTTTCATTAAAAGCTGCTCCCACCCCTTCTTTAGCTTGAACATATAAATAAATAACGCCTGGTTCGAACAGCCTCAGCCATAAAAACCTGCTTGAAAAGGATCTCAGGCAACTACCACATCTGGAATAATAGTCAACATATTTTAGAGAGAGAGAGACTTCATTTTTCTCACACAGGATACTAAATCACGATGGCTCCATGTGCCAAAAATAACACAGTGGGATATGACTATGGGAGGACGTGAACCTATAATGAGGTTCAATAAAGTACTAATCTTATGGGGTAATGCAATCTGGTTTGCTTTTACTTAAAAAAACCCCTCTGTGTGTGTGTGTGTGCCTTCCTTGACTCTGGTGTGCTTTTTAAACGGGGTTCTGGTGTCTTCTTTCAAACTCCCGCTGCTGTTTTGCAATGCAAATAAATATTTCAGAGCTCGTTAGTTTTGTCCCAAATTAGCCTCATTCCAAGGAGGATGATGGATTCCACCTGCCCCATCATTTCGACTCGGGGAAATCCACTGGGATGATCTACTGTTGTGAGAGAGGAAGAGCTTTGCCATTTACTGAGCCTCTCCGGAGATCACCAGTGGTGCAGCGCGATTTCTTCAGGTGTGTCAAAATTATCCCCTAATTACAGCACTGGGTATTAAAATCATCCCTGAAGTCGGGGAAATTTGAGTCCCTTTTTACGTCATGGAGATGGGATAGAGCTGAAGGTGGCAACAGCAATGAGAAATGTGGGACAAAACCAACCAAAGAGCAACTCTGAATCACAGAAAACTCTTTCTAATATGCTGGGAACTCATAGTCTGGAGTTGCTAAAGGGAGAAAGTTGTATTCCTTCTGATGTTTTTTTCTCTCTGCAGTGAAGGAAGAGTGGCAGGAGTGGTTTGTGCCCACTGAGAGCTGACAGACTTTGTCCCTGTTTTCCTGGAAAGCCATTTCCCTAGGAATACCCTCCACCTATGTCTGGCCTGACCCCCTTTCAGCTGTGCAGTGTCCAGCTGTGCAGGATCCCTGTCCCAGGAGGATGGTGCCAATGTGGTCACACACAAACCCAGGAGGGAGGATCCCCTTCCTCTCCCTCCCCTTCCCTGCAGCTCTCACAGTCCTAATGGAGGAGGAACTTTGCTTCCAGCTGATGTGAAAACAGTGAAATAGCTTGGCCAGGTCCCCAAATCCCTGAGGTCTTGCTTAATGCATTACTGGACATTTTAATCCCACAGCATTTTTTCTTCCTTTCTCCAGCTTTCTCTGCAGGAGAGTGGTACAAATATATCCAGCACTTGGGCTTGTTGTGACACAAGAAGAGATGACACGTGGATATTTTGACTCAAGGAACGCTGTCCCAGGGGGCTTTTATCAAACATAACTCCACATTTCCCCAGACATCTTGATCACCACTGCAGTGCCAGCCCCTCTGAGCAGCCAATTTACTATGCTGTAAATAAATCAAGCTTCAACCCGTAGATTTTTTGCCATGTAATCAGCCTGCTTTCATAAAAATTCCCCTCTCTTGGCATTCATTCGCGTGTGCCTTACAAATGTGCACGCTGTATTGAATCAGATGTGTGGGAAATATATATTTTTTCCATATGGATCACAATAAACCATAAAAGGGTTTTTCCCCTGCCCTCCCGCACCCCCCTTCCCCTCCTGGCAGTCTCTTGAGGGCATATATCATAACAATTGAAATCTGATGAGAAAATGAAAAAAGGCTTGGTGCTCATATCTTCCAAGTAGTTTTCCAGAGTCCTGCTGCTGAAAGGGACATAAATCATTGGCAGCACTCAGGCAGTGTTGTTACCTGAATATACAAAACAAAACACGACTGGTTTCTTGCTACTGGAAAGAGGAAAGTGCTGCAGCCGAAATAGTGCCCTCGAATTGTCAGTCAGGTTATGTTTAACTGGAGGAGTTGCATGTCCTAGAGGGGATGGCGGCCAAGAAAGGGGGTGCAGCCCATTGCAGGCACCTCCCTGGCATGAGGAAGGAAACCTGGAACATTGTGATGGTTTTCTGCCCTGGGTGGAGTCCAAACTGGTGCTTCCCCAAATCAGCATCGCTCCCCACAAGGAGTAAACCAGTAAGAAATCTTTCAGAGAGACGTCTCCTTATTCTTTTTTTTTAATGTTGTTTTTGTAAGTGAAACATCTGATAATGGCAAACCCAAAGACCTCTGCAGACTGACATAAACCAGGTGATAACTGTTGAGAAAGCACTGTCCGAATAATTCACCTCCTGCCCCAAATTTTGAAGTAACACTGTGAGTCAAAAACCCACGTGCCTTGAAAATGTCCCTCAGGTTACTGTGTGTGAGGAATACATTCCCAGAAACCACGCTCTGCTCTGGGATGTGCTGTCAGCTGGAAAAGAGGATAAAACCTGGCCCTGAGTCATTGTTTGTGAGGGACAGCAGAGTGCTCTGTGCAGCACCTCTGCTCTCCGTCACAGGCAGGTTCAGCATCCCGTGCTCCTGAATCCGCCCCCTCCAGCAAACACAGGGGCAGTGGCTGCTTCAGGGTCTTCTTCTGCCTTGGGGAAAAATCACCAGCAGGACTGAGAATAAAACTCCTGTCTCCCAGTCCCATCCTGCTATTTAGCTGCATGTTCTTCCTCTGACATTTTGCGGAAAAAGAGGAAAAACAGTTTCCTTCCAGCAACCGTGGGGCACCCCCTGGCACCCCCGGGCATCTCCTCTCCCTGCTCTGTGCCACCGGCATCACCGCAGGGTGGCTCTTGGGAAAGAGCAGGGTTTGTGCATGAGCAGGAGGATAAGGTGCCCTTCCCAGGCTGCAGCCACCACTCCCGGCTTTCTGGCTCCATCTTCTGGAAGTGAGACAAAATCGAGATTTCTCAGAGCCTGAGCTTGTGTAACGAGTGTGTAACGACGCCCTGCAACGTGGGCCCTGCAATGTTTCTGGCACGAAAAAAGATCCCTTTTGTAATGTATGGAGCTCGTAATTAATCTCTGTAAAACGCCTCTGAGAGAAAATATGGAAAGAGGACATGGTAGATTTGAAGGGAAATCTGAGCTCCAGGAGATGAAGCGTTTCAGAGCTAAACCATGAAGGGTGGCTATGGGATTTTTTGGATGCATCAGACAACAAAGCCAACAGGGAAACAGCGTTTTCTGTCTTGTTTTTAAGTCATCCTCAATATGTATGGACAGGGGGATCCAGTGCATAAAAGCCTTTCAGTTAGAAAAATGAAGTGGAGAAGTACATGAGAGATTATTTCAGCACTTGGCTGAGCAGAGTTTAGTGCTGGGAGCCAGTGCCAGTGATTCTGGGACAGGTCTCTGACCCATCCTCTCTAAATGACCCAGTTCAGAACTCACAGCTTTCCCAACGCCCGTGGGCTGACGGCCACAGCTCGAGCAGCAGCGTCCCAAGGGCACAAATCACCAGGGGTTTGTGGTGACATTTCCCCACCCAGCGTCAGGATGCTGCCTGAGGGATACAGGATGCTCCCAATTGGGATACAGTAGATTTTCCACAGCTTTATGCTCACTGTCTGCAAAGCAGATTCCCCCTCTGCTACTTGCACTTTGGTTTATGCTGCCAAATTTAGGTTCCCGTGCCCTGGGCCCCCTTTGGCCGTGGGTGCTGCTGCTGCAGCTGTGCCAGGCAGACGCTTGCCTGGGATGCTGCAGGTCTGGTGTACACTGAGGGCAGTCGAGGCCCAAGAGCACAGGTTTAAGAGTTTCAAGTTGCCCTTTTGCCCTGGAGGTGCCTCTTGCCTGCGAACTCCAAGCCCTGCAGGTTCTCTTGGAGGTACTTATTAATTTCCTGTAGCTCCTGTAATTGCACGAGAGCATCTTTCCCCCTCTCAGAGCTGCAGTGGTGCACAGCCCACCCCAGGGCACTCAGCAAAGAGCAGTTTTCTTAGAATCACAGAAGGGGTTGGGTTGGAAGGGACCTTGAAGATCATCTCATTCCAACCCCCTGCCATGGGCAGGGACACCTTCCACCAGCCCAGGTTGCTCCAAGCCCCGTCCATCCTGGCCTTGGACACTTACAAGGGGAATGGGGCAGCCACAGCTTCTCTGGGCAACCTGTGCCAGGGCCTCCCCACCCTGCCAGGGAAGCATTTCTTCCTAATATTCAGTCTAAACCTGCTCTCTTCCAGTTTAAAGCCCTTCCCCTTGTCCTGTCACTATCTACCCATGTAAAAAGTCACTCTACATCTTTTTGGTAAGCTCCCTTTTGGCCCTGGAAGGGGCTCTAAGTCTCCCTGGAGCCTTCCCTTCTCCGGGCTGAACACCCCCAGCTCTCCCAGCCTATGTCCAGAGCAGAGCTGTTCCTTCCCTTGGAGAATTCCCGAGGCCTCCTCTGGGTCCGCTCCAACAGGTCCATGTCCTTCTTGTGCTGCAGACCCCGGAGCCGGGTGCTCTGAACTTTTATTTACCTTCAGGGATAAAACTCCCCTCCCCTCTCCCGTCCAGTTTAGCTTTGTGCCAGACGGTGGTGCTCGACACCAGCTCTGCTGCTGCCGAGCTCGGGCTGTACCCGGGACGGGGTGCCCGAAGGACTGCCTGGGATGAAGCATCCTGGGAATATTCGGCCTAAACTCACCCTGACCCGAGATCTCGGAGTATGGCCTCTAAAGTGCTTCTGAAGTTTTTACTTAACTTCTTCTTTACAGAGAGGGTAATCAGCCATTGGAATGGGCTGCCCAGGGAAGTGGTGGATTCTCCATCCCTGGAGGTTTTCAAGACGAGGCTGGACGTGGCACTTAATGCCATAGTCTAGTAACCACAGTGGGGTTGGATCAAGGGTTGGACTTGATGATCTTGGAGGTCCTTTCCAACCCATCTGATTCTATGATTCTATGATTCCCATAGTTTACTTGTCATGATCTGCTGTCTCACACTGATCAAATTTAAGCACATATTAGGTATTAAATACGTTTAGGACTGGTATTTTGGGGTTGTAAATTCTGAGGTGGTTTAAAAAAGTAAAATCGTAGGATTACAAAGTGTTTTGGGTTGGAAGGGAACTTAACACTCGTCTCATCCCACTCCCCCTGTCATGGGCAGGGACACCTTCCACTAGCCCAGGCTGCTCAAAGCCCCCTCCTGCTTCTGCAGGATCGAAGTCTCGAGCAAACCAGAATAACTTCAAATGCAGAAACCCTTTTCCTAATTTCAGCTGAGGCAAAGATGGGCAGACAGTCTGACTTTTGGGGACAGGAGCCCTTTGTTTCCCTCACCAGCAGCATTTCAGTGGCTCCAGGGACATCCCCATCACGTTCCAGCATGGGCAAGAGCTTCCCTGTGGTCATGCATCCTTATTAAACCCATCAGTGTAATTAGGTAGATTCATAATGGTTATCCTATTTAAAAAGTAATTTTTACAGTGAAAAGATTGACACCCTGAGCAAGCAGCAATAGAATTCCACAGCTGCACTGCTGTTGCTCTACCTTGATGTTGGTCCTGAGCCCCCAAAAGAGTACTGAGAGGGAAGTGAAGCACATGTGCACTCATGCTCACTGGGAAAGCTGCAGAATTAAATGCTGAAAATCCCAGAGATGCACAAAAAGTTCAGTTCCCAACTTTTCCAAGAGGCTGAGGATATCTAATCCTGTAGGCATCTCAGGAGTCTCGCCTCCCTCCCCAGCTTCCTTGCCTCTCCACATATAAATCTCTGTTCCTTGGGTGTGAGTTATGATTTTTAATGCTTATTTTGGCAGTGGGTGGTGGTGGGATGTTTCAGCTTTGCCTGGAGGCTGGAGGGAGACTCTGTCCTCAGAGATAGGTATAAATGTAAGTGACTTGGCCAAGAACTTCCTGGCAGAAATGGCTGTTCTCCAAAGCAGGGCTCTTCAAGGGAAAAGCCAGGAAGCCAATTTGGACATCTGTATGGGTTTTGACTGAGATAATTGTAACCAGGGGATAGTGACCTGAGCAAACAGCAAAGCAAACCGCAGATGATCTGATTAGTTTTCTGCCGTGGACATTTTATCTGTATGTTCAACACAGAATGAAAGCCCATTCTTCAAAGCCCGCAGCGTCTTTGGGGAAATCTGCTGTCATTAGTCCCCATGGTGATGTCAGTCAAGCCATACCCCGGCTCCCGGGCAGAGAAATCCATACCTTGGCCCAGCCAGCCCCTTCCAGAGGCGTGGGTGAGTGGCTTTCTGCAGGATGCTCACAGCAGATATGATTATATTGCTGAGCAAACATTCTTTTGCTGCTGGGAGGCACTTTGAAAGCCTCTCTGTATCTCTTTCCTTGCTCAGGGATAGGAGAGCTTCCTTCTTCTTGTTCTAATGACATTCCTAGGCAGATTTGAGAGTCCTGTAATCTTGGAGGGAGAGAGCTTCGTTGATATTAAAATGCAAATAAATTTAAACATTCATTCTGGTCATTATGAATAATAAAGTGAGGTGGTGGAGTACGAATGCTGCTTTTTTATATGTCTTTTCAGCACTTAGAGATCTTAGTTTGACTATAGCAAAGAGTTTTTAATGTCCCTAAGGCATGGCAATGCTGCCCAACGCAATGGGATGTGGTCTGACTGCAGAAAGGTTTGTGCATCCCATGGGTACAGAGATGGAAGGTTGTGCTCTTCCAGCTCATCAAGGGATGTGAATGACTCCATTTAGCATTTAGTAAACTTAAATAGCTTTCTAAATTCACAGCAACCCATGTAATACATTTTATATTTCACACGGGCAACATTTGCAACCTCTAAATGTTTTCAACATTCAGTATCTGAAAATGCTGTGGGATTATTCTGCTCCCCTGAGCTGGTCTTAATCCACACACTGTGACTGCAGGGATGGGCAAGAGGAAGGAAAAGGCTGAGCTTTATGGGCTGCCTGGTCTTCCCCGAGCATCAGCAGCTCCTCCCCTGGACAGGTTTGCTCTTCCTTGAAGATCATTTTGCTCTTCATCAGCACCAGCTTCACTTTTTGCCTTCTAGTTTGCGTTCAGAGGCAGTTATTACCAAATGTTCAGGTTGGTGGCTTTAAGAGCTTGTTTCAAAGTAGCAGCCTGGGGACACCAGCTGACTGCCAGCAGTTTTCCACCTTAACCTTGCTCCCTTCACTAGTGCCTGTCCTCCATCATGAACCACAGTTCTGGAGGTCACCCATTTTTCCTATCCTAGGAAAAAAGTTGGGTGAGAAATAAATTATAGACTCAAATTTCTGGGCCTTGAGAAGTCCTTTGGTTCCAACTCCTCTCCGAACCCATGAGCCCGTCCCCTTTGTGTGTGAGGGCAGGCTGGAGTTTGGTGCGGCCCCCGGGAAGATCCCGTTCTGACGGGCGCCACGACAATAAACATGTTAATTAAATTAATTAATTTAAAGGGGCAAAGGTTCAGTGGGCGGGTGGTGCTTTTGTATTTCCAAACCAGTTAACTCAGCTCAAATTCAAAGCTGACCAAGACAGATCTGCTTTGACCAGCAAACCCCAGCGCTCGGCGGAGCCGCAGCCGCGCTCTTTGTACGGGCCCGGCCCCCGCCAAGCCTCGGTGGTTGGGAGGAGGCACGGCCTCAGCTTAGCAGAAATGCAATAAGATATCAAATTAGCTGGGGCTCTGTGTTCTTTTTGAAACCACTGGGAGGACTGGGATGTGCCAGGGCGCAGAGTGCTATTCTTCCTATCTCTCGGTGCCATTGTGCGGGGGCCGAACAAAGCCGAGAGGTGTAATTTAAAGGTGCTGTGACCTCCCATGAGCAGCTCTCCCCATTGTGAGCCCGGTTTTGTTTGCTGTATGTGGAGCTTTTTTTTTTTTCCTTTTTCCTCCGCCGAGATCTCCTGATCATAAATATGCATGAATAAAAGAGCCAGGGGAGGGGAGGGGAGGGCGAAGGGGGCTCATAACCAGCTCGGATAAAGTCCTTTTCTGAATTTTCCACTCTCGGCTTCCTGACACTGGGTGAAATAAGGGACCACACTGCCGGATTAGCTCAGCCGGAGTTCCTATTTCCAATTGTAAAAGCAGAACCCTGGCATCATAACAATCATTATAATTATCACTTACAGAGGGGTCTTATCATATAACAGCTCCTCTTTATTCGGGGTGGAGTGGGACCGAAGGGGGCTGGGGGAGATAATTCCAACCACGGGGGTTTGCGTCTTCATTCATCGCTTTCCAAACAAGCCACTGGAAAATTGGAGTCCCTGAGCAATTTACAGCTTACAGCTCTCTCCTGGTACAGGGACATGTGCACACACACCCACACCCACTCACTCAGACTCAGACCAGGTACGCTGTGGGCGACCAGCGGAAAGAAGGATAAAAAAAATCCCCCCTCCCTGCTTTTCTGCTCCAAACTCAGGCAGGAACAGACGTAACCTTCCCTTTTAAGCCTAGCAACTCCAGCCTGGCCGCACAGCTCCTCCTGGATTAATCTTTCTTTTTTTTGGCTCAGTGAATTGTGGTCAAGGCCATTGTAACGTGAGTGCTGCCGGGGCGCCGATTGGCTGGAGGAGGCTCAGAGAGGCCCCTTTTCACAGGGGACTAATTGCTTTAGACCACCAGTATTTGGGAGCTACAGATGTCTTCCTTAATTTGCCTAGAGAGCACAATCGGCCCCATCTGTTGCATTTTTTTCCCCCCTCTGTCTCTCAAGTCGCCTTCTTCCCCCTGTCTGCAAAGGCCTAAATTGAAAACTCATCAAAAAGTAATACAAGAGCAGTTTGGCTGGGAAGCTGCTGCCGTGGGGCTTTGCCTTTAATAAAGGCCCCCCTGCTACTTTTACACATGGGTTGGGGAGCACAGAAAGGAGGAGGAGGAGGAGGAGGAGGAGGAAAGCAGAAACAACCTAGAAGGGGGAAAAGAGGGGAAAAAAAAAAAAAAAAGGAGCTAAAAACTAACAGCCAGATGGGATATTTGGAGGCTGGATAATTTGATGTGTCATGGCTGGAGGAGAACAAGGGGCAGCCCCTTGTTTTCTGTGTGTACACACAACAAAATAGATGACTTCTAGAGATGGGGAGGGAGAGGAGCTGGGGGCCAGCCAGGGGATCTGCACATCCCGGTGTCACTGGCACGGGACAGCTGCCAGTGCCCAGTGCACACCTCCAGGAACAGGGGAGATGGAGAGGGGTCGGGAGAAGGGAAGGGGAAGAGCAGTGATGAGCATTCGCTCATCAGAATGTTGCCTTCGCCTGGAGTTGTCTTGGCCCGTTCGTAGGTTGTGGGCTGGGGGTGCTGCTCTGCTCCCACCCCCACTCCAGAAATCAGAAGAGGGTGTTGCTTTCTTCTTGCTGGATTAGAACCTCATCTCAAACTCAGCTCTGGGCAGAAAGAGAGGACAAGCCCAAAAAATCACTTAAAATATTAATCAGAAAGGCTGTGGGGGAAAATATGCCTTGTCTTCCCTCAAAATTCCCATCAGAGCCAACCTCAGGATTCACAGCTTATGAGAGGGTCATAAAACCCCACATAAAATCCTACATTGTTTGGTGCAAGTTGAAATGGTGTCTCCTTAGGGAAAATTTGGCACTGGTGCTGTGTGGGGACGTGGTGAAGGCACCAGCCATCCCTGACCTGGTGTCTGGGCTTGGTCTCTGGCCCTGCAAAAGCAGTGGATGTGCTCACAGCCTGCCTGGGAGAGAGTGAACGTCACCCCACCAGTGACAGGAGTTGCCCAGGGGTAAGAGGGGAATTAAAATCTCATGGTACCAGCCCTGCAGTGCAGCCACAGGGACAGCTGACAGCAACTGCCTGGGCTTTAAGGAACAGCTCACCTGTGGTTGATTTCACAGAACCATAGAATCATAGAATGGTTTGGATTGGAAGGCACCTTAAGATCCTCTTATTCCAAACCCGCTCCCGTGGGCAAGGACACCTTCCACCAGACCATTCAACACTGAAGATTTTTCCCTACTTCCTCCTCCTGACGTAAAATAACTGTTTGGTGAAGTCAGTCTAAGGGAATGTGGTGGGCTGGTGGTTTGCTCTCCTTTGTGCTACAACATGAGGAAGTTCCAGTGGTGGAGAAAGCCCCGTAGATCTTTGTCCCACCCAGCTGGTGCCTGCGCCGGCCGCCCCGGCTCCTCCTTCCCCAGGGATGGTGCTGTATGGCAGGAAAACTCTTGGTTGCCCACTGCAGAGGAAGGCAGGGAGCTGCCTGTGCAGGCAGCTGTCCAGGCAGCACAAACAAGAGGTGCTCCATTACCAGCCCCTGTCCCGAAACCTGAGCCCGGGTGGCAGCGCTGTGGCCATCAACACTTGATCAATCATTCCCATTTCCTGGCTGTCCATCAGGCATCTCTCCCTGAGTCCTTGGAAAGGTTTTGTTTGGCTGCTCAGTTACAGAGGAGAAAAAGTCTTGAAGGACCCTCCGAAAACAATGCAAAAGGGATCACCACAGAGGTTCAGTGCTACTGCTGGGGGTCCCTCAAGGACAAGCCTGTGGGCTTGGGACCTGCAGGATGGAGCCAGCAAGTCCCATTCTGCTGTAGGACACCTTCCAGCCATCACCACCATCTGTTTTCATCTTCCTTAAACCATCTGCAGCTTCTTCTTAGCAGAGGTTTCCTAAAAAGAAGGGAAAACAGTGCTAAACTTCCACCTCTGAGATGGAGGAATGGGACAAGGTGCTGGAGAGTGGGGTCCAAAACACACCCCACAGCCCCTGTGCTGGGCTGGGATGGGGAATGGGAGGGTTAATGGAATCAATGGAATTAATTCCAATATGGAATAACTAATGGAATTGGTGTCCAGCAAGGGCACTAGGAGCTGGTTTCCATGTTTCATGTACTGCCATTCTGCTTGGGAGTGAGGAAATTCTCCCTCCTGGGGAATACTGAAGGTTTATCGGTCTCAGAGGGGCTGAATGAGGTCCGAGGTCCCCTTCAGTGCTGTGCAGGTTTTAGAGAAATACCCACCCCAAAGAGCCTTTATTGCTGTTTTCCCTTTTTGGCTTATTACTTATTACTTTGCTTATCGCTTTTTGCTTTTCCTTGGGTGGCCCTGGCTAAAAACCCCATGTGATTATTGCTTCTCCTAAGGCAAAATATGTCAGTTTATCAAACTGGGGAGATCTTGAAGCACTGGTGGAGAACAAAGGGTGAAGGATTGGGGCTTCCCAGTGTCCCGGGAGCACATGAAAAACCCACAAGCACTTCTCTGTGCTGGGGCCAGTTACTTCCCAGGGCAGCCCTCTCCTTGGGGAGAAGGTGTGAATGGTTTCCTTCAATAAGTCACTGGATAGCCTTGGCCAGGCTCAGGCTGGCTGCTGCTCCCTGTGGGTTGCTGTCTCGCTGCTCAAAAACTGGATACTCTGTTGTGACATTTGTTTCTCCTCTGATGCTCCAGCTGTGCAGGCCAGAGGTGCAGATGCTGCAGGCTGTGGGGTGAGAGCGAGGAGGATGATGGGCACCCATCTTGCTTGCCTGTGTTTCCTGGAGGGCTTAAAGTGAGGATCAGCAGTTGAAAACTTTTAGAAGGAATATGGCAATGAAAAAGGGAGCTCTGCTTCTTGTCGTCGAGGCAGCCCGGAAACTGTTGAAGAGCCACTGGAAAAGCCACTGAGCTTTTGTCTCATAACTCCTGTGATAATAATTAGCTCAGCCAAAGCAGATTTTAAAGGGGCTTTAAAATTCTTGTGCAGCGGCTTGAAAGAAAAGAGGCAACCAGAGTCTCCTCTCATCTGAGCATCAGTGTGAATCCCACAAAATCCCATTACTCCTCTTTTAGATCAGCAGTTTGACCAGTTCAGCCTTTTCCCTCCCCAAGGCAACAACCGTCCCCCCTTGTGCATGTTTCCCCCCTCGAGATCTGAGCACCTCACCATGTACAACACCCACAGCCTGGTCCCCTCCTGCCCTGAATCCTTGCAAGTGGCAGTGACTTGCTGTCCTCACCATGCCAGAAAATGAACAGGTGGAGGTAGAGGAGGGAGGTCTGTTTGCAGGAGCACCCACATTCACCAGGATATTTTTCTTAAAAGGAAAAAGAATTTGTTATGTTTCAAAGCCGATGCTCTCAGACTTGGCTTTAAAGATGCTTTAATATCTCACAGCTGGAGACAAACCCTGATGGTCTAAAACTCACATCTTCATCCAGAGCTAGGTCTGCTTACAGTGGAAGCTAAAATTCTACCAATTCAGTGGTTTGGGTGACTTTTTTGAGGGAGTTAACCATAGAGGAGTGGAAGAAGAAATGCTGACACCCAGATGTGTTGAGCTGAGACCTGGCAGTGCTTTGCCTCTGCTGGAGAACTTCTCCATGTCCCCCTTTCTGGGCTCACCGAGACTTAGAGCAGCTCCTGGGCAGCTCTGACGTGGATGGGGCAGGGAGCTCTGGCCGCACGACTCTTCTACCCTTGCAGCTGATGCTCTGGAGAAGGCCCCTCGCTGGGACCTGTGTCTACCGGGAACATGCCAAGCTGGATGCGCTTAAAAACAGGGATCAGAGGCAACCTGCTGCTCTTCGAACTCCCAGGGGACACTAAGGCACTTTTCTCGGGAAAAATCCGTAAATCTGCGAAGATCCACATCCACCAAAAGTGCAACCAGGGCTGTGGGGTATTTCAACAAGACTTGAGGTGGAATCTCCAGTCGGGCCATGGATCCATGACCCCTGGGCAGCCTTTATTCCTCGTGGCTGAGTAGCAGCTAAATGCACCCATCCCATGAAGGCTGGACACCAGACCCTCATTCCAGTTTGCCACAGCTTTGGGCAGGAATACAGAGGCTAAACGGGTCCTGAGGAGGGGTGCCAGTCTTACACCCCATGCTGTGGTGCCTTGGAAGTCTTTCCAGGCTGGGAACTGGCGCTCCAGATCCCCCAGTGTCTGTAGAGCCCTGGCCAAGCCGTGGTCCTGCTGGCCAAGGAGCCTTCCCAGATTTAATATCACAGGTTGGAGCAGAGCAGTAGCCCCTCCAGCAGGGAACACAAACCCTCCCCAGCCTGAAGCAGCTCGGGTTGCAACGCTTCAAGAAGCAGAGAGTTCAAATACAAACAAACCCCATTTTCTTTGCAAAATTTTGTCTTTAGAGTGGACCAGAAATGGCATTGAACCGAAAGCAAGTTTCCCTAGTAAAATATACTAATAAACTGCTTTGGAGACTCATAAACTGTGCTGTGTTTTTTAATGGCAAATAATAAAGGAGCCTAATAAAGTGTTGGGTTTTTTTAATGGCGATTTTTGGAGCGGCCGGAGCAGAGATCAGGAGTTCAGCCTCGTTCCTTGTTCTGTTTGTGGTATATTTATCTTCATGAAGAGAATGGTAGCAGGGGGATTTATTTTTTCTGAATGAATGTCTCTAAGCCCCTCATACCTCCAGGGCTTATAGTAAGGTTGGATCCAATGACAGGAGAGTCAACATTATAAGCCCTTAGAGAGGGCTGAGTGCCTTGTAGATAGTCTCAAGTGGATGCGCTTTCAGCGTGCCGTTACCCCGGCTTACATTAGCGGCTGAAGAGACTTTGTCTGTCCCCGATGCCCTCGGGTGACCCGCGACCTTTGCGACTTGGCTCTGCCGAGATCTGACGCTCGCGCGAGCCCCCGGCCGAGGAAATGGAGAGGGGCTTTGTGCCGCGGAGAAAGAGCAACACAAACACGGGGTGTTCTCAAAGGAAACAAAAACCCGGCGGGGAAAAAAAAAAAAAAAAACAACCCCCAAAAAAAAAAACAAAAAACACACACCACACCAAAACCATCCTATAGTGAAANACCACAAAAAAAAAAAAAAAAAAAAAAATCCCCTCCCCGAACTGGCAGCGAGGGGCGGCCGCGGGGAAAGCCCAGGCACGGGCGCTCCAGGGAGAACAGCCCCGGAAAACCCGCTGCTGGAGTCGAGGGGGGGGAGTTCTGCAGCGAATCGGGGTCTCCGCTGGGTTTAGGGGTGGCTGAGCAAGCCGGAGCGGGGGGATGGAGAGTGGGTTCTGCGTTTCTGCAAAGCCGCCCCAGAAAACGCGCTGCTGGGGGCGGGTTCTGGTGCAAATCGGGGTCCCTGTGTTTGCTGGATTTAGGGGTGGCTGAGCAAGTGTGGGGTTTGCATTTCTAAATATAAAAAGAAAATAGGGGGGGTTTGTTTTGTGGGTTTTTTTTGTTGTTGTTGTTTTGGGGTTTTTTTTTTTGTTTGTTTGTTTTTTTGGTTTGGTTTGGTTTGGTTTGGTTTGGTTTGGTTTGGTTTGGTTTGGTTTGGTTTGGTTTGGTTTGGTTTGGTTTGGTTTGGTTTGGTTTGGTTTGGTTTGGTTTGGTTTGGTTTGGTTTTTTTTGCGTTTGGGGAGTGCTCGTTGGATTTGGTGGCAGAGACACAGGGTGGAAATTAGGTGCTGCAGCCAGATGTCCCAAAGGAAAACAGCAGAGCTCAGCCCTGCTCCTGCCTCTGCAGAAAAGGCTGAACCTCCGAGTTTCAAAAAGGGGCTGGAGCAGCCGAAGCCCTCACGCTGTGGAGGATGCCAAGCCCTGACCCGACCCCCCAGGAGGGTGCAATCACCCACATGTGAGCCAGACGGCCAGGCTGGCGCTGTCCCTGGGGCTGGCACTGTCCCTGGGGCTGGAAGCCTGGCTGGGGTGGCGATGGGGGCAGGTAGGACGGCGCAGGGGTCTGTAAACTGTTGTTATGCACAGCCGGTGCCTCACTTGGAGCCCTTAATGCCCAAGAGAGGCCACCCTGCCCCGAGCAGTGGCTCCCTGCGGGGAGGGAATGCTTGTGCAAACAGCCACGTCCCTCCGGGGACCTTTGTGCTGAGTTGGGGTGTTGAGGGTCACCACCCTGCCTGGCCCCAAACCCGTGCCCAGCTGCCGCTTTCTGCCTGAGACAGCGACATCCCCATACAGCCTCTGGCTACTGCACAGAGAGCGTCAGATCTGCCATAAATCAGCGATGGCGCCGTGTTCCCACCTCCTCTCTTGAAATATGGGCTTCCTCCACCTGTGTCCTCCATCCGCACTGGCTTCAGCCCCTGCCCGGGCCGTGCACTTCGCAGCACCCCTGTGAGGAAGCAGGACATGTACTCCGTGTGCTGCCTCCGTGGCACCGATAGGGGCAGGGATGGAGAGGAGGGGACAGTACGACACCTTCTCCATCACCTTGCGGAGGTGGGACAAGCCCCCTCCCAGCCCACCCAGCGCATCCAAGCCTGGTCCACGCATGGGAGCATTTTCCAGATGCCAGTGTGCGTTTAAAGTTTAAAAAGATGAGCGGAAAAGCCCATGTCATGGGTGCCTGAGCTAGAAGGAGAATTTCACCGTCATGAGGGAGTGCATTGTCCCCGGAGCTGGCCAAGTGGATTTGCATGTTTAATTCCCGCTAAGTATTTTTGAAGGAGTAATCTGATAAAATCTTCAACCTGCTGATAGCATAAACTTAATCGGGGGTCCTTCAGAAAAAGCCAATGGGACTTCCAGTTCCCAAACGTGCAGACCAGGAGATGTGGTTGCCCGCCGCGACCGGGCTGGGTCCACCCCAGGCCAGAAGGCAGTGGGGAAAGATCAGTGCGGCTGGGGACAGAAGGAGGAGAAGAAGACTTTTATCCCATTGTTTTTCCCTGTGATTAATCCATCTAAAGTGCTCCTCTGAGCGTAGCCAAGGGCAGTGTAAGAAAGAAGCAGTTTGAGCTTTGTGGGGCTTTTTTTCTTCTCCTTTTCTCTCCCCTTTCCAAGTGTGCTTTACAAACATCCTCTCCGCTCGCCCTCTGTATTTGCAAAACCGTATCCTTCTGCCCATGGCTCCTGATGAAGTCCTTGCAGAGCTCCTTGTCCACCTCCAGTCTTTTCAGCACGTATTCAAATTAACCCTTTTGTCCCATTCACACCCCCTTTCTTTGGCGGATATTGTGGCTTTGCCAGCAGCGATCCAGCAGCGGCTATTCTAATGTAATTGCATTCTGGCAATGCCTTGAGAACCTGATCAAGATCATCCCGCAAGTTTAATCCCTCCAAATTACAAAATGTTTACTATCAATCACCTGTATGCAGCTTTATTTCGTGGGCTTTCTCCGGGGAGCGAGCGGGACGTGCGTGTTGCCAGAGATGCCCCTTCACGTCTCCAGCTGATCACCTCAATGGGGCCAGAGTCAAATGGTCAAGGCCATATGCGTATGAAAGCCCGGGCTGCGCTGCCAGCTATTCTCTCTAGCTCTGCATGGATTTCACACTTTCTATCCTGTTAGGATGCCTACCATTTACTTTAGCGTTGATTTTTTTTTTTTATTCCATTTCTACGTCCTGTGTCATCTGGATTTAATCTAGTTAGCAGATTTTATGCCTGAAATTGCATTGTTAAAGGGAATTGTTTAAATGGGGACCGGTGGAGAACCCTGAAACCCTTGAAACCAGGGTGTCCCCCCGCCCAGCGCCGGCCACACATACCTCGACTGCTGCGGCCCTTGGCTTGGTGCGAGGGGCTCGGAGGTGGCTTTGCTTTCTTGAAAGCATCCATTGCTATTTTCAGAAGCACAAACAGATGCAAATGTCTCTGCAAACATTGCACAATGAGATGCAGGGAGAGGACAGCCTTTCAAAATCTCTGAATAGCCCTTCAAAGCAAGTCTAATTAGGGTAAGTAGAGGTAATAGGCCCACTTGCGTTTTTTACACTCGCATTTTTCCCCCCTCAAAGCCTGCAAGGCTCTTTTCCCCCTATGGCTGGGGTGGGGGGTGGTGGTATAGACCCTCTCCCATTTGTTTGCGCTAACAAATGTAGTGATGGAAAGAAAGGGGAGAGGTAGAAGGAGGGGGTGGGGGGGAGGAAGAAAAATCAATCATTTGAAAAGTCTCCTCTGTTAGTTTTTTTGGTGGCTTTTCCTGGTGAGATAGAGAGCGGCGGAGCCAGCAGCATCCCGGCTGGGGCCGGGTGTGGGGCAGGCACCAGAGCAGAGCCTGCAGCTCGTGTCATGTGGAACTTCAGTAAGTGAAAAAGAAAAGCAGAAGGTATGGGCTGAATACTTGGGTAAATCAGTAATAGAGCTAAAGGGCATATGCCTGTAGGGAATATGTTGGCATAAAAGAGCTTTAAGAGGGGCCATTCATACTGACAAAGGGAGATTTGAATTGCTGCCTTCACAATAGCATGAAAGGATGGGCTTGGGGTGTTCTGAAACAAAGTGGAAATCATACTGCCCTGAACGGCTCTAATAAGCTTTTAACTATTTTACATTATGGCATTACCTCTTTTTTTTTTTTTTTTTTCCCTCCCCCTTCTTCTTGTGAGCCGAGTGCCAGCCCCACTTAGAAGTGTGATTTATACTTTTTTCTTCATGGTAACTTTGGAGGAAAATAGATGGGAACTCAAAGGCAGTAATTCAGCTTTTTCACGACAAGGAGGGGGAAATGCCATCATTTCTGAATGTCCCAGAAAGCACGCCAGTGGGCCGAGCTCCCTGGCCACCTCAAGTCTGGGCCAGGGCTGGCGGCTCATCACCTACCACCCGTTTAATTGCGCTCATTAGCAGCCTTGCACTCGGATATCGCTGTGCCCTGACACCTGGGTCACTTCACTGTGTAACTCAGGTGGACTTCAGCGTGCTCTCCGAAAAAATTGGTACTGCTCGGCAACCCCCCGCTCCCCACCTTTCTCCGTCAGCGGAGGTTCAGCATCCCAGCCCGTGTTTGGGGAGCTCGGGGGGCTGCGGCTCCCACTGCTCGCCTGGGAAGGAGGCAGTTCCCGGCCTGTGTGTGGAGACCCGCGCTGGCTTTGTGTGCGCCGGGGCTCCCTCCCCGAGCTCCCCCCAGATGGTGCGATCGCACGACTGCACTGTTAAAATAGAGCTCGTATAGACAATTAGCCAATTACTCACTCTGTCATTGCACTTTCTTCTTGTAACTGAGATGCAAACTGGACTATGTCTTCTTTGGTAGCTTCATTCATTGGCAGCATTATTTAATGACACTTTTGTCAGCTTTGGGTCTGCCCAAAGATTTCTGAACGTAGCTTTATGAACCCAGAAAGGGCGCCCCGCGGAGTGAAAGCGGACTTTGAACCTACAGACGATGCTAAAGACAATGAATTTCCCAAAGTCAGGGAAAGAAATCCAGAGCGTGGCTACCACAGGGCATGTGGCTCAGCCCCTCATTGTCAGCAGCGGTGGCTACAGGGAGAATAGCCCGGTAGCCAAAAGGGCTTGAGCATCTGGATGCACGGGCCACTTTCTCCACTTAAATACCTCAGAAAAAATAGGACTGCAAGTGCTACTGGGCTGCCTTTTTAGGATGGGGAGGTTGGGTGGCTGGAACAGCTGTTTTGGGCCAGCATCTCACTCAAGATCCTCTCTAAGACTGGCCAAAATTAAGCTTCCTTTGCCTTAGCGGGTTTTTCTCAGCCCACAGTTTAACTTCAGTGCAGTTGTGCAGAGCTGCAGGTACAGTGGAACTGGTGAGAGAGAGGTTTGGTTTTCCTCCCGACATTTTTCAGGGAAGAACAAAAACTTGCCCACTGCCTGATGAAGGAAACTCCATCCTTCTACATGTGTAGAAATGGGATAATGCATTTATTATCCATAACTTATGGCACCAAGCACCATTAGTGTCTTTTATTTACCTCTGAAGTTCAGTCTCATACAGGTGCAAGGATGGCTCCTGGGTTATTGGAAGGAAGGCAGGAAGGCAGGAAGGCAGGAAGGCAGGAAGGAAGGCAGGAAGGAAGGAAGGCAGGAAGGCAAGGAAGGCAAGGAAGGCAAGGAAGGCAAGGAAGGCAAGGAAGGCAAGGAAGGAAAGGAAGGGAAAGATAAAGAAAGAAAGAGAGAAAGCAAGCAAACAAGAAAGAAAGAAAGAGAGAAAGCAAGCAAACAAGAAAGAAAGAAAGAGAGAAAGCAAGCAAACAAGAAAGAAAGAAAGAGAGAAAGCAAGCAAACAAGAAAGAAAGAAAGAGAGAAAGCAAGCAAACAAGAAAGAAAGAAAGAGAGAAAGCAAGCAAACAAGAAAGAAAGAAAGAGAGAAAGCAAGCAAACAAGAAAGAAAGAAAGAGAGAAAGCAAGCAAACAAGAAAGAAAGAAAGAGAGAAAGCAAGCAAACAAGAAAGAAAGAAAGAGAGAAAGCAAGCAAACAAGAAAGAAAGAAAGAGAGAAAGCAAGCAAACAAGAAAGAAAGAAAGAGAGAAAGCAAGCAAACAAGAAAGAAAGAAAGAGAGAAAGCAAGCAAACAAGAAAGAAAGAAAGAGAGAAAGCAAGCAAACAAGAAAGAAAGAAAGAGAGAAAGCAAGCAAACAAGAAAGAAAGAAAGAGAGAAAGCAAGCAAACAAGAAAGAAAGAAAGAGAGAAAGCAAGCAAACAAGAAAGAAAGAAAGAGAGAAAGCAAGCAAACAAGAAAGAAAGAAAGAGAGAAAGCAAGCAAACAAGAAAGAAAGAAAGAGAGAAAGCAAGCAAACAAGAAAGAAAGAAAGAAAAAGAAGGAAGAAATCCCATCTGTTTCCTTCTGAAGGGTAGAGTTTCTGTGGAATTTATCTTGTGACTCCTCCGAGCATGGTTAGCAGGCAGCATGCACTGGACACACACACTCACACTCCACTCCAGGGTGTACACAGCCACAGCCACCTTCCCTCAGCTGACAATTCCCTTCCGTGCATCCATATGGCTCCCTGCACCTCCCGGCATCCCAACAAATGCTTCCCGGGAGAGCAGTGTAGGTGACGGCCGTGCTGGTGACAGGTAATCCGGGACCCTCCTTGCCTGAGACCACAGACCTCATTAGCTGCCACTTGATTTATCAAGAGGGCATTATGGCTCTGGGAGCTGACATCTTTTTGGATTGCAAATAGGAGAGGAGGAAACTGTACCCTGTGAAAAGATTGATTAAATACTAATTAACCTCTTTTCTTAGATAATGAAAGCACTTCAGTGAGCTGGATAAACACGATGCGCATCAGTTGCTCTCCTGGCGAAGCCAGGGGTAATTGAGAGAGCAATATCCATTACTGGTGTTGTGACAGGAAGGGTTTTCCTTTCAGATCACAAAAGACTTGATGCAGGAGAGATGGTACTCAAACAGGAAGGAAAATAAAAAAAAAAACCCAACTGTATTCTTTTATCTCAGGAGTTAAATCGCTTTGGTTTGAAAGCTTGAAAACTTCTACCAGTGCATTTAATCTAGGGATTGTCAAGTGAAAAAGTGAAAAAGTAAAAAAGTAAAGCGAGGTCTTAGGCCTTGAAGGGAGGGGTTGACTCAGCTGCAGGTAGTTGCTGGTCTTTACTGGCAAGGTCTCCAGCTTTTCTAGGTTCTGAACAAAAGAACGTACAAATAAATATTGCCTGTTTGCTGTGAATCCCAGACACCAAACTGGGAAATCACAGGGGAAAAGATGCTTTTTCTGGTCCGTGTTAAAAATCTACATCTGAAGGCCTTGTGCCATGCTTCCACACAGACAGCAGCCTGGCCGAGGGGCACATTTGCTTCCTCGAAAGTGAATATTTTCAAGGAGATATCCAGGTGGGAAAGGACTACTTAGTGCACTTTGATCAACTTTTACCCGCCAATAGTGATTTTCATTCTTTCTGACCCTGCCTCTGAGAGTCTCTTTTCAGTTCATTATCCTGAAGGCCAACATGGGGAATCCAACATGGAAATGACCACGCTGGGAATTTTCTCTTCCTCCATTTGCTCTGTAACATTTGCCTTCTCTGTTTAGCCTCATATATCTCAAGTGAACTGTTCATCAAGGACCCCCAGACCTCTTGGTCCCCACAACAGGGACAGGGACAAACTTCTAAGTCCGTGGTGTCCCTTGGGCTTTATGTCTCCTCTCCTGCCACCTCCAAAAGTGAGCTAACACCATTTTAGATCTGGGATTTTGTGTTTTTGTGTTTGCAAATGCTGTCTTTCTTCAGGCTTCTTGTCTCAGAGGAAACTCCAAGCTTGAAAAGCACAATGATCTGCCAGGTTTGTGTTGGGCTATGGATGCCAGGTGCTGGACGTACTCCTGGTATGATTTTATAAAGATTGCTGACATCTGCCACGCAGAGAGGAGCAGAACAAGTTGTTTGTTTGTAAAAATAAGTTTAATTAACTCCCACAGATGGAACTTAATCCATTATTTTTGCAACAAACCATTATGGTCCGTAATCACCTTGGACTGCCATTAGATAGCTTTAAATGCTTTCCTAGAAGGCAATTCTGTGAAATCTTCAGGTTAAAAGAAAAAAAAAAAAAAAAAAGAAGATTATCCTGGAATGTGCAGAATGTAATAATCCCAGAAAGAGACAGTGAAGTCCTGAGGACTCTGCCAAATCCCTGTTTGGGAAATAGAGGCAGCAGTCCCCTCACATGCTTCAATTTGTAGTTAAGCAACATCTCACAGCCACGAAGGAAGAGTGGAAAGGAGACCATGCACTGGCATGAGCTGGTCCTTCCGTGAAGCACAATGAATCTCCTGGGTGGAAAGCAAGGGATGAGGGGGCTGAATAGTGCAACTAAATGAATGAGCTCAGAGCAGGGATGTTGGTGAGACCCTCAAAGCATTTTCTTCACGACTGCTGCCTTAGGAAGCCCAATTTCAGGACTAGATGTTGATGCTTCCATTGGCAGAGTGCATGGCAGACTCTGTGGACCTTTATTCACTGTTACTCAAGGAATAAAGCTAATTTCTGCTCTGAAAGTCTTGCTTCTGCACGTTTTCACTCTGTGCAGAAGGATGCTGCCTGCTGTGTCCTGTTGACCCTTGCCAAAATCCTACTGGCCCTTGCCAAGGTCCTACTGGCAGTCAGTGAGTAAATCCAGTGGGGCAGGAGCCAAGCAAGAAGCATTTCTTGTACCTGTGGAGTCATGCCCATGGCACAAAGAATGGCATCTCTGCCTCAGCCTCTCTAATGTGGCATTTCTTTTTCAAGCAGTCAGAGCTTCGTAAGACCTTCCATCAGTGTCGTGGAAGGTTTTAACAGATGCTGCTGCACAGCCAAAGGGAGGCAGAAGTGGGAGACCTGAATGACAACGAGTGCTGTGCCATCAGCATTTCCACGCCGGCAGAGAAGAGCATTATCCCTTGGGAAGAGTCTTTTCACTCCTGTCTGGTAGATCTCAGTCTGGAAGACTGACAACTGGAAAATAATAACGATGATAAAAGAGGAGCAACGCTCGGCGTGAGGAGCCTTGATCTGCACCAGCAGGGCCTCACGTGGAGCCCCTGCCATCCCTGCCGAGAGGACAGTGACCTCAGCAGTGCTTCCCCCTCAGCAGGGGTAAACCCTGCTTCCAGGGGGCTCTTCACCCCCTCAGCTCAGCCTTACACTCCTCACTGCCCTGGGGATTAATAACAGGGCTGGGGCCCACAGGGTTTTCAAAAGGGGCTCTTGCCTCCTCACGTCTCCATGGCATCTGTGGGATCTCCAGCAGGTTTTCACATTGGCCCTTACACCTTTAGGCAGAGGGGGAAGAGAGAACAGGGGTTAGTTGTTCATGGGCACTATTGCCAGGCTGGTGGGCATAAAACTGGTTTTAATAAGTCAGTTAATTTGCTAATCTAGATTTAAAAAGCCTCTAGTAGTGTTACATGAAGATTATAAAAATAAGAGTTAGGCAAAGTATTTTATGCAGTATTTTTGCATCTCTGTTCTGCTCACTACAGTCCTCAGCAAATCTGCTGGGTCTTTAGCAGCTCTGCTCCTCCTGATGATTTCTTCTAATTGCACATGCCACCAATAAAAATCCCCTTAAAATTAGTTCTCACCTGCTTCTGCTCTGATAATCTCCACCTACTATACAAATCAGTCTTAATGGAGCATTTGAGCCCCAGAGATCTATAATTATAGTATTAAGTTTCGTGTGCTCAGAGGTAGTAGCACAGACTGTATTTTACAGATCATGTGCAGAGTAAAATCAAAATCTGCAACAGATTGACATCCAGTAATGAAAATCCATCTGAGGATGCCCTTGTTAATAACTAAACATCATTTGAGCCTCACCACAGCAGGGATGACACTAAATAGGGCACCACATGGCATCATAGAAGATACTTGTTATTGAAAACCTGCACGGAATTTTGGATCCTGCAGCTCGTTTTTTGAGCCCAGGTAATTCACGGAGACTCTCTAGAGCTTCCAATCCATTGGAAAAGGCTGAAACAGGGTAGCTCCAGCTGCTGTGGGCCCTGTCAGCAGAGCACAAGAGCAACTTGTAGCTGGTAGTGGACTGTTTCCCCACGGGAAGTCTCAGCAGAGAGAAAGTGGGATAATCCCGGTTGTGTTTTGAAGCACATTCCCAGCTAGCAGGGATTCCCTATCAATGGAGCCATCTCACACTTTCTCTCCTCACTAAAGGGGAATTAAGAGAGACCTGAGGACTCGCAGGACCTCCTGGCAGAGGGTCCCTAATGCTTGCATGCCCCGGAGGTGACTGACTGGATGCAGCAGGGATAAAGGATTACCAACACCTACCAGGAGACATAGGAAAAAATGCATATATATGCATATAATGTGGTGCCAGGACTAAAAATCAAGCTAATTTAGTTATTTCCCAAGTCAATGAGGTCTTGCCACTGGTTTCAGCGGGACTGAGACTGGTGGCTCTTTATGGGTATTTTTTACCCCCGTAATGAATATATATGGGTATTTTATAACTAGATATTTTATATTTGGATATTTTTATAGATGGATATTTTTATAGATGGATATTTTTATAGATGGATATTTTTATAGATGGATATTTTTTTACCCGGTATTTCCAAAGAACTTGCCAATGATTTCATCAGCCCTAGTATTCAATTAATCTACTTTTTTTCCCCCCCGTACCAGTGCTACGAGATGATTTTTAGTGCAATTAAAAAAAAAAAAAAGAAACAAAACAACAGCCACCCTTTTGCAGTTGGGGAAGCCTGCTCCAATTCACCCAAGTATTCTTTTGATAGAAATAAATAAAACCGCCCTTGTTGTAAACGGGGTGCAGGTTGGTCCTGCAGCCTCTGAATATGGGCATTCCATCTGTCCCGGCGGCAGATTTGTTCAACTATGTCTGAACCTATCACTGCTCGGGGGGAAAAACTGTTCCCTGACTCATGTTAATGTATGAATCTAATTGTATCCCCACGCAGTTCGCAGCTTTCACTACCCCGTAAGGAACGTTACCGTCATACACTGGGTCCTGGTAGATGTATGGTCTTTATACACCACATAATGTCCACGGATCTCTGCTGGCAGCTAAGAAAACACAAAAGAATAGAGGATATTTTGAAGTTTTGCGGGGTGGTTTTTTTTTTTTTTCTTTGAGATTGAAGTCCAGTGTCTTGGGACCCAGTGACTTTAGATGACCTTCCGCCTCCACGGACTGTACTAAATTTCAGCCCCTGGAGGCTCCTCCATACAAAACCTCCTGGCTTTCAAGGGCAGGTGCAAGCAAAGCTTCACTGCGTCACAGATCAAGACCTGTTACTGCCAGAATTAGATTTCACAAATCTCTTTTATTTAACAGGACATCATTAAGGGACTGCCCTGTACTGCTGGATGGTGTCTTTAATTAATACAAGTATTATGCTGCTATTAGGGTTCCCAAACAATAACATTTCCTTTTCAGCTGTTGTAGCCACCGAGAAACAGAGGTGGGTGTGTGTCTGTATAGACAAGCACACAAAAACTGTGTTAAAGAAATATATATCCATATTGCAGGCTTAGGCACTCAAAGAGGAGGAAATGCTGACACTGAAGTGTCTGTGCAAACTTAATTCAGCTCCTCTCCTTCTTTTTTTGGGTGGCAATTATATGATCCCAAATCATGTTTTTGATAATATCTCCACCTTCTTCATTACATAGGAGGGTTAACTTTCAGACAGAGATTTTGCCTGTGTGATGAACAGCTTCTCAGTGCTCTGTCTGACGCTTTCAGTGTCTGCACTTTGCCTTTTCCCCTGCACAGCGTATGATCATGCCCTGAAGAATTCCTTCTGGGGCTTTTACAGCAGCCCTGAGAATCGGAGTGCTCTGAAAGCTCTGCTTAATTATATCCTTAAATTCACTGGTGATGTGAGGGGATGGTGGTATCCCAATTAAAGATGGGAAACTGAGGCATAGAAAAACGACAGTCAGTTAATTCTGCTGATCCTGGGCTGACCCATCAGGGATGTGTAGGAACTTATTTGGGCTTGTACAACTCCATCTATCCAGACATCCATCTTCTTTCCCCACAAACACGCTGATAACTGCCCATACAGGTCCCACTCACCCATGTTTTGGAGGTGGTTGTAGGGACACGGCTGAGCTGCCTCATTTCCCCCATAAAGCAGGGCGAAGAGGATAAAACTGTTGCTTTTGAGGGCGTCAGTGTATCCAGTGCAACAGGGGAGCATTAAGCAGTGCTAAAGAGGGGGAGGTTGGAGTCAGGAGCAGTAGAAGCCCTTCAGCAAGGTAGGATTTTGGGGGTCAGAGGGCTCCCCCATTACACACAAGTGCAGCAGAGGGGAAAGTTTGGGATTTTGCAACAGTGGAGCTGATTTCCTGGAGGGGATGTACCCAGGCTCCAGCTGAGAGCCAGAGCTGTGCCAGAGCTGGTGCTGAGGCCATGAGATGCACTTTGGCCACCCTTTCTCCTCTCCCTCCCTGCATGGGGGTGAGTGGGGAGACGATCCATCCCACCCTGTGACTTGAGGACAAGGGGCAGCTCACGCCAGCCAGGTTCTGCCAGTGTTGCAGGTTTGGGCAAAACCACGAGCTCTGTACCCTGTTCAGGGGAGCAGCACCTTCTCCTTGCTCCAAATCCCCCAGAACCTTCCAGCTCCTGCTATGAACCAAGGCAAGGACAGCCCTGCACTCCAGCACTGCTCTGTCACCGCTCTGCTCCTGTGCTCTGGCCACATCTCCTGAACAGGGCTCTAATCCCCTTCTCTGTGAGACTAGGGGGCCAGCTGATATTTGCAGGTAGCCACGTGTGGCTGTGGCCAGCAGGGTCTCAGAAGTGCTGGCTGCTGCTTTAGGGTGATCCCTTCCCTTCCATCCCAGTCTCCTTCTCGAGGAGAGCTTAAGAAACAAAACTCGCTGCTGAAATTCAGTACAAACGTTAAAAATTTTATTTACAGGGTAAAAGTACGATTTCTTAAAAAAAAAAACAAAACAAAACCCCCACTTCGATAAGAGGTATAATAATAGAATAAAGCTCTTTATGTACAAAAATACAATTTTCATATGAATGAACATCTTGAATAAATTAACCCGCTCTCTGGTCCAGTCGCTGAATACCCCGTGTCTGCTCCCCCTCTGAAGCAGCCCGGCCGCGCTGGGGGTCAGCATCTATAATGCATGAGCCCCTCCGCTGTCCGCCGGGTGCGGGGTCCCATCGGGGCCGGTGCTGGGACCCCCGGGAGGGGCTGAGCCGCCCCGGGGCAGGGCCGGGGGGACGCGCTGAGCCCCGCGCTGCGCCCCGGGCCGCATCGGCCCCTTAAGCCTTTTCATGGCATTGTCAGGGCGTTCAAACCAAATTTTCATGCTCGTTTTTCTTCGCTGGAGAGCTACAAATTGTAAAATTGACTTTTCACCTCGTCTGCGGCAGCAAATCTGTCGCTTTTCTTCCCTCCCCGTTTTCCCGGAGCGGCGCGGGAGGCGAGGCGGGGGTCGGGGGGAAGGGGCTGGGGAT
>VXAY01007106.1:0-56991 GCA_013399855.1 Oxyruncus cristatus | reverse complement strand
AAAACAAAACAAAACAAAACAAAACAATAAAAAAAGTTAATCTGGACTTCCAGAGGATGAGCCGTGGATTGTTCCCCAGCCAGATGCGGGTGGAAGATTTTCGTCAGGTTTTCGTTTCACTTTTTTTTTTTTTTTTTTTTTTTTTTAACCCCTAAGTGAAAATGCTCTGAAATGGTAGAACTCAAAGCAGGTATTTCCCTCCTGTGTTTCTGAGGTGAATTTGGACACGCGGATTGGGTTTTGTGGGCTTCACGTTGAAAAGGGGCTTGCAGATGTCCAGAAAGTTGAAAATTCCAAACGACATTTATTTTACACACTTCGGTGGTTGTACTCTTAATACACGTACATTGTATAAACACACACACACACACGTATCCACACACGGTGTATATTCAATGTACAGATAACGCTCTTCTTTTTCTGGATAAAAACAAAGAACTGTGCCGTTTTGATTGTAAAGTTCTTGCTGCCTCTGCTAATCCCCATTCAGTGCCTGGATATCACCACCTCACACTTTGGGAAGCCACAGTTTTTTAAGGGGTTAAAAAGTTCCCTAATTTTGACATCTGGCTCTTTGCCTCCTGCCCTCGGTGCTGTGGGGAAGCCCCGTTGTCAGCGCTCAGGTACTCGCCTCCCTGGAAGGCTTTCAGTTCCACCACCCATCAATAGCCATTTTCAGGTGCCTGTGCCTAAACTCACATGTATTTACATGATCTCCCTTTACACGAAATGCAGATTGATTCCCCCTCCTTTGATTTTCTCCTATGCCTCGCATAAACAGGGAAAATTGACAGCATGAATTATTGTCTATCTTTGCATTTTGAGTTCACAGCAACCGTTCCTGGCTCCAACCTGAGTGAGGAGTTTGCTACCAAAGTTATTCCCTCTGCTTCCCACCCTCCTGGCTTTGAGATGACCCACGACACCAGCAAACTTCCCCGAACAACCTTCTTTGTGCCCAGAAGATCACACACAGAAGTGAGCAATCCAAAAAGCCCTGGGTGATGAATATTAACAAGTCTCAAACTAGAAGTAGTTCGCCAGCACCGAGCTTTCAGGATCAGCTCTCTTTCTGCTTTTTAACATCTTTATATGCTTGGGTGTGCAATATACCCACGTAAGGCCAGGCGACGGGGGCCTGCCCGTTCCCGGCAGGGACTGGGCTCTCTCAATCACCGGACCTGCAATCAGGCTGAAGTTTTTAGGGCCTTTGCATACATAAGTGACTTTCTTCGCTAAGTAGTTCCACTTCACTGAGCTACTCATGTCCTTAAGTGACGGCACAATTAGAGGCCTCGGCCGGCAGGCAGAGATCAGCCGTGGAGTTTCCAGCACGAACCAGGAGAAAGAAGGGACCAAAATTTAAAGGTTATGGAAGCATATGGCAAAAAATGTTCAGCTTCTGTTACTGTGCACTTTGTACATAGTGAGATAAACTCCGGTGTTGTCTGCAACACTTCGATTGTCTTTTGTTTAGGTGTCTTTGAGCAGTCAATAGTTTATTCATTAAAATGTTTATGATTCCCCAGAGTTTCACAGACTTTGGCACAACCGATCACTTGTCTGAAAGTTCGCAGTGAAAGCGCATTATTCATTAGTCCTTATCCATCATTTGCAGTTTGTCATTTGTTATTCTCTTGTTTTAAAAGTTTGTGCTCCAATCAAGGAGGGGAGAGAGCACCATGTGTCTCCGTGATCAGTCACAGCCATGAATAGCCAGGCCTGAAGTGAATGTTTCACAAACAACCCATAGGCTGAAATTTGTTTGCATAATCTATTCACTGCGTACTTATGAATAACGAACGCATTCACAGAACCAGAATTGTTTCAGGAAGCCTTCGCAAACAGAAAGAAGTGCTAAATATCTTGGATAATTTATTCCCGATGAATAATTCAACCAGTTCTATCGCGGGCAGTCTACTAATTTTGCAGATAAATTATTCAGCTGACACAGATAATAGCTCTTACACCTTATGGGCCTGCCCCTATGGAAGTCAGCTGCTGAAGTTTCCTGAAGTTTCCTGGGATTGGGAAAGAAAAAATTCTGAAATGGAACAGGACCATTGATTTCAAGGAACACAGAACCCAGCATCTAACTGATGGCCTTATTCTGAGTTTTAGCCTTTGGTATTAACTTTTCCTCCTTGATGTAAGTGTACCTGGGCTCAGATGGACTCAGGGATGTTATTGGTTTCATATTTTGAGCTCTAAGGAAATGCTTCACCATTTGCTTTGAGACACCTTGCAGCACTTAAAGAAATGAGAGGAAAAAAAGATTCAACCCGATTTAACACTTGTGAGGCCTCGAGCACGAAGCTCGTTACTCTGCCCTTGTGTTGAGACAACATACGTGGACTCCAGAAAAAGTAGGAAGTCATGAATAAAGGTGGAAGAAAGACTTTTGGAGAAAACGTGCTCCCAGGTGCCTGGCACTGCTCTCTGGATGCACTGTTTCCTTCATGGAAAAAGCCAGTCAATGCGAAGATGCCATTCCCTGGCAAGTGTTTGTTGGACCTTGTAAAGTTAAATAAATTTCCATGTTAGAAATCAGCCTCTCATCTCAAAACCAACCAGAATTATGATCATTAGAACAGTGTTAGCACCGCTCTCCTCTCCAAGAATGGGAATGAGTGGTTCACAGTAAAACTGCTTCCTCAGCTGGAAGATGTCTCAGAGAAATCAGAGGTACATCCATTTTTTTTTTTTTTAGGTCTCAAGATGGTGGCACATCATTGCAGCAACTCAGAAAACTCTCTTTTGTTACATCAATACGTGAGAGCTTGAACTAATGTCGGGATGAGTGTCAAAACAATGCATCAACCAGGAGAACACTGCCTTTTTGCTCCCTCATTTGTTGAAAGCATGGCCAGAGAGGGAAGGCAGAGCTGCCTGTGGAGGATGTTTGAGCTAAATTTAGAGGGGTGATGTGGCTGGTGGCAAAGCCATCGCCTGGGAGCAGAAAGTTCGACCTTGCAGGAGGAAAGGAAGGATCAAGCTCACTCGTCCCCTGGATGCCCAGGTTGATGCTGCAGGAATTTCAAAGACAGGTAGGAAACTAGAAGACTGCTCAGTGGGGCAGCCCGTCTCCTCGTGCTGGTCTGGACACAGTGCAGAGCACAGTGGCTTCTTGTCCAGCCTGGGTGGGGACACAGGTGTGGTGAGGGCTGCGAGGGCAGGGTGGACATATGGAGCTGTGCTCCTGGGACTCCTCACCCGGCTGGAGTCACCTTACAGCCCCCGGCCCCAGGCTCAGGAGGGCTCAGGGCTTGGTCCTGTGGCTGCTGACTAATGGACAGCCCTGGAAGCCCAATATTTGGAAGGGCCCTGAGGCTGCAGGGAGGCAGCGTGAACCCTTCTGGAGCAGGAGCCAGCTGTCCTGCCAGGGAAACGCCTCGGGAGCAGCTCAAGGGCTTTGTCTCTAAAGGATTTGGCCTCCTCTCCTACCTGCCTGTGGCCAGGGTGAGGCCTCAGGCCGTGTGCTGGGGGCCACTGGTGGGTGGGGAGCACAGGGACATAACAGGGAGTCCCCATGTACCAGGGCATCCTGGCCCTGGGGAGTCAAATGTGCTCCAAAATCCTCCTCAAGTGCCTGGGAGTTGCAGTCAGGGCTCAACCACTCCTGGGGGTCTGCAGAAATAGTGAGAATGTTTTATTTTCAGGTTTTAAATGTGTGATGTAACATTTTCCTTCTTTTTGGAAGGGGTGGAGGGGGTCGAGTAGGTAAACGATTGTTCCCTGCAAGCACAAATGTATTTTGTTTGTTGTAATTAAAATGTTTTAATGAGACAACCATAAAATCAACCATTAATTATTTTTTTTCAAACACTTCTGCTTCCTTTTGAGCTAGGTCTATTTAGAAATAGTTTAGAGAGTAGCCTGCAGTTTTATTCTTTCTGTGGTATTATACACAGGAGTGGAGAAGTCATTTATAAATAATTACACAATGTTTTGGGTCTTTGGGTTTGTATAATATATCAAAGCGATTAGTACACGCATTGTTCCATTGTAAATGGTTTTTTTCCCTTCCTTTCAGTTTCACTTGCCTTGTCTTCTATCTAAACCTTTTTCGTGAAATCCTTTGTCTTCCTCATTCTTTTAGCTTGTTACAGTGCAGGGACATTCTTCTTATTCAAACACTCACAGCATGAGCAAAGAAAGCTACTTCTGTCGCATCTTAAGTTTTACCATAACTTTCTGGCATTTTCTTTTCTTCTGATTTTCCCAGACCACTGATAGGGTAATGAAGAATTATAACATACATCAATTATTGGTGCTCACGGTGTATTATGCTTCTGAATTCAAGGGGAGATAAAGAGGGGGGGGGAAAAAAGCACCACTTTCTGTGGTTTTGAGGCACATGAGAGAGGACTCGGCGCAGATTATTTATAACATCTTTCTGAGCATCAATTATGTTTGACTCCTACAACCACTTCCTTGTCCCACTGGTTTTATGGCCAGAAGGAGTCATTTTTGTGTGTAGTAGCTGTGGCATTTAACTTGTTTCTTTTATGAGGAGCCCAAACAATGCATCTTCAGGCCAAACAATCTATCTCCCGGAATAATAGCCCAAATGTCACTCAAGGGCTCCAGGCTGGGAAATGTGTGATCGTGGTAAAGGGCCACGGGAAGGGGTTTGTGAGGGATCCTCACGGGGCTTCCCAGCACTGGGTACCCCCAGGGAGGTGGGCTGGGCTTGGTGTGGGGTGCATGTGCCTTGGGATTTCGACCGGCTGCCTGAGGTTTCAACAACCCTAATCCGAGTTATCCAAGGAAAAGGGCCAAACTCTCACGGTGTGGTCATGCACAAGCCCTGCCTGGCCTTCCCCAGCCTCCTGGCTATCACATTAACTGGGAAAAATAAGATTAGGATGTCACCTCTGAGAAATGAGCCCTTTCCCCCCACACCTTCATTGTGTGAGAGCTTTTTCTTCCCTTCTTTTCCCCCCTCCACCTTCTCCCGCCCACAGTTCCCCCTCCTTTATTGATCTGCATTTTGTTAATTGAAGCCAGAACACTCATCTTAAAAGAAAGGGACAAAATTCACTGGCTGCCCTGCAGAAGAAATTCCCCAACAACATCCAAACTGGGAAGCTAAACTACATGCTGAGATACTCAGGTTTTCCTTTATACCTTCCATATCAGTAATTCTGCTTCGGAGTGGCAAAGATAACCTGAAAGAATTAAACACCATGATGTGGGGGTAAAATATAGCTCTTGGGGGGGGGCTTTGGGGGTCCCCCCCAGGTCTGGGAGTCCCTTTTGGCTCTGGTTTGGAGTCCTGCAGCAGCGGGAGGATGCTCCAGGACCACCAGCAGCCCGCAGGTCCCCACTGCCCCTCCACGGGGGCCCGGGGGATTTGCTGCCATTTGCATAGCAGGTGTTGGGTCCCGGGCCATTCTTCCTTAAGGGAGTTTTAATACGGGATAAATTACTGGGAATGAGGAGGAGGCAGGCGACAAGAAAAGCGCTCACGGAGTCTTCTCCAGGCCACGGCTGGGGAATTGGAGAGAGCGGCTAAAAAAGGGAGGAAAACACAAATGCAGCAGCTTCTGCCCCCTCCCAGGGAGTTCGGGGTGCACAGGGTTTGAGGGGGGAGCTCTCCCAGTTTCTCCTGAAATGGAGGTTTGGCCTCAGGAATGCAGTAATCCCAGGACAGAAATACGATTACTGGCCTGAGGATCTTTGATTGAGTAGGTCTGGAAGGGGGAGTTTAAAATGTTAATCCCTGGTATAATCCCTTCCCTGGCATTGTAGGGACAAGGATTGCACCCGAAGGGAATTGCCTGCTTCCTTCCCCGGGATTCGGGGCGGGAGGGCAGGGCTGGGGAGCAACTCCCCCATGGATGTGCACGCACAGACACGTGTCTGGACGTGCACACACCTGCGTGTGCCCACCTCGTGTGCATCCAGCCGTGCGCCCACCTGGCCACACACGCGTGTGTGCACACACAGCCACGCACACGCAGCTCCTGTGGTGACACGTGTGTGTGGCCATGCACATCTGCACACAAAACAGGAGGGGGAGGCCGGGCCACCCGAGTGCGCAGGGGCTCCTGACCCAAATTCCCCGTCCCGCCTTGGTCACTGCTTTGCCCTGGCAATTCGAGCACACAGGCACCAAAGGAAATTGAGATGCTTCAGGGAGTCACTTTTAAGCAGGGAGTCATTTTGAAGTGCCTCCACTTGCAGGCTGTTGGGGCAGGTGGGAAGGGTTTGTCTGTAAAGGGACATCAATGTGAATCCATCCAGATGCTTTTCACATCACAGACTGGGTGTGTGATACGTAAATAAAGGCCATCTATAGTGAAAGGTTATGTCAGTGAGGAAGAAGGTGACATCTCTTCAGTTAAAAAAAATAAGGCAGGTGAATTGACCCCAAAAGAGATTTGAGGGCTGCGCAGGGACCTGCTGGTTCTTGCAGGAGCCCCAGTGCCTGGGCTGAGCAGGGCAGGTGGGAAAGGAAAGGAGACAGCTCCAGCCACCAGTCCTGGGCGCAGGGTCCTGCTCCCTGACCCCAGGGATGACCCTTCGGCGTGCAGGTCCTGCTGCTCTGGCCATGAGAGGGACGAGGGTGACACCCCAAGGCTCAGCGCCGCAAATTCGGCCGTGCAGGGCTGAGGGTTTGCATCTCACCTCTGCCATGTTATTGCTTTTATGGTTCTAGTAAAAAAAAATATAGAATTAATTTTTTAAATTATTTCAGTAAGCAGTTGTGGACTTTGTCTACAATTGTAAATATTTCTGAGTGAGCAAAGGCGATACAAAGCTGTTCTCCTGGCTGAGGGTTGGTGTTTTGGGGTAGTTTTGGCTGTGCTGGGTGCTGAGTTTTGGAGAGCTGGTGTGGGGCAGCGCTGGCTGGGCCAAGTAGAGCTGGGGCAAAATGGACTTTGCAGGTCAGAGGCCAAACTGGGCACTGGGGTGGGTGAAAGGAGGAAGAGATTTAGTTTGGCTTAAACAGAATATGACTTTTAGAAAATGTCAAGATGAAAGATTGTGTGGCTTCTGAGTTAATGTGCTTCAGTGAGAGCACACAGTGATGGTGCCCTGACTCTTTCTAAAGAAACCCTCTTTTATTTTCCTGCACCAGCTCAGCCTTTTGAAGGGTGTCCACTGATTTTCAAACAAATTGCATTAAACTTGGCTGAAAGCAAATGGTAAATAACAGGTAGATTTGCTCTGCCTACTGCAATTTAAAGGAGCCTCTGGTTATCCACCTAACTTACCATTTACCTTAGTATTATATGTGCAATATATCCTCTAAAATTCCCATTTTTCAGGGACAAGACCACAGGTATGAACATCTTAAATTCTAGGCTGAATTCACCCTTGTTAGCGTCAGCAGCTACAGGGAAGGTGAGGAACTCCATCCTGCTACAGCCAGGTATCATCCCTCAGGATTTCCTTACGTCAACACCTTCAGGTATAAAGAGAAAAATAAAAGTATGCTGTCAAATTTCATGTGTAACAGCCCTTGGAACTCCCAGAACTGGATTTGCTGGGACCTGTACATAATGGTGCAGCTGAGCTGGGCTGAGAGAGAGAAGGAAAAACTTTACAGGAAGCCTTATTTTTTATTTGCAGGTGCTTTATTCCTGGAGTGGCACTGTGGAGGATCAGGGTATGCAGCTAAGTCTGACCCACAGTTATGTGGCAAGAATAGTTTTCAAGGTATATATCAGCCTTTGTAATTACTGAGCATTCGTCTGCTAGTGCAGCTTTAAGTTTTATGCCTGCTAATACAGAGTTTAGAACGGCTTGAAGGGGTAAAATGCTAAATAAATACAAAGTACTAGTTCCAGCACTCAGGGAATTACGCTGGAGCAGCATGGTTGAGGGAAACTACATATTGCCCTAGGTGAGGATTCACTTCCCTTGGGGCTGGATGCACTTCCACAGTAACAAGCCCCTCTGAAACAAGTGCTTGGCCAACGAGGGGAGACAAGTTTGGCTGATGTGTTTCTGCTGTGTCTCTGTTGTGGGGATGCTGCTTTCTTTTCCAGTTTAAGCATGTGTTAGATTGCAATGAAATACTTCATTAGAAATGAAGAAGTGAACGTGCTTCTTCAGGCTGTAAACATCTCTTTTTTTAAACCCTCTTGTGTAAAATCCAAGGTACTTCATCTCAGGTTTAATGCATGGCAGGTCTTGAGCCTGTTTCCATTTACTCCAGCGGGAATTAGAGATAATTTCTCTGGAGCTGGTGCAGCTCCGCTTCTCCAAAGCAGCTGCTGGAGTTAGCCAGGGCTTTGCACCTCTCACCCCACTGTGCAAACAGGGGGGGGATCCAACGGGGCTGGAAAATCGCTGAGCAACATCATTCACGAGATCACTTCTTATTACTTGTCTTGTGGGCCTAATGTATATACAGCTGGTGCCTATCCCAAGGAATCTTTTTTCCTTTTCTTTATTTCTTCCCCCAGAAAAAAGTAGTATGTGACTTCAGTGTTAGGTGTTATTTATCTCCATTAACCTGTTGATGACCCAAGACTTCAACCCCACAGGTGGCGTGCCAGGTGCTGGGAATTCAGCTCTTCGGCCGTGAACTCCACCCACCGTCTTCTCGAGACAAATAAAGGAAAACCCCAGCTTTCCTGACTTGTAAGTGGTGGGAATAACCACAAGGTGTCAACCTTCACCAAGCTGTGGCTCGGAGCCGGTGCTGCTCCCCCGGCGCTGGCTGGGACGGATAATCTGCGTGGCGGCTCTGCTGGAAAACCCAGGTACCTGTTTCAAGTTAGTGGGCAAAAATCCCCTAAAACGCAGGAAATTGCTTGTTTTGCCTTCATTCTTTACTTTAGGCCATTCTGCACTTCTCTTTGATTTCCTTTATCATTTTCCACAAGCTTTAGCCAAATTCAATGTCCTGCTCCATTCTTTCCTCCTGACCTTAAGAGAATGTTTCCCAGACACCATGGCAAACCCAGGAAGTCTTTTCTTTCCCCTTGCAGAGCAACATTTCCAGGCATAATTGTCCAGTATGTTATTCTGTGCAGTTGAAGTGTTGGGTTTTAACCTTCTGGGCAACCCAAACCTGTGTTTCCTTGCGGGTATCCCCTCGGTTGGTGCAGTGTGTGGGGGTCCTGTTCTGGTCTAAGCTGTACCCCCCTTATCAAGTGCCATTGCTTTCTGCAAAAGCACTGTCCCAAGTGTCTTTAGGTTGAAAGCAATCCCAAGGATTTCCTGCTTTTCCTTTCATCCCTTGACTTCAGGCAGCCTGGGCTGATGGCATCGCTCGCAGCCTGAAGAGATGCTCTGACACTGGTGACTATAACGAGGAACTGGATTTTTCCTGGCAGAACTGTTTTAGCTGTTGCACAAAAAAAAAGGAGAGGGAACGCCCTTCCAGTCACTTGCACTTTGAACTTGAGAGGGAGCACGAGTTGTTGCTGGGGAGGGGTGGCACCTGACTGGGAATTACTGGCCCAAGCAGGGAGCTGAGCCGCTCTGGGCTGGTTTGTTTTTCCCAATGTGATGGCAGAAGTGATAAGTCTGGAGAGATGAGAAAGGAAGTTGAAGTAAACCCCAAGGAAAAATGTAAATGGTGCAATTATGAAGGTAACAGAAACAGAGAAGTATTTTTATGCAACACGATAGAATGGGCAATAATGAGGTAAAAAGACATTTCTTCCGGGATTAGAAGTGAGCTCAGAATTGCCAAGGCCTACTGGAAGTGGGGGGGAGGAAAGGGGAGGAAAGAAGCCTGTTGTAGCATTTCTTTTCCTTTAATAAGCTTCTTTTTCTGGGAGTCCTGAGTGTTCAGATGTAGCACACTTAGTGCCTAGTAACCCAACAAAGCTTCGATTGGTGCCTCCGCAGAAAGATTTTCTTTTCCTTGCAGGTTTCTAACCATGAAAAAAACCCCTGAGATCAGTTGCTTCAGAATCCTTAATTAAACACAACAAAGAAGGGCAATTAGAGCTGTGTTTTCCTTTTGTCATCCAGCGAATCTCGCAAACCTCAAACCCCTTTTCTGGTTCCAAGACTTATGACAGGAATGAATCATAATTATTCCTGTAATTATCAGCCTGAAGTGAACATCAGCAGGATTATTTTTTTTTTTTTCCTTGAAAGAGGTTCTGAAACCCATTCAAGGGGAATTCACTAACCTCTTTTATTGTGCAGGAAGGAACCCAAAAACGCAGGCGTGTTGATTTTCCCAGGCCTTGGCTGCCTGCTTCCTTCCCTGTCACTTCATGTCATGTCATCCCTGCCTCCCGGGTCCTGTGTGCCTGCTCATCCAGCTCCTGTTGGCCTGGATGCCCTCCGTGTGTGTCATCAGAGCCAAAGAGCTGATAACATGAGCAGGCAAAAGATTAGAGACAGATCCAAGGGGATTTGAGGACTTCAGAGGTCAGCAAAAGGACCAGGAATACAACCTGTCACTGGCTGTTCAGAGAATAAACGCTAGGGGTGCATGTTGCATCCCTACAGGCATTTCCTCCAGGGATCTTGGCTTTGATTTGGTGGTTGGATGGGCTGTGCTCGTGCCCAGTGAGAAGGAGCAAGTTCTCCACTTGAGGCATCGAAGGTGACAGTGTGCATGTTTTGGCTGCTGGGAGGACAGAGGGTCCTGCCTGAGGACAGGACCCCAGTGCAGCACCTGGGGAAGGGCAACCACGCGGGGTCCTGTGCTCCTGGTCTCTCTGGAGAGCTGGTGGCAGGAGGGAGATCCACTGGGCAAGAAAACCATGTTGGGCAGAAGCTCCTCATGTTCTTAAGGGATTCGAGGCAGGTGGTTCTGGGATGAGTCTCCCCAGGGTTGTGCTGCAGTCCAGTTTCCCTCGCTGGTGGAATGGACGTGGCTCCTGCAGGCACAGAGCAGCCACGTGTCCCCTTTTCCCTTAGTGTACGTGCTCCAAGCTGGAAGGATAATATCACTCCATAAACCTCTGAGCAGGTTCCCCAAAACACAGCTGCTTTGCTTTGGTTTTTGTTTTGTTTTCCTTTACTTTGGAGGTGTTTCCTGAACCAAATGCAACAGTTGAAGCTTTTCTAGCAGAGCTGGGGACGAGCTTTCCCAGCCACAGCAGCGCAGTGAGCAGGCTCCAAACTGATTTGTAATGCAGACAGCTGTGGAGGCATCCCCTCCTGGCTGTCTGAGACGGTTTTTGGTCACCACTAGATGTCCTTTCAGCCCTGCTTTCCCCACTGCTACTTCGGAACAGTCATCTGGGCTGGGATCTGCTGGCCACAGCCCAGGAGCTGCCAGACACCAAAGTGCTGGTGAGAGCAAGGAACGGGGCTCATATTCCTGAGCCTCAGGCTGCTGGGGCCTCCCAGCCATCCTTCTGATCTCACACAGCTCTGTCTCCAGCAGTGCTGGCTCGCAGAAATAAGGATGCTCTGGATGCTCAAAATCCAATGTCTGGATCTGTACTGGGTATTAAAAACTTTATTTCCTCTAGTATAAACAGGGGCTGTCCGTGCAGGGCCACTGGTTAGTGGTGATGGTTAGAGTGATGGTCCAAGGCAGCAGCCCTGGGGGTTCAGAGGATGATGACCGTCTCAGTTTCACGTGATGATCCAGTGGTGGCCCCATTTTGTGCAGGTACAACCCATGAAATGGTAACTCCACCCCCTTGGTGGGCACATTCCGTGGAGGTGCAGGTGTGTGTTGTCAGGAAGCACAGCTAACAGTGTCGTGGGCTTTTCCAGGTTGCCTGGATGCCCAGAATTTTGCAAACAGTATTTCTGTGAGGTGTGTGTCGATACCTATGAGCGCCAGTGATCACTCAAAGCATCTGGAGCTTCTTGCAAAGGCAGCTGCACCTGCTGTGTCTCAGGCAGTGGCAATCCCAGTGGCTGTTCTGGGGTGGGTTATGTCAGGTAAAGGAATTAGAGGAAATCTGCTTTGCCAGAAACGTGTGCTGGTTCCAAGGATAGCTGAGGGCTCGTGGGGTGCAGCTTTTCAAAGCAAAATGAGCACCTTCCAGGAAACATTCAGCTCTCTGTGGTTTAGGGTCAGAGGGAAATCAATGACTAACAGACACAGAGTTTCTGGCAGAGCAAACACAAGGTCAGTGAGAGCTGCAAACAGCAATCCTCAGAAGTACCTGTATTTGCAGTGGTGACCTTGCACACCTCAACCCATTGAAGGGAACAAGCTGAACAACAAAGCTCAGCATGAGTGCCAGGCATGGAAGATCTACAGAATGCCCTGACATGAACTCAGTGCAACCAGGGTTTTCAAAATGGGCTGCCCATCCATCTGGATCTGAAGCCCAAACTTGGCCCAAGCCAGCTTGCCTTTTTCCAAAGGGGCTGGACAACTAGCAGTAAGTGAGGTCTTCAGGTGCAGCGCACATCTGGATTTCAGTGGTTCATTTTTGAAGACGGCTTTGGAGGAAAAATACCCCAAATGTGACTGGAGTTTCATTTGACCTAATGGGAAGTGTGTTTTGGAGACCTTGAGCTCTGTCTGGGCTCGTATAAAACCTGTTAAGTGATATCAGGTTGCACAGAGGCCCTTTACCCTTGGACAGGCTCTGGTTCTGGATCCCAGTGGGATGATGAGTCCTGGGGGTGGTGGCTTTTTTGGTTCACATTCATTCCTATCCTCTGCAAATATAGGCCCAGAAGGGACCCAACCCTGCTGGTTAATTAGCTCAGAGACCATTTGTGTTGCTGTAACACTGCCTTTGACTTCCCACTCAGGTCTCAGGGGTGGCCAGTGCAGCCCCCCAGCCCCCCAAATGACTCTACCATGGAGCCCCACGTTTGCTCCCCCAGCCCTGATAAAACCCGGATAGTGCAGAGCCAGCACTTCCACCACATGGACGTGGCCAGGAGAGGTCCCCACGTGTGCAGCAATCTGGCACGGCCTTGTGCCTTGATTTAGGGAGCCTGGGAGGGCTGGGGCACGGCAGGGCCTGCCCAGGGCCACCTCACACAGACCACCAAGCAGCTCTCACTTCTTAATAAACTTTTCTGGCCAGTGCTGACCTGGGCCACTTACGAACAAGTGAAAAGCAAGTGGTGAAAGGCTCTGTGTAACGTTACTAATCCCGTGCAGCGCTCTCACTGAAAAGGCCAGGCAGGTCTCCCCACTGTTGTGTGCTCTCCCTGCAGCTGGTTCACCCCTGTGCTTTTATGAAAATAAAATCCACCGGCACTGTTTCTGAAGGGGTGCAGTCTGTGGGTGCCCAATGCCCAGGGGGAGGATGGGCTGTGTGAAGCTGCCAGGGAGCAGCTTGGCAGGCTGGATGGGGAAAGCAGTTGGCTGCTGCCCTCCTTGGAAGTTCTGGGAAGGGTTTACACATTTGTGGTGCATCATGGAGCAAAGGAACTGTGGGGTCTGTGCGTGCTGCTCCTGCACCCCAGGAAGAAGCAAAGCTCCTGCTTAGCCTGCACATGTTCAGGCTCTTGGGAAGGTAGATTGGGAACTGGGGAACCCTCAGGGCTGGCTGGTGCATGCTCAGACCACATGGCAGTGGCTTAATTTTTCAACCTCAGAGCACAAATGTATGGTTTGCATATGAGGGAGGCTGGACTGAGGGGTCTCCCGTGGCTTCACAGACTGCTGGGGGAAACAAAAGCAAACCTTAAGGTTGCTGCCAAATCTTTATGGAGAAGGTTCCTACACAGATCTATTATATATGGATATTTAGATATTTTAGCAGAGATGTTTTAGTCTGCGGGAAAGTGGCTGATTTGTGAGTGGCAGTTACCTTCTAATGCAGTATTTCCCTTTACAACTGTGTATCAGGGATGGCAAGGGATGCTCCTCCAGTTCCTGGGAAGTTAACAAGCCTGCCTGGACGTGGAGGTTAACAGGCTTGGGAAAATCAGCTCAGGGTCAGTTTTTTCTCTTGATAGTTTCAATTCCCATTTTTGAGATTTGTTTTATTTGATTTTATTATTTATCTGGTCAAGGGAAATACAAGTATTAAACCAAAATTTTGGGGGGGTTTGGTGGTGTTTTTGCTTTTAGTTTTTTTTCTTTCCCATTCTGACAAGTGGAAAGACACTACAATTGGTTTCCTCTGTACTTAGTTTTTGCTGGTGGTTTTGGTGTGGCAGATGAACCCAGAGCTAAGAGTCATTTGTACAGGCTATACCCTGTGAGGTGTGAGTCACTGGGAGCTCAGTTTGGGCAATCAGACCTGTACACAGCATTCCCAGCAGCATTTAACCACCTCTTATGCAACCATATCAACATTTTTCCAGGAAACCCATGGCCCAGTAGTCGCTGCATAAGCACAAACCTTTTTTGAAGTCTGCTGGTATGTTGAAATCAAGTTCTCCTCAAGGAAAATCTACTGGCTTTGTTGACATGTGACTTGAGAAAGGAGAGGGGCAGCTCACGGGTCTGGGTTTGCCCAGAGATAGAGTTCAGAAGCAGAGCCTTGTGGTTGATATCCCCAGAGATTTAATTTCTTAAACACTCCAGGATCTTCCTCAAGATTTTTACTCATCGGCACCTGAAGCTTGAGCTTCGTCCTTATGCAGAATAGGAAAACACTTCGGAATCTGACAACTCTTTCTCCTTCAGCTCTGCCGGGTATTATCACAGTAATTAAGGAGATACACATATTTATAGTGTGTGCATGGTCTGTCTGAGCTGAAGGAAACCCCTGAGCTGAGGCCAGGCACGGGCCTGATTCCATAGCCGAGGATTGCTGTGGCAGAGCTCGTGCTGATCCCGGGAGCAGCTGCCCTGGCAGAGCCAGCAGCAGGCAGAAAGGCCAGTGGTGCTGTGCAGGGACCACCAGCAGCTTTGGATGCATTTAAACTGTTGCTGGCTTTACCATTCCAATTTGCTGCTTTCCTTTTATCTGGGGAGTGATGGAGGAGCCTTGTGGGGTGCAAAGTCCCTCCCTGTGGGCCACGGTAGAAACTGCAGGAAGAGGAGGTGGTGGTTCCCAGGTTTCTGTTGACTGATTTTTGTTGTTGTTGTTCAACCTTCCCTAATCTGACCCAGACCTTATTTAAATCACTTTTTTTTTTTTTTACTTGGTTTTGTATGGATTGAAGTGGTTGATTTATGTTCACTTAACACTAGACTGGTGGCTACGGGCTAATGGTATTGCCCTTATTTATGTCATTCCTTGTGTTTGGCTAAAATCCAAATCCGAAAATGAGAAAGGAAAGTAAATTGTACCAAAATAACGTTTTCTAATTCCGGAGTCATCAAGATGCCATATCTCTAATCAGCTTCTCTGAGTCACTGTTTTTTTTCCCCCCAAACCAATTAATCCACAAAAACCCTGAGTGATTAGAAGTGGCTGGAGCTCCCTGATGGATTAAGAGAATTTAAAAGCAATTGTCAGCTTTTTTTAAATATATTTTTTTATTACTTTTTTGTCATTTGTCTTAGAAAGAAATATGAAATTTGCATGCAACCTTCTAAATATTTCAAACATTTAAATAGCATATGATAATTTAGCAGTACAGTACATTATACAGCAAGATAATATAGGGAGACTTCCTATAGTGTATTTACAAATGAAAAGGTAGTTTTGTTATATTAAAAAGAGGAATGCACTGCTTACCATGGAAGTATTACATTCAAAATAATATGTTGTATTGTGACTAAAACATACATAGGTATTTATATGTTTGCCCTATCATATTTTTCATAAAAAGGTACCTTTTAAAGGCTTTCTTTGTTGTTGTTGCTACAAATCTAGGAAATCATACACAATAGCCTTGAAGCTCAAAATATCTCAGCACTGAAGCCACAGTAAGGGCTTCAGGTGAGATAAAAAAAAAAAACCCAAAACCAAAAACAAAAACCCAAACCCAAACAAACTTTTATTGTCTTAGTAATAAAAACCACCTAGAAATGCTTTCTAACGCACGGGGGGTTAAAGGGGAGATAGGGGACGCTTCGCCTTGCAGCGAGACCTCGAGTCCTTTAAAGAAGAGGTACACAGGTGGTGCTCACGCTCACTTGGCGAGGGGCTGAGGGACCTCGCTCTGCAGGCACAGCCACGTTCCAGTGGCATCTGCCCCAGCAAACTCGCCTTTGGGCCCTGCTTTGCCCGACAGAGGTGGAGGCTGCGAGCGCGCCCAGCAAGCCCGGCACCGAGGCTTTCCCACTGCCAGAGGGGGAGGGAATGGCTGTGTGACACCGTCACAGACACTGCTGTTTGCCTGGTGAGCTTATAAAGCTCGATTGCAACCGTAGTGCAGTATGAACACAACATAATTAAAAATTAAAAAGAAAAAAAAAAAAGGAATAATTAAACCCCAACTTCCTTAGAACGAAAAGCGCGGGTTTTTTTTTTTTTCCCAATTTCGGTACGGAGCAGACGGGTATGGAAGCAGAAGTGCAACAGATGCTTGTGAGATCTGGAAGCCTTTTGCACGTGGCTATAAAATGTAAAAACTGACCGTTGGTAAAAAGTGCTTTATAATAATATAGAATTTGTGTCTTCTGTCTGCGAGAGAGAAATAGTCTTCTGTAGAGCCCAGTCCTATGCCAGCCAAGGGAATCCGCTCCAGTCCTCACACCACTTGCTCTTACTCTTCATAAACCCTAAACAGAAGAAGAACCAAGAGCAGGGTACTTAAACTATGAATTAAACTTCAAGTCCATTTCAAACGACAACAACAATAATAATAATAATAATAACAAAACCAACCCACAAATAATAGAAACCCAGAAACCAGATTTTTAGCCTTTGCTTAAGTAATTTGGAAATTAAGTTCCTGACTTTCAGCAATCTGTGTCAATAAAGCATCTGGGAGGAGTGTTGGACTCCGACACTGCCACACCTTGGAGGCATGTGGGGAATAACACGCTCTGCCATGATTATCAGGATAAATAATAGGAAGAAATCCACATCTGCTAATTCACTGTAACCACTGGAAAACCCCTATCTTGTATACAACTGCTGACGTTTATCACAAGCTGTCCATAGGTACAAGAAATTCACAATATCTGTTATGCTTGGGATAATATGACTCTGCCATTTTTATAGATTGTGTCCTCACAGAGCAATGTGCTGGGCTTGTCTGTCTGCATGTTTCCTGGGGCTGGGCATCCTTGGTTATATTAATGATGGCATTATAAGAAAAAAAACAGAAAAAGAAGCAGGGGAAGAGTGTAAATACGTGGTTATGCACTAGCCAGGGCTTCCCCACGTGCTCTGGTTGTGAAGCAGGCGCAGGGAGCTGGCAGAGAGTCGGGGGAGATGGCTGGGGGCTTGTACCCACTGCCGCTCACAGTGCCCTGGCAGCGGGCACAGGAGGGCTGTGCTGGAGCTCCCTGGCACCCTTGGACCTGCAGAGAGCCTGCTGCTCACTGTCCTCATTTCAGCTCAGTCTTGGGGAGCACATTCCCCACCGGATGAGGAGGGTGAGGGTTTGGTGTGACTGTACTGCATGTGGAGGCTCTTTCCATGGCTGGAGAGGTGGCAGGAGTTGGGCAGTTCCACTTAATTAGAGGAGGGGACATCACCACTGGCCATTCGTGTTTCTCACTTTCTGTATTCTATCTGTGACTGGTGACTTAGGAAAAAAAAAAATCTTCTTTACAAGGGAGAAGGTGTCAGAGATTTTTAGTAGAAAATTGCTGCTTTTCTGGCCAGGATCCACTTGCTAAAATTGGCAAATACCTGCGTCATCAGAGACTGATGATGCTGAGGTGGTGTGATTAAAGTGTGTGACGGGGCTCTCTCTTCCCAGCTCTCCTGACTGCTTTTCTCATGACTGAAAGTAGCTTAGCTTTTCATCTTGGATTTTTCCCCGTGGAAGGGAGGTGAGTGTATGTAAGTAACCGAGAACATCAGCTGATGAATATTTTAACCAAAAATGATTACTATTTCTAGCCAGAGCAGCCTAATCCTAAAATAGAAGTGAGAACTTCACGTGGCAGGAAAGAAGTTATATCAAGAACACCCGTTTAAAGTTGTAATTTCGGTAATGAAACGCATCCTGCGTGCTGGAGGGAGCACTTGCAGCGTGTGCACTTCCCTGGCTTCTCCATGTCTGGGAGCTGCTGGTTGCCTGGCTTGCCACCAAGATCCTCCCCCATCCAGCAAGTACTTACCTGCCTTTCTCTTTCCATACTCGGTACCACTTGAGCAGCCTCACTGTGTTCTGGCGTTTGGGGTTCAGGCAGTGCTGCTGCTCCCCCCTCACCTTGGTCCACAGTGTCACACTGCAGGGCGAGGGACACGGGTCATGGCAGGCACAGGCAACTCCCACCCCTGCTCCCGCTCCACCAACTCCCAAAACTGGTCAGGGGGCCAGCGTAAGGCCCTTCATTCCCTGTGTTTTCTGGCAGATATTTGAGTTTATTGGAATAACAGAGCAGCAGGTTTGGCTGCTCCCAGTTGGTGCAGTGCACCATTGCCCACAGTTATGCTGTTGTACCAGAGCAAGACCTACCCACTGGTTTGAATCAGTGGGTTTGCTCTGCCTACCTGTTAGATATCATCTTTTGAGCCCAACAGATTGTTTAATTAGGGCTCATTCAGGTAACCATACGATCTTTGCGTGAGGAGACTGTTCCTTTATCCTCAACAAGAGAAAATATCAGAAGGGCTTCACTGATTATTTTAATTTTAGTTCCCTCCCCCTCCGCCCCCTTAATTCTGCAATATTTTAAATACTTGCATGTGGCAGAGTGCCTTTCTACCCAACAGCCCAGCTCTGAGCCTCAACATGCAGCCCTGGGGGCTTCCTCTGCTCACAGCCTGATCCTGCTCTCTTTGCCAGCTTGGTGCCCCCTGATTGTCAGGACAAAGTGTGTCAGGAGGCAAAACACAGCAAAAGTCTTCTCTTTGTTTGAGGTCCCCTCCTTGAGGGCTTAGTGAGGCCATGATCACTTGGTCTGACACAACCAAGGTGACACGAGAGACCCAAAGATGCTTCCCGAAAGGATGGCCTTCCGGAAAGCCATCTGGAGGCTGCCCCACTTCTCAGGGCTCAAAATCAAGCAGCTTTCTGGGTTGGCTATTCATTTTGGAAATTAGAAAGAAGCAACCAAGCTCACAACCACAATTTGTACTAGAATTATTGATTTTTCTGGGAATACCACCCACAACAGGGAAAAGCAGTTATTGATTTAACAAAAACACCATCATGGAATTATTTAAATGGTGCTAGAGACAGAGTAAAATGCAGGCAGAAAACCAGAAATACCTGCGTACACTGATGGCCTTCTATTATGGTTTGGCTCAGATAGAAGCTGTTTATCTTCTAACACAAGAAAAAGTGCCTTGCAAACTTTCCCAGCTCACCCTCCAGGTTCTGAGGGAGCAAAATGTGCTGCCTGCGTGAACTGAGCTAAGGGTCTCACCACGTTTCCAGTTTTGAGATTGCACGAGGTGTCCAAACTGTTCTTTCTACTCAGTTAATCTTCCTCCCTGCTCCCTTTTCTGCTCCACCTCTGTCAGGTCTAAGCTAAGGTCACAAAAAGTTATGGTGCAATTTCCGGGTTGTTTTTCTGGGAGGAAGGGCCCCTTTCCCAAGTGCATGGGAAAGTGGTGGAAGCCTCCAAGAGCCTCCTTGGGGGCTGCAGGAAGCAGAAAGGACAAGGTCACTGCTGAAAACATGGACTGTCTCTGTTCTAAGGGTGTTCTCAGCCCACCCCTCTGGAGAATAGTGTGTATGTGAGAAGGGGAGTTTTTCTGTAGCTTTGGGCAGGGGTGAAACCAAACCTTCTCTGAAGGCAGGGGACAGGTGAGTTTTGAGGGACTTGAGGCCTGTGCAAAGTCCCTTTTCTGCACTGGCTGATCCACACCGTGGCTTGGGTTTCTCCTCTGACAGGCCATACTGGGCACTTCCAGAAAGTAATGACAGGTTGAATCACGGGAGGAGAGAAGGAGAAACACCTCTGAAAAGCAGCAAATCCTGTACTTGCACCAGAAGCAGTGAAGGGCACTCTGGATGTGCTAGATCCTGTCGTCTGAGGAGGAGCAGATGCAGGGTTTGCCTCTCAGGTGAACTGGCTCTTTTCTCACCCTGACATGCACTGCTTTGACATGGAGCATTTCTGCTTTGGTGCTGGAGGATGGACAGCACAGGGGACGTTCCCAAGGCAGCCCCACAGGCCTCTGCAGTTCTCGGGCAGTCCCTGATTGGCACAGGGTTGGGTGGCAGCGTTTTTGGGCATCCTGAGCTGAGCTGGCCCTGCTTTTGGGGGTGCTGGTCTGACAAATGTAAGGGGATGTGCCTAAGAGGTACCATGGGAGCTTATACCCTGAGGGAGGAGTTGTCTGGGTGAGCTGCAAGAAGAGGTTGAGAGGGATGGAGAAGGGACTGAAGCACAAGAACTTTCACCTCCAGTGGGATTTGTCCCTTAGCTGCCCAGGGCTTGCTGTCTGGAGCCTTTACCCCTGGTGTCTGAGGGTCCCTGTGCCAAAATCCCCCCCAGTAGGTCCCTGCCTCCATGGCTGTGATGAGCACTCTGGGTCAGTTTGTGCCCCCAGCACCCCGTGCCCCCACACATCCCATCTGAGGGATGGTGAGGCTGCACCTCTGCCTGCAAACACCCTGTCTTCATGGCCCCAAGGATCCTGGCTCTGGTCCTTCCATCCCAAGCCAGTGTGGGGACTGTCACCTGCCTTGACTGGCCCCTGAGAAAGGCTCCAGCACCTATTTCCCATCAGCTGTTCTCATCCTGACACATCCCAGCCCTCTGGCAAAGCATGGGGTGGGGGGGGGTTGAGCATTTGAGGTAGAAGGAGTTAAACTTCCCTCCTATTTTCTGCTGCTTTCTCTCATTCCAAGAGAGAGATACACTCACAATTGCTGCTGGATTTACCGTGAATCTTGATAGGTTTTGACTAGACTGAGGACTCAGTTTAACTGTCTCTTACCCTGTACTACAGCTCTGCTCTGGGGGGGGTTATGGCCAAAACCTCCCAAAACTGCACCACCCCCATACCCACTGCTTCTTTGCCCAACATCATTTGTGCCGGGTTTCTGCTGTATGAAAACACATGAGAGCTTTTGAGGGGGGGCAGAAGGGGACACAGCTTCGACGACCCGTTTTAGATGATCACTGCAGCAACAAAAACTCCGTTGCAGGAATTCAGCTCCGCTGTGCCTTGTCCGGAGGCTCCGGGATCAATTTGTTCTCAGAATATTAATTTCGGTTTGCTTTCAGTGCTGAGTTCAGGCTGCATTAGGGCAGCTGGAAAGGCAGCGCTGGCGGTGGGTCTGCCCTGCCCCACAGACAGCCGCGGGGGACGGGAGGTGATGGGGCAGTTCTGGCAGCCCTCAGGCTTGAATAGCATCGCTCGACATCTGCTTAGCGATCAGGCTGGGAAAGCAGCGGCTCCTGCACACGGCAATTCCAGCTTCCCCGACTTTCTGATTGGAAGTGAAATGTTGCACTAATGAGATTTATTTTATACCCCCTGGTCACCATCTGCTTTTGGGGAAATGCCTTGAGTGGGCTGTGAGGAGTTGGTGTCTGTCCACACCATCGTTTTGCTGTTGAAGGGTCGAGGCAAACAAGGTAAAGCTGCGAGGAGCTGATTCAGGCAGGGGTGCTCTGCAAGCATTTTTCTGTTCAGGTCACCATCAGCTGATTTGGGCTTTGCAGAAGTGGGTCTGATGTTCCCTGAGCTCAGCATTGCTCGCAGTGATGCTGGTCTAGCTCTGGAGGCAGCATAATGAACCTTGGATCTCCATTCCTCCTCCACAGACCCTCGCCAGGTCTGATGAGCCAGTTCTGTGTGAGAAGTCCGTGTTATCTCCTCATTTGTGCCAGTAGGATGAGCAAGATTTGTCCCCAGGGGCATTACAGAGTGCCAGGGCTGGTACAGAGCCTGGCAGGACAGGGCTCAGGTCCTGCTGTTGAATGAATGGCAAATGTTCCAGGAGGGAGCACAAACGCTGCATCAAACCAGTCCTTGGTGTCCTGGGAGTGTGGCTGCTCTTGGGACCCTTTGCCCCTCTCTTAGGTGGCAGAGGAGCTTGGGGAAGTCTTCTTGGTTAATCTGCCCTTATCCAGCCACATGTGCTGGTTGGACAGTGCTTTGTTGGGGGAATCTTCAGATATCCAAAACAGGACAAGAAAAAACCAAACCCCACCCATACTTAAAATCTAAAAAAACCCCTCCTTTGGAGCCAGTCATGTCAAAAATCCCTGTACCTGCCTCACCTTGGTTAGCCATTACATCACTGAGATTTCACAGCAGCATTGGTCCAGCTTGCAGGGAGACTGAGACGAAAACCTTTTCTTAAATGCTGGGTAATCTCACTGAATGAAGGGGATTGCTCTGGTACAAGGCAGGCAAAAATCTGTCTCCGGGTAGGCTAATCTTCCTTGCAGAAACCAAACTCTGCTCATATTTATTCTGCATGCCCAGAATAACTTGAATAAATAGTTCTGAATTTTATATCAGGTAGCTTGGAGTAGGATTTGCCATTATTTTCACTTGAGCTAATGATTATCTTTTTATCACTACCTGTTCCAGGAGTATTTATTTTGAGGAAAAAAAATTCCATCAAAAAATAATAGCTGGGGTTTTGGTCAGACTTGCACATTTTGTTTTTTTTTGCATCCGAATATTCTCTGGAATATTCAATTTACAAATGAATATTCCCAGGAATTAGCATGCCAGGGCATGAGGAAAACAAAGAACAAAGAAGGAACTTGCAGGATAAGGTAAAGCAGTTCAGCTGACAGGGAAACAGAAAGCAATCAATGAAGGCAGACTTACATAATCATCTCCTCCACGCAAAACGGGTACCTCGGTTTTATTTCCAGCTTCCGTACATTAGAGAATCTTATTTTAGGACCTTTCCTTGAGCATTTGCACTTCACGCCTACAAGAGAAAGCACTTTCTCACGCGCCTGCAAAGCCTCCTGCATACCAAACGTCCCTTCCCTCCAGCCTGGGTGCATCCAGGAAAACTTCAGTTTGCTCTTCCAAGCCTCGGTGGGAAAAGCTGAATTTTGTAAAGCTGTCGAGCTTAAAAGAAAATGAGGTTTTTTTTTGTTTTGTTTTTTGTTTTGTTTTTTTTTTTTTACTTTGGTATATCCCAGAAAAAGGTAGTGACTCTCTGGGAAATATGTTTTAGAGCACTGTAAATGTTTTGAGGCTTTGTAAATATCAGATTTTTTTTTACAGTGCACCTGCTGCGATTAAATATGATTGTCTTTAACAAAGGGAAAGGAAAGGGTCAGAAATCTTTAAACTGAGCAAGCCAGAGCACGTCTCGGCTGCTTTCTCATTCACTCACGTTCCACTTGGACTTTGTAGGACTTCCAGTCGTTTCTCCTCACATGGATGTTGTGGGGCAGTCACAGCCAGACAAAAGCTGAGCGTTTTTTAACCATCATTTCTGTGCACAGCAGAAAATGCAGACCGTGCCACCACCTCAAATCCAGCTCTGCTCTGTTTTCCCTGAAAACCACCCTTCGACTGTTCATTAAAGCAACCCTAAGCTCATCCTATTTCCTGGAGCATTCCACATGCTAAACCTTTTTGTTTTGTTTTATTCGAGCTGTATTCCTCAATAACGGGGAGCATGGCATGACCTGCCACACGGAGAGCTCTTTGCCGTGCCATGAAGACACGAATGAAGGCACAACTCTGCCCCGTGTATTTTAACTCTACTTCACCCTTAAAAAACCCGCGGCTCCCTTCCTCACAGGTTCTGTACATCGCACCTTCCCAGCATGCAGGGGACAGCTCAACCCAACCCGGGGCTACCGACAGGCAAACACGAATTATTGGAAAAGAGGTTTACGCGGGAACAGGCGGAAAACCCCACTTTACCTTCTGCGCTGGCCAAGCACATGGCGATGAAGAGCAGGAGCAGAGCTGCTGTCAGGAGCTTCATGGTGAGACAGCAGGTACCCGAGGAGACGCCGGGGGGCTTGATGTGTTTTCTCGCTCGGGGTTCGTCGCCCCGATCCCGCTGTCCCGGGGCTGTGTCACCGGGGAGGGGACAGCGGAGCGGCTCCCGGCGGAGCGGCTGCCCGGCGCTGCCTGCGCTCTGCCGCTGCCTTCCCTTCTCCTCCTTTAAAGCGGCTCCCGCTGCCCTCGCTCCCGGCTCATTAATATGCAGAGCAACTCCACAGCTCCCTCCGCTTCCTCAGCCCCTGCGGGGAGGGAGGGGACCGGCACCCCGGGGGGGAACATCCCCCATCCCCGCCCCGAGCAGCCCGGGGGGAGCGCAGGCGATGGGGCGGCTGCTCCTGCCCCTGCCCAGCTGGGACAGCTCCGTCAGAAGGAGCTTTGCCGGGGGGGGCGCGTTATGTGAGTATTTGTATGAATGGGGCTGTTGGGTTGAAAAACACCCGCTTGCGAGCGCTCCGGGGATGCCCGCGCTCCGCAGAAATTCCCATGCACCTTGGAAATGAGATTTGGAGAAGTCTCGCCTGGGAAGGGAGTGTCGCCTTTGGTCACATACTGACTTTTTAATTTAGAATTTTAATTTATAATATTATTTTTTTTTTTCGCTTTAAACAGGCTTCTAAATCGAATTGAAAGTTTAGTGAGTTAAATGGAAAAAAATATTCCTAACAGCGTTGTTAGGTGGGTTTGGCACGTGGAATGCTTCGCGAAGTAAGATCAGTGTAGGGTTGCTTTAATGAACACTCCAATACTGTTCTGCTCCATGAAGAACAGGGTGGCAGCACGCAGGAATTTCAGGGATGTCAATACATATTCCCTCTCCCTTGCGAAGTGATTTCAGAAACAGCTATAAGAGCATCTTTGAATCCAGACTCCAGGTTTTTGTCTGACTGAGGCGGGTGAGGATCAGAGCCGGGTCTAATCTCCGTCATAGCGCTGTATTCCAAAGAGGCTGTATTCCAAAGATAAACTCCTCTGCCTGTCCCATCTCAGCCCGTCTCCCAGCCCGTCTCCCCGCTCGCACACCGAGTTAAACCCGAGCGCAGGCAGCGCTCCCGCAGCTCGGGCAGCGCTCGGGAAGGACCCGCCACGCACCCCCGGCTCCACTTGCATTTTAAGTTTCGCACATGGCGCTGTTCCTGCCGGCTCCCATTGGCAGCGGCCATCCCGCTGCGTTCCCGGCCCGGGTGTTGGCAGGCTGCGAGTACAGCCCTACCACACACAGCCTGCACGTTGCGCGCAGGCAGCTGCCTTGTTCCTGGCCCTGGGACTCATGCGGGACGTGCCGGCACGCCGGGAACAGCCTGGGATGAGCAGGGATGGGCGGCACGGTGCGGGGGGACTGGCTGACGTGGCAGGGAGCTTTTGGGGTGAAAGACCTGTTCCTGGGCAGGCTTGTGAAGCTGCTGCCGGTGCAAAGGGGCGGAGGGGGAAGGTGTGACAGTTTTTATTTTGTTTTGGTATTTTTGGTGTTTTATGGGTATTTTTGCTGTACAGCTCTAAACCAGCTCCTGAGGTTCTCCTTGCACTGCTAGGAATGGTTTGTGGGCTTGTGGTGGTGTTTCACGACAGGGCTGTTTTATTAAATTACAACAGGGCTAAAGAGAGTTCTGTTCCAGAGCCTGGGATGAAAACAGGTACCTGAGGTGTGGCCGGTCTCAGTTCAAACCCCTCAAATAAATTCCAGTTTCTCATACAAGAAAGAAAAAATTAAACCTGTTGTAGAGCACAAAAGGCCCATTTCAGAGTCGCTATCAGCTGGTGATGAGGATGTTTGCTGGGCATAAAGGAGAACTGGCCTAAACTCATCCCCATCCAGAGCTCTAATCTTGCCCTGCTACATCTTTGGGTAATTCCCTCCTTGCAGCCTCCTCGCCACCGTGTGCAGGAACAGCCTTGGAAAGAGCTGTAGGAAGGCAAAGCCTTTTCCCTGCCCGCTTTGCTAATAAGAATTTGGGTGCAGCTTTTGCTGACGGCAATTTGAACTCTCCCCAAAGCAGGACAATCATGTCCAGGCTGGAGAAAAATGGAAGGAAATTCTTGTGCTTTCCAAAAGCGAATCCTATCTTCTTGTATGACTCTTGCTCATGTTGAGAGAGCCAAGTTTATAAGCTGTTGAATAAGGAAAGTGTTGCTTTAGTTCCAGTTTTCATGTAGAAATGGATGTACTTGGGGGGTGTGCACACACATAGTGACTCTCACTGTGCACCCAAGTGGTTCAGTGTCTTTATGCCAAGGGCTGGCTTTGACAGTAATTATTTCTGAGCGCTCAGAGGTGTCTCTTGCCTTGTGTGACAGATTTTGGTGGCCACATGCAGCTGTCTCTGACACCTGCTCTGCCTTAAAATGACAATCACAGAAGAGGAAGAAGTTTCAGCAAAAGATTTGACAGGAAAGAAGCGTATATGGAATTCACCACAGTCTGCCCCAAAAGAAACCCTGATAATTCAGATATATTTTCGTTGTGCAAGGACGTTCTGAATCAGCATCCACTGGTGCTTGTGTGCCTGTGATATCTCCAGCAGCTCTGCTGTGCCTCAGTAGACGTGTTTCGGCGAACAGCCGGTGCTCCACGGGCTGGGGAGGGCTGGGCCGGGTGAGCGCAGGGCTGAAGCATCCATTTCATCCCCCACAAAGCCACCCCATCGCAAAGTAATTGACCGAGGCTTGGGTTTTGAGCCTCACAAAAGGAGGGTTTCAGGGCAGATGTATTCTCCAAGGTCCTGCTGTTGTGCTCGGCCCTGCAGATGGGCCGTGGGCAGAGCCGTGCCGTCCCCGAGGGAGCACTCACTGTACCTGTGCACAGAGCGTGTCACCTGCTCCGCAGGGAGAATTGGAGGGCCATTGTTGCTGCTGAAAGGGCTCTCCTTTCAGCTCATTCTCTGCTCCTTGCAGGGCTCTGCCCCACCATGAGGCTCCTGAGCAGATGGAGGCCAAAACCTGGCTTTGCCTCTGAGGGTAAGACCCAGTGGGGTCAGTGGTGATCTCCCCCACTTGGAGGGTAGTTTGCAACATCAATGAGTAGTTGTCTCCTAAAACAAGAGAGAGTTTTAGCAACAGGGCTACCATTTGCACCAAAACTGTCACCATTTTTGGCCACCTGGAAGCAGAAAGGTTTCAAATTGAGTACAACATTTAGCTGAGCTGGAGCAAAATGTCTTTTGCTTCAAGACATGAGGACAACCCCCAAATGCAGGCTGCCCTTTGAAGGGGGAGCTGCTGGAATGGAGCAGTTCATCCCCAAAATAAATAGCATTGGTAGAAAAATGGGAGGGCTTCAGCTGGGTCTGCCAGGGCAAGGGTATCTGTGTCTTTGGATGTGGCCCAAGCCCTGACCTGCCCACAGGTGAGGCTTTTTTTCCTGCTGTGAATGTACACAACCTGCTAAGCCAGCACACAGACAGAGTCCCTCAGGTGCTCATCTGCATGCCAGGGCCCAGAAAACAGACTATTACAGTTACCACCAATACTAGAAATATTTCAGCATTTAGCTGCTTTTGGCTACGCTGGTTATTTCAAGTATAGGGTGATCCACAATTTGGATCAATTGTCCTTCAAAATGTCATGGTGTTTCACAGAAAGAAGATGAAGGTGCTCATCATGGTGAGAAATCTTCAAAAAATGGCCATGGAACTGAAGCTACTTATTGCTGTTGAGGCAAAATGATGGCTCATCTGAGTCTAATGTTCTAGAATATCCCCATCAGTCTGTCAAGGAGAAGATTAAACATTTTAAGTGAGGTGACAAAATCCCTGCCTGCCATGTCAGGAATTTGGGGAATGAATTTGACTTCAGTGCTCACTGGAAAGCTCCTTGTTAAGGTGGAGGGGCACAGATGTGATGCTTGTTGTATGGAACTTTTCTTCCTGGGTGCTGCACTTCCTTTTTGGTGTTGAAACCACTCTGCGTGTAACCATTGCAACAGAGGCCCTGTAAAACTCTACCCCAAGCTTGAAGTGGGGGGAGAATTGCCTCAGGTTTTGTCACAAGCCTCCCCCTGCTGTGCTGAGCTTAGTCAGTGGAGGATGTGCTACTGCCTGTGGTCAAGCCCATGTTTTCACCTCTAGCTCTAAATGACCTTTTTCTTTCCTCAATAGCCCTGAACAGTAGTTGTGTCATCCTTGCATGTATTTGTCTATCGGTAAGTTGAAAGCCAAAGCTTTGGATTTCATCTTTGGTCTCTGGAAATATGAAACATATTTCAGGGAAAACAGCTGTGGTCCCCTTCTGTGGAGTTTCACAACAGATGAATTCTGTAAATAAGGCTTCTATTGTTGCTGCAGTCACTGTTTTCTTTTGATATTTTCTTTTTATTTTTGTTTCCATAATGAGATTAAATCCTAGACACTGCTTCTTCCCTTGGGAGCAGTTTTAAGGCAGCTCTCTTCCTAGACCTAAATTATTCACCGAGGAGGGTTTTTTTCTGAGATGAGAACGAGGAGGTTGGATCTGGGACTGTTGTCATGGCTTGGAGCTCTTTGAAGCTCTTCGTCATGAATCATTAAAAGGGGTTGCAATAACATGGCAAAAGGGAGAACTGGCTCTTTGTGTAGGTGATTTGAGAGTCACCTTTAGGTATTCACAAAAGGATTAATCCCAACGGTGGCTTTTTACACTGAGAAAATAATAAATTGTGTTTAATTTCCTCCTGACTCATTTCCTTGCATGCTACAACTCACCACTGGTTTTTATGTGCAAACTCAGTTTACACTTTATACAATTCTCTTAATAGGCACCTGAGCTGTAAATGGCTGTAGGTATTTATTTTGTGCTTAACCTCACAATGAGTTGGATGGCTTTTTTTACCATCTACCCCAATGCTTGCTACAGTGTCGAGGGAATATTGTGAAGGAAAGAAAGGCGATTTTTTTGATCTAACTCACTCAGAGATAGTGGCGACCAAAACCTTGAGAAGCCTCCATGGTGTTGGGTGGGATGAGAGCTGCTTGGGACAAGGATGGGGATGGCATCAGCCCTGTCCTCATCAGTGTGTTCCCCCTTTCCCAATTGCTCTTTAAATCTTGGTGTGAGGCTGAGAGAACTGGGCCAGGGATGCTGCTTTACTGCCCAGGTGGGCAGTTGGAACAGCTGGATAACACCAAGGCAAATACATGGAAATCCTTTCTTATTGCCCCAGCATTGGAAGCACATTGTGCTGTCCTGATTTGCTCATCACGTCTCTGTTTGTGTGGGGTAGTTTTAGGTAACCTGTGGGTGCCAGCTTTTCTGGTGAAAGGCTTTTGGAGTGGATTAGGGTGTTACTGTATGCAATAATCTACAGGCAGCCTCTCTCTGTGCTATTAATGCCACTGCTCTGAAAAGAAGTGGCTCTGCTGCCAACCCATCCATATTCAGAAGCACAGACAATGTGAAAAACTGAACCACAAGGTGTTTTATTTTTGCAAGAGAATAGGAGCAAATGAGATCAGCACCTGAATAGTTTCTGATGTGGTCCCAGGTGAGCTCTTGCCTGGATGGAGAGCTGTGACAGCGAGAGCCATAAACGTTCAGGCATGAGAAAACCACTCCTGACACTTCTCCTTTTTGCATCTTGGCAGAGCTGGGCATGATTTTAAACCCTCCCAGGAAGGGCAGGAACATGCTCCAGCACATCCACCTTCAGCACTGATCCCATGGGATGAGAGTCCCTCGGGAGAGCTGCTGAGCACGAGCCTGTTGCAGTGCCCATGTGGGAATGGTTTTGTGGGTCTCGATATAAGGAAACTGAGATTTTGGGGGAGAGGGCAGGGACGTGTTTGCAGTTATTTGAGGCCTTCTGCAAAGCCCTGGAGGGTGGGTGTTTTCTGTTGTCTTTTAGAAAGGCTTTTGAAGCAAAACAGTGAAGACGTAAAATGTTTGATACATGTGAAATTGCAGAGGTAGAGCCAGGAAGGGAGGCAGGTCCACCTCTCTGCTGCACCTCAGGTGCTGGCCCACGACCCAGCTGGTGGCATCCAGGCAGGGAACTGTCCCCACACATGAGGGAATGACCAGGAAGGGGTGGCTGTCCTGCTAGGAAGAGATGATCACTACCCTGGTGTGTTCTAAGGTTCTTCTCTTTGTTGGCTTTTGGAATCTTTTTTTGGACTTGTGGCTTCATGTTTCCCAAAAAGAAACCAAACCCCAAAAGTCTGTGGGGGTGTGAATACAGCACTCAATGAAGGGTCTCCTCTGTAGCCTTCTAGAGGTTTCTTTCTGAGCTTGCACCCAGATGACTGTGAGGTGTTTGAACTTGCCCACAGTGTAACCACAGCAACAAGAATTAAAGCCATTAGATAAAAACGGCCATAATTCAGAGTGGTTAAGCATGGAGGCAAATCACCTCTTGGCATCTCCTGTGGTGACGTGCCCAGGGTGCAGTCAGAGGTGGGTGCAAGGATGGGAGTGCCAGGACCAAGTACTGAGATGGACCAAGCCTGGCTCAGGCACGAAGCCACAGCATCTGTAGGTGCCCATGGGGCTCTGCAGGGTTTCTCCCATCCCCTCAGTCCTTTCTGTAATGTGCAAAAATTCCTTGCAAGCTTAATGAAGCTCACTCTCCTGCAGACAGGAAGGGTGCTCCCTGTCTCTGTTCATTTTCTGCTGAGCTGTGTGTTAGTAATGATGGGAATTTTTCATCCGTTGATTTCTTTTCCTCCCCTTGAGATAGAAAACATATGTAGTGTCTTTAAAAATGAATACAATGAATGGCTTAACAATGCGGACTTTGAATATTTGATGGAAGATTAGTAGGCTGCAATCAATCAAAAAATGATCTTTTTCTTCTGAGTAATAAATATGTTAATTATTTTATCTACTTGGATAAAAGCTTAATTACCATAGCACTTGGTGGTGAGGTGTGGGGGAGAGGGAGGTAGTTGTTATGTGCAATGTTCCTAAGAAAATCAGCTCATTCTGCAAATAAACCAGCCAGCATTTCTGCAAGCAAAGCAAGTGACATTCCTGCTGGCACAGCCAGCGCCTCTCCCAGCGATGGTATAACCAGTAAGGACTTGGGAGGAGCCTTCTTGCTCTGAACCTTCCTCAGGCTGGATTTGCCCACTTTTCCCAGGTTTCCCGCCTGGTTGCAGGCTCAAGGGTGACTCGTCCTCGCCACCCATCTCTCCTTCCTGGGTGGTCTGGGTGGGCTGCAAAAAACCTGGGCCAAGCACTTCACAGCCCAGTTTGCCAGGAAATGCTCTGAAGTTCATCACTCCCTAGGAGCAGGGTGGTTTGGCCAGGCTTGCAGGTCATCACGGGGAGAGACCACGAAGGGAACATCCCCCTGTAGCATCCCCCTCCTTTCTGCACCCTGCTTGGCCATGCTGAGGTCGCCTGCAGCAAGAATAGATAAAGCCCAGAGAATTCACGCTGTGCTTTGCTGTGCTGTGATATCCATGAGTAGGCAGATGTTTAATTTTTAAAACTCTTTTTAAGCTTTTAATTTTTTAAATTAGTAATCCAGAAAGAGACCTGCAAAGATGGCACATCGCAGATCCCTTGTGGAAGAAGAAGAAGCGGTTTTTGTTGTGGAAATTAAATGAGAAATCAGCCAGAGAACAAGCCAGGGCTGATAAAGTCTATAAATGCCAAGGGCAATGATGACATGGGGCTGGACCAGGGACAGGGGACTGGCAAACTGGTGGGGCAGCCTCTGCTCCCTCCAAGCTGCCTTAGGTGTCTCCCCCAAATCCAGGGCTTTGCTGCTTTCACTCTCGAGGACAAAAATATGTCCGGCTTGTGATTCTTTCCAAAGGCCTTTGGCAGCCTCTCCTGGCAGTTGGCTGTTGCTGAAAAGGCAGGCAGTTGTTGCTAAAGTGATTTGGAGGCAGAAGTGGTGCTCTGGAGCCCTAATGCTGCAGGAGAGGATCAGCTCCCATGCTTGTTCCTGTTGTGGATGGGGCTGGCTTTGTGCTAGCAGCTCATCTTTGGAAGGAGAAGCTGGGAAGCTCAGGGGTGTGAAGTCCCCCTCTGTCCTTCTTCATCCCCTGTGTCAGAGCGTCTGTCCCCAGGAAAATGTCGGAGAAACTCAGCAGCCAGCATTCCTTTGGGTGCCTGCTAAGGATTATGCAAGAATCTGTCCCATTCCCAAGCGCTCCTCAGAGCTCAGTGTCTTGAAAGAGAAGTTTCAAAGCAGCAGAATTTTCTAGAAGTGGATGTGGCTTTATGGATGTTCTCAGAGATCAGAGTGCCTAAGAGTTAACATGAATTTCAATCAAGAAGACATTAAGCAGAGCAGAGGGAAAACAGATTAGCTGTCCTCTTGCCTTGCTCCATAAGATGAGACAATGAGAGAATGTGATGAGATCAATGGAAAAATAAAAGGAAATGAGGAATCAAAGGAATTGCTGCTTTACAGCTTATTTCACGTGGTGAATTGGGAAATTTTCCCTTCAGGGGATCAAATATTCTCTTATATTTTTAACAGATTTGGAGAACTCACGACTGCAAAGATGAAACCCGTGATAGAGGCTGATCCCCCGCAGGGATTCAAAAGGAAACAATCCACTTCAGGTACAAGCAGTGGGATGCTGCTGGATGCACTCTCCCCTGGTGCTTTTCAGAAGCCATTCAGAGCTGTAGCATCTGGCAGAGCGTGGCTTCCCGCAGGGCTTGAGGTCCAGGTTATTGGAGCCGTAAGTCCAGGAACATCAAATCGTTAATGGATCACTATCAGCACCTCAGAGGAAGCTACACCTTCCCCCTGCAGGCTGTTAACAGAGCAGTGCTGCAGATGCTCGAAACCAAGGGAGAGAAAAGGATCTTCATCCTTCACTTCCGGCATTTCAATGATGCTTCTGGAGTCACAGTCCTCACGCCTTGCAGCAGATCCTTTCTGGGACTTCAGGTTGGCCGTGGGCTTTGGCGTTTCGTGTCCTGACTGACCTGCCCCCAGAGAAAGAAGTACTTTCCATGAGGCACCATCCCAGCAGTAGCTCTGGTCCCTGTATTCCCCCAGGGCCCAGCTGTGGTTTTGTTTCTTCTTTTACAGCAGATTTCTGTTCACCCCCATGATTATGTCCCAGGACATTTAAAGTTCCAGTGATTTCTCCATGGCTCTGGGGCATTGCTGCCCTGTGCATGGGTTGTACACTTCTATGGCTGCTTCTGCAACCACCAAACCTCTGCCCAGCCTGAAATCAATGGGAAAACTCTTGCACTGGGGAATGAAAAGATACTTTCCATGTTCCTGGGTAAACATGTTGTTTTGGCACCAGCAGTGAGTGATTGGTGACCGACTCCAGCCAACATTGGCCTTCCATGAGCAAAGATTGAAGGTTTTTGCAGCCACGTGCTGCTGCCAAAGCCATCTTCTCTCTGGGAGAGCACAAACACTTTGTTTTTTCTCCTTCCCTGATGTACAAGCCCTTGGTCTGATGTCCCAACCAGCTGGCTGACAGCAGGCAAAGTGCTGTTGGAGGCCAAGATGAACGATTTGTCCTTGTGCTACTCTCTGTAATCAGCTCCTTCACCTCCATGAATTCTTCTCTAGGATTTGTATCTCTGCTGCTTTTCGTGTGTTTGCTGGTGATATCAGCTAGATTAGGTATGGTTTCCCTTCCAGGCATCTCAACGAGTTTTTCTTGCCCCATCAATGGCTTTGGCTGTGCCAGGCATCACCTCTTCCCCCTGGCACAGTGAACTTCTTCCAGATACTGCACTTTGATGACAAAGGAGCCACATTTTAGCAGTAAGAATACCTTGGCTCTAACAACAGGCAGTTAAAGCTCCAAAACTGAAACTCCCCATGAATACAGGGAACAAAACAAAACAAAAAAAAAAAAGCGCCTTCAAACAGCACTGCTCTCCACGTCTGTGAGCTGTGGGTGCCAGCAGAAAGGAGGCCAGCTCCAAACAATCCCAGCCTTGCCCCACTCTCAGCTTCCAGACTCTGAACGTGTTTTGTTTTGATATCCTATACTTGGGATATTCTAATTGCATTTGGTGCCTGGCTCGGGGAAGGCTGTTCTGCTGCGAGTGCAGCTGTGCCCCTGCTCCCTGCACAGCCCACCCCTTCGCTCTGGAGCTGTCAGGTGGGACCACTGCCTTGCAGGGTCTGTTTTTGCCAAGGAGATGTTGAAATTATTGGCCGGTTCTTCAAAGGTCTGCAGTGGCTCTTGATGTTCCTCACCGGAGCAGGGCAGCGGAAGAAAGTCGCCTGGGAAACTCTCTCCGGAAGTGAAAATTGAATTCTTTAATGCTCTTGAAGAGCAAATAAAGTTTCTAAGTATGAGAAGCAGCCCACACAGCCTTTCGACGTGTTTGTACCCAAACAAACCCACGTTGTACCCAACATATTAATGTTTTTAGCACATAAATTGCTCCAAATAAGCTGTTGGGTAAGGCCGGATGCAGGAAGGAAAAATCCAGGACAGGTTTGCCTTTCCCACAACACTGGCCTGATCTGGTATCCACAATTCCACTAGTTGGTCAGGAGGGTTATATCAGATAAGAATGTTACTATTAATTTGACTCGTATGTGTAGGACAGGCTGGCCTTGTTTTTCTTAAAGAAGCTCTTAAAATGGTCCAGTTCAAGCTAAGGGATTATCCCCCTCCCCTGCCATTCACCCCCATAATTATGTCCCGGGATATTTAAAGTTCCAGTGGGTTTGTCAGAATTTTCTCTTTTATTCCTGTTGCAAACTCTGGATGCAGCAGCACCAGCCCTTCAAGGATGTAGCACACCTGTGTCACTTTTAAAGCTTCTTATATTAACTTTGATCCCCTCTGATCCTGTCTCTGTCCGCTGAGTATAATCCACAACATGGATTTTCATTCCAGCCCTTTACTCCATCCCTGGCCTCCTGTGTGACTTGGGTTGGACGTATCACTGGGAGTTGCAGACAATCTGGCAGATGAGAATAGATGGGGGAAAAGTTGCAGTAATTGCTTTCTCAATGTCAACCACCACAGTTTTAAGGTGCAATTTGTGCTTCTGTCTGCACAAATCCATCTGGAGCTACAGCATGACAAGACAAGTTGCCCTTTAACATTCTTTAGCTTCTATTTTTTGCTACTAGGAGACAACTTCCAAGGCGAGGCAGCTGCATTTACATTTATGGAGGAAAGTTGGAGTGGGAAGAGAAGCAAAATGACAACCCTGGTGCAAATTGCAACAGTCCCAATGGCTGAGGCAGAACCAGGTCTGCTTCTGCATGCCCAGACTGTGGTGGGAAGATCCCAGCCCCAAAGAGCACGGGGAGCCCAACCCCTCACTGCCACACAGGGCAGGACAGGCACAGGTTCCAGTGTGTCTGTGCTTCAAAAGGGTCCTCCAGGTGCTCTCTGGGCCCAGCTCTTGCTTTGTGGTGTTAGAATCATAGAATCACAGAATCATTTAGGTTAGAAGAGCCCTTTAAGATCATTGAGTCCAACTGTTAATTCAGCACTGCCAAGGCCACCAATAAACCATGTTCCCAAATGAGTCTACACAGCTGTTAAATCCCTCCAGGGATGGCGACTCCACCACTGCCCTGGGCATCCTGTGCCAGGGCTTGATAACCATTTTGGTGAAGAGATTTTTCCTAATCTCCAATTTAAACGTCCCCTGGCACAACTTGTGACTGTTTCCTCTTGCCCTGTCACTTGTTACCCGGGAGGAGAGACTGACTCTAGCTGGCTACGACCTCCTGTCAGGGAGTTGTAGAGAGCAAGAAGGTCCCCCCTGAGCCTCCTTTTCTCCAGGCTGAGCCCCCCCAGCTCCCTCAGCTGTTCCTCATCAAACCTGTGCTCCAGACCCTTCCCCAGCTCTGTTGCCCTTCTCTGTTCATGTAAAGATCACTCACTACAGGTCTTTACCAGGACTAAACAAAAGGATGCATTAAAACCAATTTCTTGTTTAGGTATCAATATTCACCTCTCTAATACCACCACCTTGCTTGAAAGCTGATGGAAACCAACTAAGCAAAAAAAGTAGAAATAAAAACATCAGTTTGCCCTCCCTGATTCTCATGGTGGGGTCTGCTGGATGTGGGATTGGTGGGATTGACAGAGTATTGCACATCATCTGGAGAATGCCTTCAACAGCGTAAACCACACATGAGATCCTCAGGACATATAAGTCAGCAGAATTCCATCAGCTGAAGCTCTGCTACAGAATGTTCCAGTTCTTTTCAGTGCATAGTTTCAACAAACTCACTGGCCAAATCTTGTGTCTTTCCCTAATTTATTCAAGACGCCGGCTATAAATCACCCCTGACTTCCACCCGTGAAGGCAAACTAACTTGGCAAATCCCTTTCCGTATTGATTTTTGTCAAAACATCGTTTATGACAGCGGCTAGGTTGCTGATAGCTCTGGCTATTGTTGCCCAGGACCCTGTGGGTTTGATGTATGTTCAGCCCCAGCCCACGTGGATGCCTTTCCTCGGCTGTTTGCTTCTCGTGTTAAGGCTTGTGCCTCATAGTGAAGAACTCGATTTATTAAAAACCACTTCACAGTGCAGTAAGACAGATGTCAGCGATGTTAAATACCTCCATAAATATTGCCTCTCTCGAGCAGATTAAATGTGCAATTCTTTGAGGCATGATGAAGGCATCCTGCACCGAGGCAACATTTTGGTGACCCGATAACGTGAGCACTTCTTGCCATGTGCTCACAGGAATGAACTTATGGGATTGCACTGTCTCTCTCTTACGCCACAATAAATGTTTAAACTTTATAGATATGTCCAGCTGAGCTTAACAGAGGGCTAGTATCTGATGGGCTGCAGGGGACAGCGCTGGGCACATGTATGTGACTGGTTTTTCCATGACATGTTGGAGATGGCAAAGGTCTGAGATCAGCTGGGCTCTGCACGTGGGGATTCAACTCTGCAGGAGTTTGAATAGAGCCTGTGGCCCTGCCTCGAGCTTTCCTTTAGAGAAATGGGGGCTGAAAGCACTAAAAAAAGCCCTAAGGAATTTTTCCCCAATCATTTATGATTTCCTGCCCCTGCCGAGAAATTTTCACCTTGTATTCCCAGGGTGGTGTCTACAGCGTCTCTCTTTGCTCGTCTCCACCATGTCACTGCCAGGTTCCCAAAGCTCCTAGGGCTGTTTCCAGCCCACACCAAGCTGGGCTGGCAGCACAGAGCCTGGGGACAAACCCAGCCTGGAGCACAGCCTGGGGCCACAACTTCCCATCCCCAGCTTGTGGCTCAATGTGGAAACTCTGTGCTGTTCACTTGTCTTGCTCTCCTTGTCTGTAAATTAGTAGTGCCAATTAACTGCCAAAAATAGGTGGAGGGTTAAAGACTTCAAAGATGGTAAATTCTTTTATATATACATATATATATATATATTCTTTTTTCATTATAATTCAATCAGAATTAACATGAACCTTCCTTGTACCAGAGCAAGTAAACATGAGTTTTCCAAGACAGGCTCACAATACTCTAATACCCATATTATTAGATCGTTTAGATTATAATAATATTATTTAGATTGGCTATTAGGAAAAATTTCTTCACTGAAAGGGTTGTCAAGCAGCGGAACAGAATGCCCAGGGCAGTGTTGGAGTCAACCATCCCTGGAGGGATTTAAAAGACGTGCAGATGAAGCGCTTGGGGACACGGTTCAGTGGTGCTTTGGCATTACCAGCTTAAGGGTTGGACTCAGTGATCTCAGATGGCTTTTCCAACCTATATGATTCTATGATTAAACACATGTATATGTGCGGGTGTCACAGCTCCTTTCCAATGCACGTGTCTGGGTTTCTATCCCAGGGAGAAACAGGGTCCGTGGGGACAGGACAAAGGTGATATATCTGTATTAGGACTGGGAAGTGCTCCTGGATCATGTACTATGGGCTTGTGGGGACAAAATCATGGACAAAATTGTGGATTTTAAGGCCTTGAAATCGTTTGAACGGGGTGAATTTTGCACAAGCAGTGTAATAGCTCCAGCAGACATCGCTTTGCTCCCTTGCCATGCAGGAGTTACACACGCTCTGGGTCTGTCCCCTGAAGTGCAGTAGCTGCAGCTCTCGCGTGCAGGGCTGGGAGGAGGCACCAGCCAAGGCAAAGCCTATCAAAGGTCAGCAGAGAGACGGGAGCCCCAGGGCCCAGTGGGTGCTGACAGCCATGATTTATCCCATTCTATTGTAGGGGGGGTGAAACCGGCCCCACACCTCTGTTTTCATGCCTCTAACACAGCCTCATCCAGCTTTAGCGTTTTGTCCCCCTGCCAAGCGCCGCGCGAGCCCCTGCCGTGCCTCGCTGCCATCAATCACCAGAGCCTTTCCCTGGCTGCCCCCTGCTTCCTTAGAGACTAAAACCTCCTTATCATTCACATTTAATCTTGTTACAGCTTTATACCTGCTTGCATGATCCACTTATCAGGCAATAAATCTGAGCAAGACCAAACAGTGGGTAACGGTGGATTTGCTGGTTCCTGGTATTGATTTTCCAGGCTCTACCTTGGGCTGTGGCACTAAGGCAGCTTCTAAACAATCCATTTTTGCAGTGATGCTTAAGGCAAACACACCTCTCCCCAGTTCTCCCCTCGTGAACCTGGTTAAGGTTTGTTCTCCAGACATTACCAGTTGCTGTTTCCACCTCGAGGTGTTTGCTGTGCAACCACCCTCCATTCACAAATTGTTCTGTGGGTGACAAACCACCGTGAGCCCCACGGGCACGGGCAGAGCAGCCAGAGCAATCTGGGTTCCAGATCTGCATTTCTGAGCCTTCCCACTTTCCTTTGCCTTGATGTATTTATGCCAGATTTCAGGACAAAGGTAGGATTTTATGAGAAAGTTGAGGATTTTTCTGTGGTTAAAAAGAATCCGTATTAGGGGGGGGGTTCCATCACCTGCATCAACATGCTTAGGGATCAGAAAAAACCCCCAAAACAATCAAAGCAGGAAAATTCAGGTCTGACAGTTTTCTGTGAGTTGCAGGTGAGCCGGGAGCTAAGATTTAAGTGGCAGATGAAGGAGCTCATTGCAGTAGTTTTGAAATATGGACCTATAAATCCCCAATTTTCTACATGCACAGCCAAGCATGTTACTGTACAGTTATTTTGTTGAATGTTAAGTGGTTCAATTTTACTGTGGCTGCCTTGATTTTTTTTTCTTTCTCCTCAGTGGAATTTAATTCAACATAAACCCTACTACTTAGTCATTTTGTTCATATTTCCTCATTTAGATGCCTGTGCAAGGAAAGGTTAGGAGCAATCAGAAAATACTGGAAGCAAAATAAATGGTCTCTAATCTCTCTTCAAGCCCAGACTGAAATGTTATTAGTACTTCTGGGCTTGCCTGGATTAGTTTCTTAAGAAGCTGAAGCTGAACAAATCTAACTAGATTATTAATTTGGTAAAACACGACCTCTCCAGGGACTGAGCCAAAGGAGTATCACGTTGCTTTGTTTCTCTCCCATGTACACAAAACTTCTGTGGTGGATTTGTCCTCCTTTTAAACAGGGAATGATGTGAGCAGAGGACTGGGAGCACCAGTTGTGAGGGCACCACGTGCAGCAATGGGTGAAGTGGGCCTTCAGCTTCTTCCCCTCCTCCTCACGGGGCTCCTGGCTGTGTGTTTGCTTTGAGAAATGTGGGCTGGAAACAGCTCCTCCCTTATTGCCTTTGCCACAATGTCAACTTGGATCTTAGCTGATGGTGATGAATATTATCACCCTTTTCAACCGGAGTAATTCCTTCATTCCCCTGAAACCTGTTGTCTTACACTTTTTATCCGGTGAGGAGATACTGATGTGGAAAACCAAGATGTTTTTCTGGGGTGTTTGTTTGAACAGCACACACAGGCTTGTTCCTCTGGACAGAGGAGACATCTGTGAGCAGGTCCAAAGGTTGCATGGTTGGGTTTCTGGGCTTAAGATGCTGCACCCTTCCCAAATCACCTGGGAGGAGAGAGGGCTGAGCTGGAGCAGTACAGGAAGGAGAAGTCATTTGTTGTTGCTCTTTGTAATACTGGGCACAGGACACACAAACTTGCTTTAAATGAAAAGAATTGTTTGAACTTTGCTCCTGGTGCATAAATAACTGAGAGAAGTCATGGGCACAGAGGTATAAATGGGTTGGAAATGGAGGTGTCCAGACCTGTGAAGGTGGGGTTATTGGTTACCACTGATGTTGGTCCAGATTAAAGCTGCAGAAAGTGCCCAGTGAGTGATGGCTGGATTCTGAGACACTCTTTAGCAACATTCTACCTCCCACTCATCTCCCTTCCCAGGTCAGCGGTGCCCAGCCTCTCCTGTGAGAGTGTTTCTGTGTGTGTGTGGTACAAGCCATGGGGGAAAAAAGGCCATCTGGAAGTGCTGGCTTTGGCCTGGAGGCTGAGTTTCCAATGGGACAGTGCTGAGCAGGGCAGTGCCGTGCCCTGCTGTGCCCGATGCCCAGGGAGGGGACAAAAGGATTGATGTCTCAGTGGTGTTACACCCTCTGTATTCAAACCACCTTAGGCCTCACCAAGCACATCAAGGAGGGCAGAGGAAACAGGCGATGAGCAATGTGCCACACTGGCAACGTTTCCTGCACCCGAGCTCTGCTTAAATTAAAAAACAAAACAAAACAAAACAAACCCAAAACTAATTAAAGTCAAAGAATTTGGAGTTAATAGTCAAATATTTCATAAGGGAGGAAGGGATAGGACTGAATGGGTTTGGCTGCTGGTGGAGTCTGTCAGTAAGAGAGAACTGGCTCCGTGGCCCCCCTCTTGCTGTAAGAGACAGCTGGCCAGCTCCTGCTCTGGCATCCTTGGTGCTGCTCCAGCACAGCCAGTGTCCCCCAGGGTGACACCTGGCTCTGGTGTCCTTGGCCTGAGGAGAGCCAACCTGTGCGAGTGGTGGCTCCTTCCCCCCGTTCTCCGACTGCAGTTGATTGCAGCATCTGGTCGTAAGTGTGAGAGTAATTCCTTGTGGGCTTTAGCATTGGTGGCAGGAAAAAGATCGTATTTTGTGAGGTTTCCATAAGTGACACCTGCACTTCAACAGCTGAAATGCCCCGAGGCAGCTCGTGTCTCATTACTTGAGGGGTTTTTGTTAACCCTTTCCACAGGGATGGCTGATGCGTGCTGGCAGTGTTTGGGATTTAGGGCTGGCCTCAGCTGGGAGTGAATTTTAGTCTTGTTTTCCTCCTTCCCTCCAAAATGTTTAGGATGGATCAGTTTTTGGAGGAGTCTCTCTCCCTGTTGCCTGTTTAAGGACTATGCAGAGATGGCTCAAATACCACCATGCCCTGGCTGGAAAAGTCTCATCTTTGGTTCCTCACAGAGCCAAAGCTCCCACCGAGCAACTACCCAGTGTGTAGAAACAGGCCGAAGTCTCAGGGCTTCAGGACACTTCGTGGAAAAGAAAACCTGCTCACATCTAGGGACAAAATAATTTCACAAGGACCATGGGTCTGCCAAAGAAAATACGTTTGAGCTATCTGAGAGGAAATCAGAAACCTTCTTGCTGTGAGATCAGAATAGCAAGGCCTGGAAACATGAAGCAATTTGTCTCTTGCATGAGCCATATCCAAAATCAGCAGCAACAAGCCTCGGCTGAAGCAAACAGCAATTTTTTTTCCCTCAGTTCTTTTTCTGTTTCCATAATTTTTGATAGGAAAATGGAGTTTACACATAACCCTGACACTGTTAGTTCTCCCCCAGCTGCTTTCTATTTGTGAAAGCGTGTGTGTCATATTTATCTTGTACTCTTTAAATAACCACAATTTTATTAGTAACTCCTTATAACCTCTCCAAACATAGCACTATTTGGGGAGGAACATGACAATTTCGCGTAAGAAAACATGAAGTGTTATATAAAATGTGAAAGGAAGGGAAGGCAATGATGATGAGTGGAGCTGAGCAGAGTGTTTCTGGAGAGTGTTCTGAAGGAAAATGTCCCTTTGCAAAATCAATATTTGCAATGGTCAAATTTCAGTGCCGTGAAGCATTTTTAATTTCCTTTTGGAAAAATTAAATTGATTTCCTAACCCTACCGGAAAGGCACTGCTCAATTCTCTTTCTGCACACTGGCAGGAAGCAATGTGGATAAAAGTCTTCCAAGCAAGCAAGTAAAAATACTAAAAACTGCTCACCCTGAGTGCTCCTATAATTGAATTGCTTTATTTTATATGTTTTTATATATATATATATATAAAAATATGTATTTGTTCATGTTTTACTCCATGTCCTAGTGTAGGAGGAACGTTATTTAAACATCATACATTTTTGTGGGAAAGGAGTTCCATGCTCTTGTGTTCAGATAAATAAATAAAGATGCATACTAATGTCCTGTTTTTAATAATTCTACCTCTTTGGGGTAGCAGGGCTCGGTTACACACTGATTTTTCTAAGCATTTAATCATCTGTGCAACTTTCAGTACCCAAATGAACTCAAATATCTTTCTGTGCTTAGAGCACCACAAAATGCTTACAGGCTAATTTTGGCCCCATTCAAGTGCTTTTCTGGTTCAGACCAAAATGACCAATCAATGGTTTGGTTTTTGCCTCCCCCTCATATTTCTAGGCATAGCAATGGGGACATTGGTACTGTTTGTGCAACAGGAACATTATTGCCCAGTTTGGGACTTTTCAGATTTTTTCCCCTTTGGTTTCTGAACAGTCTTCCAGGAAAATCCGTTGACACTGCTGAAGGTATTGCTGTGATTCACGACTTCTTCATATTTTCCAGTAAAAATGGCTTAATCCACTTAAGTCCCTTCAAAATTAATTGGCATGTTTAGCAGTTTCCAGCAATAAATATCATTCCATCTGTTCCATTGTTTCCTGCTGAAAAGTTGTTTTGCTTTTAATTTGTTTCCGACGAGTCCCCCCAGCCTCTGTTTGGGGAAATCAGTCCCTTTTAATTCCTTTTGTTTGGAGACTGAGTCCTCTGCCAGTGTTTCCATGCGCTGGGGCTGCAGCTTCCTGTGCGTCCCTCAAAAAATGCACCTTGGTGCAATAACCTGATGGGATGTGATGATATGTTGGAGGGTCTGGAGCACAAGGACAAGGGGAGACGGCCTCAAGCTGCACCAGGGGAGGATCAGGTTGGACATGAGGAAGAATTTCTTCACTGAAAAAAGTGGAGTGGGCTGCCCAGGGAAGCAGTGGAGTCACCATCCCTGGGGGGGTTCCAAAAACGAGTAGACACGGCACTTCGTGGTATGGTTTAGTGGGTATTTCAAAGGTTGGACTTGATGATCTTGGGGGTTATTATTCTTTGGGTTTCTGCAGGCAGTGGCAGAACCGGGGGTTGTCGTCCGAAACCGGTGATCTCGGAGCAAAGCAGTTGTATCTGCACCCGGTAATTCTTTGAGCTTTCTTGTTTATGGCTCCTCTCACCCTCACTGCACCCGTAACTGCGGGGTTTGTAATGGGAGCATGGCCAACACCTGCCACCCTGCTAGCAAAATATTCCCAAGTTTTCTTTAAATGGCAGCCACGAGGTATTACTGAGTGCTTTCCTTGTTAAAATATGGCACAGGGGAAAGCTGGATGTGCTGTCCCTGGGCTGGTGACTGTGTGGTTTCTGATGGCCTGGAGCACACTCATAAACCCAGCAACTGATGGGCACATTTCTGGTGTTGAGGATCACCACAAACCTCTTCCCAGAGAAAAAACAAACCACTAGTTGGACACAGGTTTCAGTCCTGATGGCTGGGGTGTGATTACCTGAAGCTGCTCTTGATTTATACTTTTTCTTGTTTGGACAAGTGTGTAGCAATAAGGGAGTGACTTTGTGTCTTCCTCCACGTGAAAGTGCCGCTGCAATCCTGAGTTACATATTGATTTCCTGCCGTTGTGATTGCTTTTATTTTACTTCTTTACTTCCCAGGGCTTTTCTAAACTCGCCTCCGGTGAGCTTAGAGCTGGAGTAAAACACGTACTGTGTATGGAGGGTTTCCTCCTTCCATGTTAACATTTTAATTGCATTTCTCAGCCTGTCGTGGAGTTTATTTTCATCTCAGGATTTCTGGTGAAACTGTGGATTGCTGAGAATGTGCTCGGGATGTTGCAGGCTGGGAAAGTCTCCTCTGCTTTGCTGATGAGGAGCACAGGGGATGGAAGTAAGTACCAAGTACCAAGCCAGGCAAACTCTCACTTCCCCCAGAGGAGTCAGACCTTCTCTCACCCAGCCCAGGCTCCCAGTCTTAGCACTGCAGCTCTCACTGATGATTTATTTTAAGTCAATTCCTGCTGGTGGTGACAGGTGACTTTGGGTGATCTGTGTGCTTTAATATAACAAGCAGAATCCGCAGGGAATGTTATTTATCTTGTATTATAGATTGGTAAGTGAGTTCCCTGTCACGTGGTGCACAACTGGTGTATAGCTTTGAGGAAAACCACACACACATGTATTGTCAGGAGCCCATTTTGAAGAATTTGGTCATATTATCTTTTCCCTTCCCATACAGCTAAAACAATCAACATGGAAAAAAAACCCTGAAGCATCTATTGAGGCTTTTCTGTGTTTTTTTTCTGGGACCCTTAGAAGAAATAAAGATAGTTTATGGGAAGGTATCATGAATTACAGACTCCTACTGTAGGATGACTGTTCAGTCAAAGCAGTGTGGCTGCCAGGGCTGTGCAGGTGCTGTCCCTGTGCACGTCCACCCCAAGACAAGCTGCTCTGTCCCTGCTGGCTGCTCCTCATCCTCCCGTGGTCCAGGGCTGAACCTTGGACACTGTGTGACAGAGGTGCAGCCGTGGCCTCTCCCGGTGAACATCTGGGCCTGCTTGCTATTCCTAAGCTCCCTCCAAATTTTGCAAATGTCCTGGGGTATTTTGGAGTGCTCGTGGCTGTGCAGAAGGACCAGCACCTCGATGAATAACATGATGTGCAGTGGAGCAGCGGAAACGGCCAGTAGATGAGGCGAGTTTCTGCAGGGAAGACAGGAGCAATCCGGGTGGGAACTGGGAGGAGTGGGATTCCTGCAGATGGACACCGGCTCCTTCCGAACCCTGGGACAGCCTCTCACCCATGGACGAGCCGGGAGAGGTTTCTAGGACAACTGATGGGCTTTGGGAACAGGGAAAGAATGGAGCCAAATCTTAAAGTCAGATGAGGAGAAAATGAGTAACATCTGCTGAGACGTGTGAAAGAGCCATTTGTGCTCCCTGCAACCCGAAGCCTTTCTCCAGCAGCCACGGCGGCGTGGGCCAGCCCCTTGTCCCCCACACATGCTGGCCAGGGAGGGGTCATTAGGGATGATTTATGTGCTTGTTACAGCCACGGCTCTGGACACTGCCCTGTGCTTCACTGGTGTGTCCCTCAAGGCCTCAGCACCCTCACAGGGGCTTTGCTGCACCTCGAAGAGAAAAGCCCCTGTCTTGTCCTGAGGCTGCAGAGGTGAGGTCCTGGGGATGCTGCTGCTCTGCAGTTATTATTTGTATTCAAGAGTCATAAATAACAGGTTTCTGCCTTCTGACACCACGGGTGCACAGAGCTGCACGTCCTCTGCATCTCCCTGCTGACATAAGGGCAAATTTCCCCTCGACTCCGATGGGGCAAACAACTCTCCCTGCTTCTCTGGCTGGTCCCTCTGCTATTTCAACAGATCAGCTTTTTGCCTCTAATTAGGCTATTTCTGCAACGCAGAATGGAGTTGGAAATGCTGGAGTTGGAGGTAGGGAACGGTCCAGAAGGATTGCACCTGTGGTAGCTAATCAGCGGCTGCTTCAGCGAGCTGAAATTAGGGAAGCACACAAAAGAGTGAGCAATTTTGAAAATGAGGATGAGCAGCCCGAAATTTTTAAGAAGAATTATGTTTTCACAGCTGTGCTGGTTGCCCCAAATGCATAGAAATCAAGTCAAAACCAAACTCCTCTAACTCAAAGAAAATTAACCTTCGTGGTTCAACTCAATGAGAAGTGAAGTTACTTTCCCTTCAAATGAATTATATAGTCTTGAAAAAACATAGCAGCGAGTTATGTTGTAATTACATTCTTTGAATTAAACTTTGTCAGTCCAAACAAAATAAATAGAAACACAGGCAGGGTAATAGATATATTATACTTGGAATAAAATTTGGCCCTGGTATGTTGTTCTCATACTAAAGCTACTCCGAAATTAATCTCCTGTAATTGTGCCTACTGCCAGCTTTTAGCATAAACACAGGAGACAACCTGAGAACTGTTGATACAATTCTTTCATTAACATCTTGTTGCCACCATGGAAGGACTTGGCCGGATCTCATTTCTCAGGGATCAGGCCAAGAGTTACTGAATTACCCAGTAACTGTGCAATCTGCTTTGAAGGCACTCGGTGAGTGTTTCCCTGCGGCTCCTGCTCTGCCACTGCTAGTTAAGATCTGTGGGGAGGGGAATTCAAGAGCCATTCCCTCTTTGCCTGTGAGGAGCATTTGAGGTGGGCAATGGGTGCTGGTGGGCCACAGCTGGGTGGGATGGGGCTGGGGTGGTCCCCAGGAGTGAGGCTGAACAGTGGATGCAGCTCCTCTGCACCAAGGCTTGGCTTAGGCTGGGCTCCGGGTTTAATTTGAGCTCTTCCCTTACTCTGAGAGTATCCTTTGGCTAGTGAGGATTATCATGCATTTCTGATAGAAAAAACTCCCTGCAGAATAATACAAGGAGTGAGGGGGAGCTATTTCTTATGAAGGTTTAACCTTCCAACGTGCTTTTAAGGAACTCCCTTTTCCTTCTGGCTCTGCCCTGCCTGCCCCTTGCAGAAGGCAGGCAGCCTGTGGCTTGCTGCCATCCTGCTCAGCACCCTTGGCTATCTCTGGGATACCCTTTGCACCCAGAAAGGAAGGCTTTTTGGTTGACTTTAAGAAGCACCACTGTTTTGGGTGTGTCCCAAAATTAAGCCTGCCTTCAGTTCATGCTGTTTTAAAAGATGTGGGGAATGGGGCAAACGGAGATCTCTGCAGTCTGCATGTGTCACCAATGTAATAGAAGCAGAGAAAGAAATAGTTTGACCCACATTCCTAAAGTTATTAAGCAGCAGAAGTGAAAAAAAAATCCTCTGCTCTGTTTGATACATTTTTCCCTAAGTGACTATTACTTCTTTCTTTGCATCCAAAATAGGAAATTATCAAGATTATGAAATCCGAAGGAAACAGGGAAAATAAGTAGGTAGGACAGGGTATTGAGGGAAGTTTAAATCCTTTAGCAAACCTTGTCTCCTTACATAGAATGTGAAATATTCCAGGGTTGATCATCTGCAGATTATTTTATGTTCTTTACAGTTCATTGTTTGCTCCATTGGAAAAAGCTTTAATTTTTTTAGCCAGGTGAGATCAGATGTCCATCAGTGTTCCCCCCTCTCTTTCCAGGGGCTGAGTTCACTTGGCTGTTTCCTGGGAACAGTATTTAGGGGATTTAGAATTCAGTTCATTAAACAGAATTTTAGAATTTAGTTAATTAAAAAACACTTTGTGCTCGTGAGTGAAGGGTTAAAAAATATTCCCTTCCCCATTAATTTTGTATGCATTAAAGTCTGATTTCTTGATTCAGCTCATTCTCCAGGGTATTGCCCAGGTCAACCTGGGACATCCCTGCCCCCAAGGACAGGCTGCCTCATCCCATGTACCCACACCCTTTGCTCAGGAAGAAAAGCTGGGATATGCCAAAGAATCTTGCTGCACAAAAGATTCTAGAAATGAAAAGGAAAATGTTAATGGTTCAAAGAACAACTGCCCCTCTGCGGGTTGATCTCCAATCCTCAGTCTCCCTAGGCTGGTTGATCATATCTGCTCCCCAGTCTCTCCCTCCTTGAGGATCCTGGAGGAAAAAACCCAACACAAATTTACAAATTAGGAGCGGTCCATGAGAGCTTCTTTTTGCTGTTAGCAAAAATGTGGAGTCCTTGATCTCACTTCAGGAGAGTCAAACTGACTGTAACTAAACCCAGGATTCGTCAGTCCAAGTACAGATTTTGAGCTAACGAATGCTACATATGCACTTAAAAATTCCTCAGTCTTGTGTGCTTTTCTGAGCAGTAAACACAGATTTTGTGTCTGTTTTCCTAGATAAATATTTATAGCGAAGTTGGTGGCTACTGCTTGAGTGGGAATGTGTTGTTCCAAGCATTTTTGGACATAATCTACCGAAGATTTACATGTGGTTCTAATACACAGTAACTTTCTACTGCTGGAACGTCTTGGATTACAATCAACTGAGGAATTGTTTCTAGAAGAAGAGAGTTAGACAGTTTTATGTGCAGAAGGTTCTATGTGGTTGTTGATCAGGAGCTGATTTGATAAAGATGGATGGGAATAGAATCATAGCATCATAAAATCAAAGAATGGCTTGGATTGGAAGGGACCTTAAAGATCATCTAGTTCCAACCCCCTGCCAGGCTGCACAGGGGGACATGACTGTAATGTAATGATTTCAGATTGACTTGTGACTTTTCCCTTGCTGGGTGTAGCAGGGATTTATGTGAATACACCCAATTTTCTGTTGATTTGGAAAAGGTTTTTGTCTCCCAGTGTCTCCCCCTGCCCTGCCTGCCAGAGCTTTGTGTATCAGTGCCTTCCCTTTATGCAGACTGGGTGACCAGAAGTTATATTTGAAATGAATCAAAGTCAGCAGCAACCAGCAATGTGTGTGGGCAGAGCTGCATGGCAAAGTGCTGGACACCAGATGAGGTGACATAGAGACTCCCCAGATAATTCTTCCCAAGCCACAAGGAGAAGAAGGGGAGTTGCCATCATCCTCCAGGAATATGAGCAACCACTCCCCATAAAAAGCAGTTTACTTGAAATGCAAACAATTACAAATTGACGATCCATGTTCTGCCAGGAAAAAAAAAAAAAAAAGAAAAAAGAAAAAAGAAAAAAGAAAAAAGAAAAAAGAAAAGAGTTTTCCTGGATCTGCTAGTGAGAAAGTGGATGGAATTTATTTTAATCCTAACCAGATTTCCCAGACTCTGGAGGAACAGGGAGGACCCCGTTTCTGGTGGCTCTGTGTGCAGACTGTGGTGCCACCAGCCAGCCTGGCCACTGCGTGAGGGGTAGGAGATAAAGTGGGATGAGCAGCTTAAGCCAGGCTTGAGCACTGGCAGCAAACATCATGTTCAACTCTCTTTTTCCCTCCATTTAGTGGGAAAATTCCAGTCTCCACTTTCTCACAGCATTAACCCTCCCCAGGCATTTTGAGGGATGGCAATGCTTGGCAGTGTTGGAGAACTTGTGTTTTAAAACTTTGTGGCCTCACTCGAGGCGTTTGAAGTCCCTGGCAAAGCCATCTGGTTGTGTCCTGACTTCTGAGAAAGCCTTGAGAAGGGCAGAAGGCTACAACATATTGGAAGGACAGTATTTGTACTGCTATCCAAAAAGAGGGGGAAAAGGGGCTGTAACTCAGGGGCTTGATCTCACTGCTGTCACAGACAAAACCTCTCGTTATCTTCAGAGAAAACCGATTCATCTCCAGTGCATTTGTCCCTCCTTCCTCACACCTACGCTCAGGACAAGCTGCTTTTTCCAGCTGCAGCTTTAGGACACTCAAATCACATGCAGTGTGTGATATCCTACTCGTGAGGCACCTCCTTATTCCTCCTTTTGGGCTGGGACAGACACAACCCTGCCACCAGCAGAATGCAACAGGTGATAAATTACACCACATATAGAAACAGTTCTTGCAGTTTCCATAACTTGCCGGGGCTTGCTTTGATTGTCCACAGCCTCTCCACTACATTGGCACGCATGGAAAATACCTGTTGTGTTTTAAAAGGGGTGTCTGGAGACGAGAAACGAGCAGTGTGGAGAAGGGAATTAATGCATCACGTTTGAACTGGTTTTTTTTTTTTTTTTTTTTTTCCCCTTTCTTTGTTTTGCTATTTGTTAATGGACCAAAAAAGTACCCTTGACAACAGATGGAAAATGAGTCCCAGTATTGACCAGGGGCTCCAGTGAAGATCATGGCCCATTGCACAGGAAGGATGTATTTACTTCCAGAAGATCTTACAGTCTAATTTAAGCCAGGAAACAGAAGGAAGGTAGATGAGGAGGAGGAGTGCGGGGGGGAGAAGAGCTATGGCCTCCAGGAAAGTCATTAGGAACACATGCCTTCCTAACTTCATGGCCTTTAAAAGTATATTTTGTCTCTCTCTGTTGGGCTTTGAGCCTTTCCCAGTTTGTTTAAGCTATTGCAGACTTGCTGACTTAGGGAGTAAATAAGCCTTTGGGATCAAAGCAGCTGGTATTGTCAGAGGTATTGAGGGTGAAATAACACATTAGCAGAAGGAGAGCTGAGAACAAAAAGGGGAAGAAATTCCAGCTTGATATTTTGTTCCCTTTTGCTTTTAACCACCATCCCAGCTTGATCCTTTTCATTTGAACAGGTATTAATTTTCTTTGTGTTTATTCCAACAGTATAAATATTTAATGGTCCTACATTACAGAGTTGAAATGTGAGATTAGTTCCAACCTTAAAGATTCCTGCGGGATCTCTTCCTCACGTTTGGATGAGTCCCACATTGCAGGGAGCAATATCTCCCATCTCTGCAGGAGGAGCATCTCAAGCTCTATTTTGAGTTCCTTTTCTTTTTTTGGTCTTGTTTGAGGCTCAGAAGACATAAACACCTCGCCCCCTCGCCGTCATTCCCCCACTATTTCCTGGTGACATGCTGTGACAGAACGATGGCTCCAGGTTCTTGGGGGGACAAGGGGCATGCAGGTTCCTGAGCCAGGATGCTCTTTCCTACCTGCAGAAAGCAGGCTCTGGGCTTGGGAACTGTGCAGAGCATTGGGCATGGAAAAATCCATGCAAATATGGTAAATGTGGGCAATGTGCAACAAGGCAGGGTCAGTGCAGATATGGTGAAGTTACTTGCACCAGTTTTTGTTATGCAAGTAGGCAGATATTTCTCCTCTCAACTTCTTTCACTCTTAAGCAAGACAGAAGAGAAATGCAGGGTAAAGGAGAATCAGCCAGTGATTTTCAGGGGGCTAATGTGGAAAGTAAAGGAGATCACAGCACTTAGGTCTCTGAAAACCAGGCCATGACTTTACAAACATATGTATCAATTTAGGTGCCTACTTTCAAGCCCATAAAGTGGAAAAAAAGTGAGAGAACTTAGTCATGAGGATGTAAAATGGCATAACAGCTGGTAAAAGTTTCGGATCCAGGTGAAAGCCTGTGGGATATCAGGTACAGTCTCTCTTTTGGGGACAGTGGGGGTTTACCAAGGCACTCAGCGATGCTGCGGGAGAGGCCGTCTCTGAGGTCCACATAAGGCTCTCCTATCTCTGGGTACGTCAAAGGATCAAAGGAATAATGGAAAACAGTCAAAATTCAGACAACCAGACCCCCCCTCCCCACTGCCCATGGACAGAGCAACCCAGCTGGGCCACATCTCACACCGGCAGAGCTCCATCTGACAGGGAGCTGACAGCACTTAAGGTGATTAATTAACTTAATACATCAAAACCTGGAGCAACAAAAAGCACCTCAGACAACATGCAAAGAGAAGGATGATCTAAAGAAGGGACTTATGTTAACTCCTGAGCCCCAACCAACCCCCGGAAACAGCAGGTTTTGCAGGACCTTGGCACTGGCGTAATTAGATGGTTTTGCAGCTCAAGAGATGTCAGACCCCGTCTGGATCCTCAGCTTGTCCTTTAAATCCATTTCTGCCCTGGGAGCGAGTGCTGCAAATGTCAAAGGAGCTTAAAATATTCATTACCAAAACTCATCATTCCGGCCCCAAAATGTTCTTGGTGATTTTCTCGGTTGGTTTCGCTGGGCTTGGGCGAGCTGCTTTATGTGATAAGCCACAGCCAGTCAGTATTGACAGAGGAGTCACAAATAAAAGTGTAAAAGACTGTCCATTTTCCTTATCTTTCAGCCAAAAACAAGCCTTCAAAACTTCCGTGCTCTGTTTGAAAATCCTTTTACCCAAATAGCTTTTAAATCTGCGTCTCACAAGTGTGATTTCACAGCATTAATATGACACTGCCATTAGCATGTGGAAGGGTATGTGACATTCCAGTGCACGTATTTAGAGCAAAAATGGAGCAGATTCACAGCTCCTGTAAAACACCAAGTCCCTTTTTATGGGTCTGATTCGATTTGTGCAAGCTGAGATTCTGAGGCAAACTCAGTAGTCTGGTCTTTAAACACATCTTTAAATTAGTGATATCAAAATATATCCTCTAGAGAGTCAGAGTGAAGATATAGTGACTTTTCCTTTTAGCTGAAAGATCTAAAACACTGCTGAAAAAATTGTTTCCAGGCATTTCAGCTGACAGGGCTTTTTTTCCCCCCTTCAAAAAGGAAAGAAAAGGAAGCATTTATTTATTTCACTTAAAAATTTAATCTGTATCTTCAAGAAAATGCTGGGGAAAAAAAAAATAGGCAATTTTGGAAATATTTTTACTTCTGTTTAGAAATACTGCCAAGTGAGCATTAATACGTTATTTGAACATATTAATTTATTTTTGAGAACCGTTTCAGAAGAGTCCAAGAAAAAACCTCCCCACTGCTAATGAGAAGCTGTTTACTGGCTATTTCTGGACCACCTTGAGCTGAATTCTGTCTATGTTTGTTGTTTGGATTTGCTTGGTGTTTTAATTAGTTCAGCTCACCTCAAATAGTTTCAGAGTGCAGCTTTCAGCAAATTCATTTCATTGCACCTCAACAGACAGGGCATTAATTACTTTGGTGATTAAAAACCTAAGCGTGTGGGGAGTAAATACGTCTTCAGCTCTTCTGGGTGCTTAAAAATACCTTCTTTCAAGAGGTGCTGGCAACGCTCAGGCCTGTGAGGGACGTGACTGAGGAGGTCCCTGCAGCCCTGGGATGCTGCTGCCCTGCCTCACCCAGGATGCAGCCTCAGCATGTGGGAATTGCTGCTGTTATTTTAAAAAGCCAGGCATTTATGGCCATATGAAGAAATCCTTTAAGGGCAGTGTAGCCCAATGGATTGATTTAGCCACATCAGTGTGTCCTCCAAATACGTGTTGGCCTTGGTGTGTAAATAACAGCAGTTGGAGCCAGTGATCCACGAGCTTCTCCTCTCTCTTGTCCTGGTAGCAAAGAAAACCATAAATATTAGAAATTGAGGAGTTTTGTCCTTACTGCCTTGAGATGGACCAAACAACTGTGAAAACAAATGGAGAGGCTGGTTGTCTTTTGATTTGGAGCCATCAGGCTAGTGAAGTCTAGATTTCCACTGTTCAGCTAAAAGGGTTTGGGAATGCAGGTTCTAATATAATTTCATTACTTCAAATTGAGAAATCAAGGACAACTGTAATTGATTGCAATCAGAGCAGGGTCCAGGGAAGCAATGGAGCTTCCTATGAGTAAGGGGCATCCTCTGGGATTGCTCACACTGCTCAGCATCGGACTCCTTTCCACCTGGGAAGGAGGCAGCCTAAAGGGGCAAATGTGAGAAGCAAACGGGCATTTTTGGTTCTGTAATTTAAGATAAAAACATTACAGGCACTTGCCACGGCTTAGGTTACAGCTCAAAACACCGTGTCCCCTCCAGGATGGCCCACGTCGGAGCAATCAGAACCTGAACCTCTGCGTTTGGACTCAACACCTTTCCAGATGAATGTGGTAGAAATCTGACTTTTAATCAGTCCCACCCTGAGTTACTCCATGTCCCACAAGAGGAAAGGAGCCTGTCTGACTCCTGTCTCCCTCCTGTTCCAAACCATGGCCTAGGCTTGACTAGAGGAGCTATTGGCAATTTCTCTTCTGGTCATTTACTCCTTTTTGCAGAGTCTGACTCTGCAGTACAGATGTTAAGGCACAGCTGTTTACCATTTTGCACTGGTCAATCATGTGAACTGTCCCCTGGTAGGTTGCCTTTTTTTTTTATTTTTTTTTCCCCTTTTTTGAGTCTAACCTCTTCTGGCGAAATCTGTGATATTTTTTTTCCCCTCAAAATTCTCATAATTAGTCACAGTGCCTGGGAAAAGACACAAAATGCTCCAGCAAAGAGATGTGTATGTCAGCTGTGGATTCCTCCCTGTCACCTTCACAGCCAGGAGGTGTCTCAGCAGCTGTGCAAGAAACTTGGGCTTCTGGGCTGTGTGGTCCCACTGCTGTGTCCCACATCCCGGCTTGGATCTGCATCCTCATTTTTAGCGCAGCCTGGACCCTCCCCTGGGCTCATCCCGGTCCTGCAAAGAGGTGCTGGAGCTCAGCATCCCCTGCTGCCTGTGCTGAAGCCAGGGAGAACTATCAGGACATGAAAGGTGGGAGTGGGAGTGTCTCCAGGCGTTTGAGACCATTTGGGAATCATCATTTCCCAGGAAATACGTTTCAAATGTGGCCCTTGTGCCGATGTGCCTCCTCTGACAGCCTGTGCTGCCAGCTCCCTGACACCGTGGGGACAGCCCAGTGCCACGCAGACGGGACAAGGAAGCTGTGCTGTGGGTTATGGACTGCGCCAGCAAACCTGGTCGTTCAGGAGACATCACAGTCCTGGCAGGGGTTCCACACATCCCACACATCCCCTGTGCTTGGGCTCCACACCTTTCACAGATCCCTTTGATAGGGGCAGGCTGCAGTGTTCTCCCTCCCCTCAGCTTTCCTTGCCTGCTTTTGGGATGCATCTCCTAGAAACGGAGCTGCAGGAGCAGCTCTGCCTCTCCCCTACACCCAGCACAGCTGGGTCCCACCACCTGCACACCACTCCAACCACAAAGTAGCAAAGGGCTTCAAAACACCTTCTGTAAAATCTTGAACCCCCCTTGTCCTCTTGCAAGTGGAAAACCACAGGGATCTGAACAGCCTCCCCTGGTTCCCAGAGCATCACTCAGGGCTTTTGTCAGCGTTTGGGGTTGAGATTACTGACCTGCACCCTTACAGGCTGCCAGCAGGGCTGTGATAACTGAGGGATTTCGGCAACTCAGTAGGAATTACATACCCTAAACGGGTCTGTTTTGGGATATTTCAAGTTGTTAAGAAAACATCAAATATTTCCACTCTGACGTTCAGTGTGTTTGGCTGCCTGTTAACACTGACCAACTGAGTTCCTAGCAAAGTTCCTACCAGCTTGACTCCTTAACACATCTACATAAGAAAATATGTATCTGAGATTTCTGTGTAGGTTGATACAGTTTTAGGTAAGCCTCTGATGGTAGCCACACCAAAAAAGAGGAAGGTTTTGAAAGACTTTTTTTTTTGGTGTCCTCTTCTCTTGCATCCCTAAAGCGAAAAGGAGCAGATAAAATCCATCAGATGATGTTTTCACACTCTTCCTGAAGCTGGGAGTGGATCTGGGCAGTGAATATTTTCTGCAGGTCCCAAGTGCTCTAATGGCTTGCAGGGATGCTGGGGTGGGAGCTGCCTCTGTGGCTGTGCCGAGAGCAGCCGACTTCAAAGCAGGGCTGGGAAATGGTTCCTGTTCCATACAAACTAATCTCTCCCTCCACAGTGGGGCTGTGTGTGAGCACTGAAGGGTTCAGGGCACGGTGAGGCTTCGCTGGTACAGATGAAAGGAGGCTCTGAACAAATTTCTGGATTTTACTGGGACATTTCTCCACAATTCCTTGTTTCCTACCATTTTAACTGGTTGCTGAGCATTTACTCATCCTTTATAGAGTGTTAATCTCCTTTTGCCTGTTTTCCAAATGTTTGTAACTGCAATGTGTCTGTAAACTGCCTCTCTTAAGCAACGACAGCCTTGACTAAAAGAGTGATTTAAAAATAATTTCTTGATTAAAAAAACATTGTCAGACAGATGATAAATATGTGGTAGCTGGAGTTTACCAAGTTTTTGGTAAACCAAAGTCTGGTTTACAATCAGAAATAAAATAGTTCCAGCAATCCAATGAAATTCCATGCCAATGTTGGGGTTAACCAGGGCACCAAGATAAAGGTAAAGGTACTTGATTATTTTTTAACGAGTAAATTGAATTGTCCTTCCTGTTGCAGGAGATGGGTGAGGATGGGATTTAGGAGAGTTAATTACTCCATTTAAATGGAAGGAGACAGGAGGTTTTGGCTGTTATACCAGGCTCCCGTGTCTGCCTGTTCTTTTCTTGGCTGCTTTTGCTCCTCCTAGCTCTCAGTTGTGGGCCTGAGGTAAATTTGGGCACCCTAATGGTGCCTAAATATGGTACTACTGACCCAGGCACTGTAGTCATAGGGATCAAACCCATCTAGGGCTGTCCAAGACATTTATCTTACACTTTACAACTTCTCTTCTGAACAGCTGAAAGTTTCTGTCCCTGCCCAGCTCAGTGTGCTTTAACCACGCTGTGTCCCCAGTGAGGGCAGAGCCAGCAGCACGTCTGTGTGTCCTTCCTGCTCGCTGAGTCGTCCTGGGTGGTGCTCGGCCCCTCTGCGTGTCCCCATGGCTACAGATGAGCCTCTTTGTTCAGCCTTGGGTAATTTTCCACTTTCCAGACCTCCTCCATGCAATAAATCAAGTCAGTCTGGCTTCCCAGCTCAGCCCCTCGTTGATGTGGGGATGTGTTCCTGCCTCCTGCTCCCGGCTCCCACCTGGGGCTGAAGGTCTTCTCCAGTGGGTGGGATCGGCATGCCCACACCACGAACGTGCCATGTTTCCAAGCAGTCCTGCTAAAAACACTGCCAGAGATCACCAGCTGTATGTCACCTCAGTCCACAGGTTGTCACAGCCGTTTGTCTTTACTTTCCAGGAGAGAAACATCAGACAACCCAGATGTGGCACCTCCGAACCGTCAGTAAATCATGAAGTCATGCACTGTTATGTGCAAGCACCTCATAGCAAAGAAATTGCCAATAATATAAACCATTTAGCTTTTATTCCTTTGGTTTTCACTCTGTTTTAGTTCTAATCTCCAGTCTAAAATCCCTGCCTCAGCTGCCTACTCCAACCTGGCTGGAAATTCCAGGTGCTGCTGAAACCACCAAGCTGTTTGTCCCACCAAGTGCAGGGCACGTTCCTGGGATTACTGTAAAGAGCAAAACAGGAGAACGCTGTGGGCACACAAAGGAAGAAAAATCCTGGGAAAAATTATGTCAACGAACAAATCTTCTGGTACCCATTAGAAGGTAATAATTCTAACCGAAGAAAGGGGGCTTTTCCCCATGTGAAATGAAATAAACATTCAGGCATGATTTGTGCGTGTGCTTAAATTGAAATTCAGAATTTTATTAAGTATGTTGTTCAAAAGCCCTTTTCTTCCCCGGGTAGTTTGGTTGCGACATTCTTTCCCTCAACAGAGAAGATCCCTGCACAGAGCACGGGCTCAGAGCTTGCTTTGCTCAGCCCTCGCCACACGAACACCACCACGCTGGGATAGTTGGCAGCAGATTTCTCCCTCTTTTAATTGCTGTTGTGGTCCCGGTAGATGCACAGCATCTCAGAGTTGAGTTTGAGAGTTTCTGTGCTAGCTCTGTGCTAGCAATATA
>VXAY01007104.1:754112-786144 GCA_013399855.1 Oxyruncus cristatus | reverse complement strand
TTTTTTTTTTTGTGCTGGCTCCAGCTGGCTCTCTTGTGCTTCAAATATCCAGGAACCCCATGACAACTGAGGCTTTTTAGAGAAAAACCTGCTCCAAGCTCCGTGTTTCCTGCAGACACTGTAAGCCAACTGGCACAGCTTGGCTTAGTGTTGGAAGGGTAAGGCAGGTTCCTTTTTTAAGCCACAGGGCACCTAAGAAACATAGCCTGTCTGCTCTTAGTGAAGCAGCACACAGCAGATCCCACAGCACGCATCCAAAGAGTCAGGCATGACTCACCTTCCCATACAGATAATTACTTCATTATACATTGTGTTATGTGTTCTAATGATCCTCTTTCATGCCTCTATAGTGTAATCTGTTCGTTCCTTTAACCCTGTGCTCAGCGTGCACTAGAATGCCAGTCATTACCAGCACCATGCGTTTAGTTCAAACTATGTGCCCTTGAGCTCTATATTTGGTTGTTTTCTGGTCCCTCTGCACTATTTGTACAGTACCACATATGTTTTGTAGAACTCTCTGATGAAACTCAGACATGCTGCTTGTTAGGCTATTGTGGAGCTGCTAAACAGTACCAATTCTCAGGTGCCCTTTGGTGACAGAGTTACAACTATTGGACTTCCAGGTCTGTATAAATGAAGACTTTACCCTTCAATGATGCTGGCCCATGGCCTGCTAAGGGAATCTGGGCCCGTGAATGAAAAATAGGGCAAGGTGGCAATAGATTGTTTAATGACTGTAATCTTCAGTAAAGATTTTATAAATTGACTCGTGCTTCCTGAGCACACAGTGTTATAATGAATGTAACCAAATATTTATGGGAGACAAGTAATTAGATATGAGTGAATAAAAGACCCTATTAAACCATCTGGACAGTTCAAAGAATTGGTAATTTTCAGATAAAACATTGAAGGGTTAAGGACAGCGGTTTAAAGTCTGACCTTTGTGATGGTGATTAGGCATTACTATCACTTGATTGCTGCCTGGGAGACCTAGGTGAAATGACTCAGGGACTGCTTTTGTGCTTATGACTAATTTTGGAGAAGAGATTTTCATATTCTTGTAATCCTTCCAACAGGTCCCCAGCAGGAAGATGAAATTTTAGGTTTGTCTCCATCAGTGTTCATTTCAATTTAAATTGGGATATGTTAGATGTGGGAAAGCTTGTGTTTCTATACCAAATTATATGTGTTGATTAAAAGAGAAGCTGAGATTCCAAAATGGATGATTTCAAGGGAAAGGTGGAAAATCCCATGGAAAAAAAGTCTGAAATCTATAAAAATGTTTTATAGGGAACATAGGCAGTCATGGAAGGTTGAAAAAAGAAGAGAGCACTAACTGAAACCTGCTTATAAGAAATCTTCATCAGCAAAAGAGAATCACTTGAAATATTTCAACCCTCAGCAATTAAGAAACCAAGCACCCAAACAAGTAAGAAACTGTGAAGGAGGCATTACACAAATAAGTTTTATCTGAATTAGAAAGAAGTTACATTAAAGTGGGTGGAGATTGACTCTCACTTTGCAAAAACTGGTGTTTACCACTGTCATAGCTGAGAACAAATTTCAAAGACAGCTGCATTCAGCTACATCCACTCTAACAAGCTGCTAATATATCTCCCAGCTAAAAACCTGCTAATGTCGCCCAGTACTATGCTTAGCAGGAAGTTACCTTAATCAAGAGACTCTAAATGTTATTCTCTCCTCCTTTTCAAGCTGCTACTGATTCAGCAGGGTTGTGATTAAGCATTAGAGGAAATAAGTAGTGAGATGCTGGAGCCTACTTTGGTTCCTTGCTTAATGAAAAGAGTTGAGGATTTCAACCTCAAGCTTCTGTCCACACTTTGAGGTTATCTAACACATCAAGTGCTTGCTTGTTAAATAAGTCATGGAGAAAGAGATGAGTCAAGACAGGTTTGGGCAATACTCTCAAGCACTCTTGGGAATGGTTCTGTGCAGGGCCAGGAGCTGGACTTGATGATCGTTGTGTGTCCCTTCCAGCGTGGCATATTCTGTGATTCTGTGAGTGCTGAGCTGCTTGGAGCAGACCGCCTTTGCACCATGTGCAGTACTGTAACTTCATGCACACCAAATGCCACAAAATATGGGGCTAATGAAGGATTGGCCTATTTTAGGTTCCTTAGGCCTAGGTTATGCTTAGATCCTTCATTGGTACTTACTTTAGACTTATCTTACCATAAAAGGCTTATGTGCAGGGCACTGGTAGGTATCACAGAGAAAACTGGATACTCAAGAAGAGCCTGAAGAAGCCAGAAGGTTTGTTGAGGAAGTTCCTGAGCAAGCCATGGAGAGTTGCCTGCAGCTAGAAGAAAGCCAGCTTTTCACTCCTTCACGTAGGAGTAAGCCACCTCCTGTAGTTAAGTATGTTATCCACAGCAGTCTTTTGTTGGAAAGGCAAGCAGCAGTCTGATATGTGATACTTAACCCTCTGAAGGCCTAGGGACAGTTTCTGCCAGATTGGGAAGTTCTTCAACCCAAGTTTCCTATCCTTCTGATGAATGCTATAACCAGGAGTCTGCAGGTACCAGCAGGTTAGTGTCTCGTTTTGAAGCTATTCTGTATGATACAGACTATTTAAGCATTCATTGGAGCAGAGGCTGTGTTGGAGCAGGTCTCCCAGGTGAGTCTTCCAACTACCAAACTACAGCATTTCTCTCCCTCTCTCTCTGCCCTTATGAATATTTATGATATGATAGTGATGATAGCCATAGAAAAGCCCATGAGAAAATTAATTCCGTCTTCATAGTAGGGTTTGAATAGTGTGCCGTAAATAAAGCATTGGGGCCACACTGAATGCGGAGGATAAAAGAAAATGTTGAATAGCTTGCTCACTGAGTGAGCACCATCAAGCACGAGTACTGGACTGTGTGGAAAAAATAGTATGTCATCAAGTAATTAAAGAGTGTGGCACAATGCATATGCATAAGGGAATGAATTAATGTTTTCAGGAAATCTTAATTTTGGCATTTACTAGCGCTGGAGTGCTTGACTTTGCAATCTGAGCAATATTCATTTAGTGTATCTTTTTGTGTAGATAAGCTTGACATAAAAAGGAAGCGAGGGAGCCTCACAAAGCCTTAACAAATACATTTCTTTTTCCTTCACCCTAATCACCTCTGAATGAGAAATTATAGTAGCTGGCTGAGAATCATAATCAAACAGTGAAAACTTAGTGTACTTGATAATTATTACCATTGCATTTCCTCTGTAGGAATAATTTTCCTCATTTTCATTCCAAGCATTCTCTACCTCATCACTTTGCAGACTAACATGTAATAAATGCTACCAAAAGGAGATTTGTACAAAAACCTCTACTGTTACAGTTGAAGATAAAGAGGGTGGTGGCAAAGGCATTATAAAGGGTGAGGTTTTGAAGAGACAAGCAGAATAGATGGCTAAATAATAAAAAAGTAATGAAGGTAGAATATTTTGCCTGCTGTTTCTCTGATGAATTTACCCATGAGCAGATAAGAATATTTTAAAAACATATTTGTTATTTAAAATCAGTTGTCAAGGGTCAAATTCTTTCCTGGTTACTCATATTGAAGCAAGAAAAACCTGCCTGTGGAACAAGATGCTTCTGTGTGTGAATAGATGTGAGGAAATCTGTTCCCAATTAATTTATGGAAATAATCCTCCATTTCATAAGCGACTCTTTGTGTGTGTTTGTTATTCAGAATGTGAATGGTTTTGACTGATCTTATAAATCATGTGGCAAGTTACAATGTGTCACAACACATTGAACTGGGTTTCTAGTAAAAATATTTGGCTATCTTCTGTTTTAAGTTAAGTTCTGTGATTGTTTTCTGATATTCGTAGGTAGCTGCCCTTCTCAACAGTTCTCCCCCTTCCCCTGGAAACATTTTCCTTAAAACAGTGGGTGAAAGTAAATACAATAGGGACTGAAGTGAATTCATTTTGCCATCTACAAGAACATGTGTGATTTTTATTTGGGAAGGGGGCAGTAGTGCTAATGACAAATGACTGATGAAAGGATTATTTTTAGTAAAACACATGAGAATAGTCAGACAAGAAAACACACACATGATATTTCTAAATTCTAGAATGCTTTTATAGTGAAAAGATAATGGACATAAAAAAATTTGTCTTGTGGATAGATAAAGAAAACATTATGTTTTATAAAACACTTCTTATATTGATTTGTCAGAAGCCTTTTATATTTTGGTAGCCTGCCAAAGAGTCGTTGTGGTACAATATCTCTCTTAGCTGTAATACACTTTAGTTTCCGCTTTAGCAAAAGTAGTTTTAAATGTGACATTTGGGTGAATTGAGATGCACAACCAAATATCATTAAGAATTTCTGCAGTCCTGCAGGAGTTCTGAGAGTCTTTGGAGCCTTTTTGAAGTGGAAAAACAATAGAGGTTAAACCTGGGTACTTTTTGCCTCTCATTCACACTGCAATGACTAACTGTGGAAGAGCAGAGATGTGCTCACAGCCTGCCCGTAGCATCAAGCCTACAAAGAACCGGTAGAAGTATTTTGTTTACTAGCTGAGCTGAGTGTTAAGTTTCTCCTTATTTCTTCCTAGATTGACTTTATAAGGGGGTTTGCCACTCAGTCACAACTATAAGGGAGTTGTTGAAACTCTGTATAGTTACAGATGAATTTGGGTTCAGCGGTTATGCTGGCTACATGAGGACGTTTTCCTCATTGTCCTAGTTACAGGGGCCAGTTTATCATTATGTGGGTATAACCAAAACTGTACACCTTCTGTGTCATTTCTGATGGACTGTTAATAAATGGATTGTTTGCAGCAGCTGTGCAGGGCACACCTGACACCTCAGGCTACAAGCTGGGCGTCTCCTTGTGTTCACACCAATGACTCAGCTGTGATAACTCCCCTCCAGGGACACACTGCACCTTCACACCCAGCCTGAGGGTCATCTCTGCTAATAAGCCATACTGGACAGGCAATATAGGCAGCTGCAACACCTAGATCATCAAAGATTCCAAAAATATCCCATCATTCACAGAGTTAAATCAACCATTGTGAACCTCCTTGCCCTGGGGGAGGTACTGGGCATTCCCACCTGAACCTGAGTATATAAAATCTTCAGGTTTGGGGACTTCTACCATTCTCAGATTGAGAGGAGGACCAGAACTCCGACAGGAATGCGACTGCCACTCTCGACAACACTGTGATTGTTACTTCAACAGAACTGCAGCCATTTTCGTTTCCTTTACTATTCCTTTGCACCTAGGGGGCCCACGTGGTGCTCAGCACAGGGGCTAACACTGTTCTGTTCTTGTTCCTGGGTGCTGGGCTATCCATCTGTCTTTGGGGGTTAAAACTAGTTTTCTCTGTATCATTGTATTTACTGTAATCTTTTTAGTAAATTGTAACTCTTAGTTAGATCACAAGTAGGACTTGTGATCTCTTGAGTTGGGTTCATTCTCCTGCCAGTTTACTTTTAAACTATTACACTCATTGAAGAATAGAATGAGTTTTTAATAATTTTGGAATTTCAAGCCAATTTATACCACATGCTCGGGTTTACCACTAGCAGTGTAAAAGGCAGAGCTTTAATATCAGACTATCAGAGCAGACTCAGAGGTGTGGACTGTGGATGCTTTTGACCAGTGTATCAGGATAGCAACAGTGGCAATCCTGTTAAGTGCATCTACAGGAGGCTATTGAAGGTTCTTCAGGTCAGTGTGCACTTAGGAACCAATACAATTAAAACACAATGTAGTCACATTTAATCTCTAAAATGTCATATCCTAAGCATCTTTCAGGGGTTTATTTGCCCTAGCTGCATCTTTTCAATGGACAGTTCTTTCTCTCTCTCTGTATAATAGCTGACATGTTAAGCTTGTCATGGCTGAAGGAGAAGACTTCTCATCTGAAAGTGGTCTTTTCTTCAGTTTTTGGATCCAGCTGGTTTAATCTAGAATATTCTCTGAGTCAAATTGGTGGCTGTTGTGTTTTAACTGGGAATGCAGATGTAGTTTTTTCACCCAAGGGGGTCATTTATGACTGTGCCCACCTTGCCACCTTGCTGTATAAAGACAGCCAGAGGTCAATCCACAATCCAAGATTTGTGTGAACATAAAATGCATGGTGTTCACATGAGGTGAGGGTTAGCCCCTCTCTATGAGATTTGGTTTTGAAATAGCCCAGATTGAGCCAGGCTCTCTTGAAAAGCCAGGGTCCTCCACTCATTCTTGCTTTCTGATCCTCTAGTGCCAGTGGTATGGATGTGCCTCTTTTAGGACCTAAAAGGTAAAACACAGTGTACATTGTATATTAACTCCTATGGATTCTGCTTGCTGAGTCAGGCAGGAAGTTTTTAGTGTTGCTTCATCTCCTTTGCATCCCTTAAATAACATGCCTTAAATAACAAGGGTTCAAGAAATGGGCCTGTTGTTTTGTTGTCCACAAGGAATATAGATTGGCACTTGAGTATTGAGTCATGAATGTGCTGAATAAATTAATGAACTGAAGTGTGAAATGAAGAATATTCATTATTGTAAAGACTGGCTCCAGCAGAGACTGAAACTTATCTTTATTCAGAGAGTAAGTGGTACAAAAGCCAAGGAAATTCAATTTTCTCCTACAATAATGGCAGCCCTAACAGAGGGAGAGTACCTTTGATGTAAGAAGATATTGCAGAACCATGTAGTAGCTGAGGTTGGAAAGGACCTCTAGAGGTTATTGGGTCCAGCCTCCTGCTCAAGCAGGACCACCCAGAGCCGGTTGCCCAGGGCAATGTCCAGACAGCTTTGAATACCTCCATGGAGGGGGACTCCACAAACTCCCTGGCAACCTGTGCCAGTACTCAGTCACAATCACAGTGAAAAACTGTTTCCTGATATTTGGGAGACCCTCCTGTATTTCAATTTGTGCACACTGCCTCTTGTTCTGTCACTGGGCATCAGTGAGAAGAACCTGGCTTCATCCTTTTGGCATCCTCCCTTTAGATATTCATATTCCTTTATAAGATCCCCCTGTGCCTACTCTTCTCCAGGCTAAATAGTCCCAACTCTCTCACCCTCTCCCTGTATGTGATGTGCTCCAGACCCTTGATGATCCCTGTGGCCCATTGTCAGACTCTCCTCACTCCAGTCTTGTAATGGAGACTGCAGAGCTGGACACAGTACTCCAAGTATGGACTCGCCAGTGCTGGATAGAGAACAAGGACCAGCTCCCTCCACCTGGTGGCAATATTTTATGTAATGCAGGGTGAATACCACTGGCATTCTTTGCAATCAGGGCACATTGCTGGGTCATTTTTTTTTGCCTGTTATGCAAATCTGCTTTCCAGCTAAGTGGCCCCCCAGGACATGTTTATGGCTGGGATTGTTCCCCCCCAGATGAAAGATTTTGCACTTCTTGTTGAACTTCATGAGGTTCCTGTCAACCCGTGTATCCAGCTTGTTGAGTTCCTCTGTATGGCAGCACGACCCTCTGGCTTATCAGCCACTCCTTGTGGTTTTGTGTCATCAGGAAACTTGCTGAGACCACACCCTGCCCCATCATCCTGATCAGACATGAAGATGTTGAACAGGATCAGAGCCAGCGCTGACACCTGTGGTACACCATTAATTAATACCTGGACTGGCTAGACTTTGTGCCACTGATCAGCACCCTCTGGGCCCAACCATTCAACCAGTATTCAACTCATCTCTGCTCATCCAGCCTATACTTCATCAGCTTCTCTATGAGGATCTTATGGGAAACACTGTTAAAAGTCTTATGGAAGTTAGGTAGACAACATCCACTGCTCTTCCCTCCTCTACCAGGCCAGGTATTTCCTCACAGAAGCCTATCAGGTTGGTCACACATGACTTCCTTTTGGTGGATCTATGCTGACTACTCCTGATGGTTTTCTTGTCCTTACTGTGTCTGGATGTGGCTTCCAGGATTATTGGCTCCATCACCTTCCCAGGGATCAAGGTGACTAGCCTATAGTTCCCTGGATCCTCCTTCTCACTCTTCTTGAAGATAGGAATGATGTTTACTTTCCTTCCCTCCTCAGGTACCTCTACTCATTGCCATGATCATTCAAAGATAATTGAGAGTAATGACATCGGGCAGATCCTTCAATACTTGTAGGCACATCCCATCAGGGACCATGGACTTATGTTTATCCAATTTGTTCAGGTATTTTCTAACCTGATACTCTTCTACTAAGGGTATGTTTTTCTTGTTCCAGTCTTTCCCTTTGTATCTGGTATTCCTGTCAGCTGGTCTGACTAGTAAAGATTGAAGCAAAGAAGGCATTCACTACTTCAGCTTTTTCCATGTCCTGGGTCACTAGGGTCCCTTCCCCATTCATCAGTGAGCCCACATTTTCCCTGGTATTTTTCCTACTTAATGTACTTGTGTAAGTCCTTATTGCTGCCTTTGACATCCCTGGCCAGATTCAATTACACTTGGTCTTTGGCTTTCCTAACTGCATCTCTGCATGCTCAGGGAGTGTCATGTATTCCTCCTGGATTACTTGTCCCTGGTTCTACTCTGTGTATACTTGAATTTTGCCAGGCATTCCCTGGTCATCCATGCAGGACTTGTTGGGAATGGACTGCTCTTGATATTGGAGGAGGCAATCCTTGACTATCAATCAGCTTTCTTTTCCCTTCAGAGCCTTGTCCCACGGGAGTCTTTTAAGCAGATCCCTGAATATTCTTTGCTAGTTACCATGCAGAAGCTAACCTTTCTTCTAAATCATGTCAGTTATACCAGATGTGAAGATTTTCAAACATGCAAATGTGACTCTGGTAGGACAAAAGTGGAGTGTTTTGTGCTGGTTGCTGAACAGCCTTCACCACTGTGATTCCCAGCTTCCCTTATTCTAAAAGCTGATGTCCCAGAAGCAAACATTTCTCTAAAACAGACTGATTTGCTGCATCTGGACCTATAAATGGGACAGGGAGGTGATCATCCTTTGGCCCTGCAAACATAACTGTTCCCATCCATGCAGCTAAAATTATCACCAAATTCAGGCTGTGTGTGCCCAGGTATCTGTTGTGAATGGCCTCAGAGTGGTGCTAATTTCATAACAGTGCTGTGAAAGGAAAGCTGCTCTGAGCCAAAAGTGTGCCAGAGAAACTGCTTACAAATTACTATGCTTGGGTCCATGCCCCACTCCTCTTTCTTTTACTGATATTGATGTATCCATGTAGTTGGAGCAGTTGCTTTCCCCAGGGAAGAGTTTCACATGATTTGCTGCTACATGAATTCGTCTTTTTTGCTTCTGGCTTTCTAAAAGTACCTAGAACTTACAGCATGGCACAGCAGTTTGCCAACCAAAACAGCCATCATTTGAAACCTTGGTGTTCCACTGCCCCCAAGTCTGTAAAAGCTGGAAGCTGGTCTGGGAATGGAGATTGATGGTATTTTTCAATAGAACAACTGTACTTAATTTTTAATTTATAAAAGAATTTACTGTTTGCTCAGGAAGGGATTTGAAGCCTTTTGTGTGCTATTTTTTAAAAACTTTTATATAAAGGCAAGTCAAGCTGTTGTTCTTAAGCATAGTAGTTTTAAAAGCAAGCTCTCACAGGAATGAAGAGTTACTCCCCAATGTTTAAGCATTATTCTGTATAATTATGGATATTTTCTTCCTTCCAAAAATATTTTTTTTTGAGAAGCTGACATTTCAAAGGCTTTCAATTCTGTGTGTCACTATCAAATAATCTTTTTTGTACTTGGCTGTTTATTATTGGATTGCAACAACGATAAAGCTCTAGGGGTTTTGTCTCCTTTGGTATGTTAATTATCTATTTTCCCTTTGATCTTTTTCTTACTGAAAAGAGTGAAAAGCTATCTCGGTAGGGAATCTTACTGATGTACATTCATCCCCTCATCTCCATAATCTGAGGATCAGAGGGAGACAACAAATTTCACCGCTGAGTGAGGTTGCTATAGGCCTTAGTTATAATGTACTCAGTTTCTAAATAATCCCACCACCGCTTATATTTGGAATATTGAACAGGAACCTCTGAGAAAAAGAAATCCAAAAATAATTAATTTTAAACTGTGAACTACCTTCATTAATTTAACTTTTTCTTGAAGTTTTAAGCTCATGCATATGCCACAAGCTCGCTCTTTCTTGCATGCCTCTACACATTTTTTCCTTTTTTTTTATCCTTCTTTTTTACTGTTGGCTTTTGATACATTTTCAGTTCTCACAAAATAAAATATAGGCTAGGCACAGAGTAACTACTAAGTGAACTTTTAAAGTATTAAATGTTAGAATAGCTTTCCTATGAAAATGGTCAAAGTCCTATAACTTTGGACCATTGAAAAGGAATGGGCAGAATAGTGGAGTGGTGGGGAAAAACCAGTCCAGTTGTAAATATACATAAACACACTATATGTATGTATTTCTGTCTCTCGGTTCTTCCTCAAAAGCTGACATCCTCATACAGCATTTCTTGACAAACCTGAAGGAAAAGCACTTCAGCAAGAGGCAAAGGAAGAGAGATCTGCTTCATGGGGCAGTTCAGCAGTGGCAGAAGTGTAGGCATGAATATGTACTAGAGACTTTCCAAACAGTTTCTCTGAGTCAATTTATCCATTTCCACAGGAGATGGACAACACACTAGGCAACCTTGCTGTTGAGATTCTTGTGTTGTGCAGTGTGGGGTATGATCAGATCTTGATGTTCACAGTAGAGACATCTACATTTCAACTGGTCCTGTAGTCTGCTTTGGCAGTCAGGGAAGGGAAGCTGGCATTTACAGAGCAAGAATAATGCTATTTCAAAGAAAATGTTTAATAAAGTTCAGGTGAACTGTGCCCTAATAGTATCCATTTCTCTCCAGTGCCCAGTTCATATCTGTATCAAATTGATACTGGTGTTTTCTGAAATGGGATGGGACAAATCCTCCCTCTTCCGTGTTACCTTTCATGTGGAAGGGTGAAGAGGACCTAGTGCAGTGCACCTAAGATGCTCTTGCCAGTGTACAACTATCGTTGCTGTTGCAGCTCACCATAGCAATGTCTCAGCTGTGTGCGTGCATGGGAGGAGGTGCCAGGCTGTTCACATAATATAGGTGCATCATCTGTTGAGGGATGTATTGTTATTTTCCTGTTGTGAACCCTGGGGTTGGAAATCATCCCATTAACTTGCAGCAAGTTCAATTTGGTCATTAAAATAGTGGTGGCTAATTCAGTCTCAGGTGCCTGAAGAAATCTCAAAGAACCATATGAGGTTCTTATGAAAGGCACATCACTAATGAGAGGCACAAATTCTTCTGGAGCAGCTGGAGGTCCTGTGGCATCTTTTGTGGCATTTAGAGAGCTCAGTGTCACTCTGAGAGTGGTATTTAACGCCACACTGAGACATTGAAATTTATGTGTTCACGTGAAAATGAGGTGTTCTAGTGGATGAAGATCTAGTCAATGCAGTTGAGTCTAGAGAGCTAATAGTCTCAGTTTAAAAGAAACACTGCATGTGACCAGCTGATTACAGATGTCTAATATGCTTCTACATTCTGGGCCTGAATTCCATTGCTGCTATGTAAAAGTACAATTCAATGGGCCTACATTGCTGTGGCACCAACTGTGATTTGAGATACTCCCATTTGGCTACTATCTCCTATTCCAGGAGGACATAGGTCCTTTGTCATATCTGTTAACACCATGTAGATACTACAGTCCATCTAGGACACCTGAAATGGCACTAGAACGCCTGTACATGTGCAATTGACTTGAGCATTAGGTGTCTGCTTTTTTTGTGAGCTCAGAAGTTCCCCTGAAAATACTCTTTCTCTCCGCTGATTGCAAAAGAAACCTAGTTCAGATGTGGAGTCATCTGTGGTAGATCCCTGGATGTGGTCAAGTGAACTCCATTTCTGGTTTTCTGGGCACATGCATCCCAAAGACATCTGGGATTCCTACTTTTCCCAAGGTGGCAGTACATTGTTTGTTTCTCTAAAGCACCGTCATGATATAGTCTCTGCACTTTTCTGACACAATCAAAAATGAGTGAAAATCATGCTGAAGTGGTTCTGGAGTGATTTCAATGCTTATGCCTTCCTACACACTCTAAAACCACAGGATGCAGCTTGTGACCAATGCAAGTTGGTGCTATGATACAAAGAGTCAGGGATATAATTTTTTTTGCCATAATGAGATCTGTGGTGTTAATTTTCTAAATGTGCTGCTTGCACAACAACATCTCTTCTCAAGCTTTCCCCCACTCTCTCCAAGACTTAATATTTTAAAACAGTGTCGGTCAACGAAAGGTAATGAAAAAAGTAGACAGAAGGATTTATATCCTACTATAGTCTTATGCAATAAAAATCTTGTTCCCACAAGGATCACCTGTTCTGAGTAAGGCTCAGGTGGGATCCCCAATGGTCTGTGTAATTACAGGAGGAAGGATTCTTGCTTTCTGCTCTGAGTTAGGCAACCAAGTCTGAGCTAGCCACATGACCTTCCCTTCACTGAAATTGAAGAGAGAAATTGAAGTCCCCAGAGGAGTTTTGCATTTAAAACTGCTCTAATAAATCACTCTTTGGATGTGATCATTTCAGTCTACTGCCTATAAAAGACATTTATAAAGTCAATGAAATAAAACCGGCCTATATGGACCTGAGACCAGTGGAGGATTTGCTCCTGGTCTTCAAGATGAAATATTCTGTCAGCCTATATGTGAATACATTAAGTTGTATATACAAACCCACTATTTTTATGTTTATAAGCCTTTTACTGTAATGCTACTTTTGAAACATTCAAACAGTGACCTTCACATGAAAGTCGTCAAAGTTTTAAGGAAAATGTGATAAACTCTGCTTGGCAATCACATCTATACTTAAGGCATGTTGAGTGTCAAAATATGCACTGAGTTAATGCTAACTGAATCAGGTATGGTACAAACCCCCCTGGGCATGGTGGGTGGGTTTCTATTTGTTCTGGCTGACTATCTCTTCAAATACACATTCTGCTTCTTTATTTCTGACCTCTAGCTCAAAGGTTTGGATGTTGTTCCCTCTCTGCTTTTTCCTTTTCCTGTCTTATTTTTTCCCTGTTTTTCTTCTTGGCTTGTCATTTGGTTTTCAGTCAGTTTCCCAATTCTGCAAGCTGTGGATTATCTACAGGAGATGCTCAGTGTTCCTTTGATCTATGTGGCTTTTCTTTTTACCACCATATCTGCAGTGAGGTTTATTAGTGCTCTGTCCTGAGACCTGACGCGTATAACATGTTTATCAGTGACCTAGAGGAGGTGAGGGACTCCTCAAGCCTGCAGATGACACCACCTGTCAATATACTCAAGGGCAGAACTGCCAGACACATAGACCAAGATAGGATAAAGGAATGGGCTGACAGGAACCTTATATAGGGACACACCTTGAATATTGTGTGCAGTTTTGGGCACCACAGTATAAGAAAGATATTAAGCTGTTAGAGAGTGTCCAAAGAAGGGCAACGAAGATGGTGAAGGGCCTTGAGGGGAAGCCATATGAGGAGCGGCCGATGTCACTTGGTCTGCTCATCCTGGGGAAGAGGAGACTGAGGGGAGACCTCATTGCAGTCTACAACTTCCTCATGAGGGGAAGTGGCACTGATCTCTTCTCTCTGGTGATGAGTGATAGGACCCAAGGGAATGGCCTGAAATAGTGTCAGGGGAGGTTTAGGTTGGGTATTAGAAAAAGGTTCTTCACCCAGAGGGTGGTTGGGCGCTGGAACAGGCTCCCCAGGGAAGTGGTCACAGCACCAAGCCTGACAGAGTTTACGAAGTGTTTGGACGATACTCTCAGGCTCATGGTGTGACTCTTGAGTGTGGTCCTGCGTAGGGCCAAGAGTTGGACTTGATCCTGGTGGTTCCCTTCCAACTCAGCATATTCTGTGATCTGTGATTGTGAGATGAGGACTTGAGAGACAGCAGGCTGCACACAAGCCCTGCAGCACACAAGGCCAAAAGCCTCCTCAACTGTATGAACAGGAGTGTAGCCAGTAAGCAAACTGAGGGAAGGGATCATCTCCCCTTACTCAGCACTCACTAGACCACATCTAGATACAGCAACATTCTGTATTTTCAGATCTCATGCCTACATTTCACAACTTCTCCTTGCTCTTTCATCTCCTTGGGAATAACATCTTAATCAGCATAGGCAAGAGCAGTGGCATAATGGTTGCAGTAGAAGCATGTATTTTTATTATCGGCATCCTGGAAACCATTTAGAAATTGCAGCATCACTTCTGGATATAGTAAAGCCATCATTATGTCTTCATCTGTCTTGAGGACAAATAATTTGCCTGCCTTGGGGCACTGTTGAAGAAATATGGGGAAAGATATTCCCGAGGAATCACATGGTGGGAGGAGAGAGTAAGAAGATAGAGGGCATATAGAATTTGCAAGAAAGGTGCAGTTATAAGTGGTAGGATAGTTGTGGGGAAGTAGTCTGGCCTTTACAATAGAAAGTGGAAAAGATCTGGTTTATTTACTCCTGTGGTTTATATAAACAATGATGTACAACTATTAAATTTTAACTCCATTGTACACCTTGAAGACGAGTTGCAGGATTATCCAGATTCTCATGTTACTGCTAGAGACAGAAAGCATATAGTCTCAGTGTTCTTCTCACATTAGCCAGCAAGTATCTGTCCGTGTAAATACCAAAATATGAATTTTTTTCTGTTGTTCAGTCAGCATCCTAGAAAAAATGCTCATCCTCGAGTATGTCATGCCAAACAAGACCAAGCATATCCACAGTGTGTTGACTGCAGTTGCTTCTACATCCCTCTAGAATCAGGAGTTGCGAGTTGTGGGTGGTGGTGAAAAGAAATGTATGAGGGAGATGCAGGCTTTTTATGTGACAAAATATTTTAGTATGGCTGTACTGGACCTGCTCCGTGTGGTATTTGGGATGCTGCTGCAAAATTATCTGGTGAAAGTTAACTGGATTTTGTCATCAGAAAAAACTGTCCCAAACTCTCATACATGCTATTGCTCAGTGCTTAGCTGACAAGCTGCAACTAGTCTTCTGATTAACACTGTTCTCAGAGCATCATGGAGGAGCTGTCCCCGTATGTTGTTCAAGTTCTTGACAGCACAGACCTCTCACAAATTGCACTGCTGAAAGCTTATCTTGAACCTTACTTTCTACCTTCTACTGTCTACTTATCCTTGTTAAACAGACATATCCATCCCACTTCCCTGCAGAGTCATAGCCTTTCAGTTTTATGTGGGCTTGGAAGGAAAATGGGCTAGTGTTGTTTCTGGATCCCCCAGGATTTGGAGACATTCATTAGGAATTTCTCCTCCTCACTTTGACGTTGTGTAGGAGGTAGATGCATTATTTTAGTGATGACTTTGAATTGGGTGGCATTCTGTTTTTAAGTGTAGTGTGGAACAAGGGGTGGGTGGTGTCACAGCTGAAACTTTCAGCTAAATTCATCAGGATCAGCTAAACAGACAAAGCTCACAGATAGATGATAAAATGATAGAATGTTTGACTGCAAGGGTCCTCAAAAGATTGCTTATTGCCACTATCTGCAGTAAGGCAGGATCAGGTGTACCTAAACCTTTGGTGACAGAGCATTGTCTACTCAACTGTTACAAACCCTCCATTGCTCAGCCATTATATATCCTAGATTTCACAACTGCCCCTTGCAGCAAACTCCGATGTGCAACTACTCTCTCATTTGCAATGCCTTCTTAAATGCAAAATTAAATAGTGTTTGCCAATTAAAAGTCCTTTTTATGGTGAACAAGAAGAACAGTTAATCACTATAATGAGCAGTAAAAAGACTGGACCACTGAACAGGACAGTCTGCCTCCAGAGGTTTTGATTATGCAGGGCTTGCTGGCACCTTTCTCACTTTCCTTGCTTGAAAGACAACACTGAAAATCAGAGATCTCTGCTGCCTATCTATATGGCTGACAAAAAGCATTGACAAAGGAGAGAGAGTTTTCCCAGGATTAAAGTGAGCACAAACCAAACTTTTTTTTAAAGTCAGAAATGGCAATGTTGTAAAATCAAATGTCTAACATTGCAGACAGTGTCCAGAGCATAGTCATGTGGGAGATTGGATACTGGAGCTCGTTATAGCTGTCATATTCACAGAGATGCTCTGTATCTGGTAGAGTGTCATCATGTAAACTGAGCTGGTGGGGTTGAGAAAGGCATCTTTGAACCTTTGTATGAAGGTGGTAATGCCGACACCTCTCCCAGCTGCTCCCTGTCTGCTCCACTCGCACCAAATGCCCTTCCGTTTGCTCTGAGTCAAACAGGCAGGAGGAAGCCAAATGCTGCATAAGCTTCATGAGATTGCTAATTATGATGGCTGCCTGGAGTTGATGTGGTAAATAGAAATACCACAGTAGAGTCCAAATGGACATGCTGGTGTTTGTTTTTACCTTGAAGAAGCAAACTGAACACGAGAGTTTGATAACATCTGATCCCAGCCCTCAGAGCATAGCTGGCAAATGGTACTCTGTGTGATGAGGGACATGTCAGATGGACCATTTGGACAAAGAAAGTGACCCAAACTCTCCCACAGACCACACTTAGGAGGCTTGAGATCTATACATAGATAAATAACACAGCTGAACAGCTGTGTATCACATAGCTGCCTGCAACCTTGTATTTCCAGTCTGTCCCAAAAGATACTAATTCTAGAAAAGTGGTAAGTACATTTGTGTAAATACAGAAAGTGATCCTGTTTGCATTTAACATACACATTTAATGAACAATAACAATTGCAAGGTCGGTATTTAGGAATAAATAGAGTTATTATTAAACTTATTAATGTAATATCAGTTCTGATCCTTTGCATACATCTGATATTAATAGCTGTATTTACTCCTAGTTACAGTCATTATTGACATCTGAGAAAAATCTAGCATTTTCTGTTGCAGTGGAAGACTGCATCCTTAAAGTGCTAGAACGTCACAGAAGGAATTTTAGAGCTGGCATTTTCTGAATTTACACAGTCATTTTTTCTTATACAGGCTTATTTTCTACTCATTTGTTTGTGTGCGTCTGGGAGATACATATGCACTTTATTCTGTATATATTCATGTCCACATCCACTATTTTTTATTTCTCTCCATTGTAAAAAAAAAGCATATTAAAGACTATAATTCATTTTTAGTATATCTGTGCTACAGTGCAGGAAAATCAATTAGCTTTAGCTATCTCAGTTTCTTTTCTGTAAAACTGGGATTTACAATGCTTTGCAGTCCTCCCATGGAAAAGGCATGTTGACCAGCACCAGGATGTTGTTATTATTTCTATGTACTCCCTGTTACCTGTTGAAGGGGTTAATAGTTTTTTTTGCCCACACATGTTGGAGCTGGGACCATGGAAGCCTGCTTAGGAACAGAAGTTTATTGCCTTATGTACGGTACTGTGTATGTGTGACTGGAGGCCCCATGTGGCCTCCAGTATTTGACCTCCACTGGTAAGTTTCCATGGAAAACAGAATCAGAAAACAGACAGAGTAGGGCACTAGCATCTGATATGCCACATGGCACTACAAGGCACAGCATCATCCCAGGGACAGTAGTTAGCTGAGGTGGGGACTTTGGGCATGAGCACAGAGCTGTAGCCCCTCTCATGGTGCTGCAGTACCCAGCTGATATTGCCCAGGGGTGTCTGTACTGTGGCAGATGTATATTGCTGTTCTAAAATGGAAAACAGCAAAGCTGTAGTGTGCATTCTGCACTGCTTTCTTAGTGAAATGGAGCTGTCTGCATGCTGGGCTGTTATTGCAGCCTGCTTGTTCTGTGGTCAGTGCATGGAAACCATTTAATGTAGGTCACAATATGCTAAATGCAAATAAAGCAAAATCTGGAGTGACTGCACTCTAACATGTGCATTCTTACATGCTGTCTTAAGTCATGGCTCAGCGACTGTTTATTTGCAAAAATAATTTTCTCTCTGAGCATCTGCAAGGAAAACGGCTTCTATGCCGTTTCAGTGTTCAGTGTTCAGCACTGTGTTCAGTGCTGTAGGACACATTAAAATGACAACCTCTCTTCCCTTTTGGGTTTTGCAGGCTCCATTTTTTTGGAGCCCCACTGTGAAGTGCATCTTCCTTTTTTTTTTTTTTTTAACTACTCCCTTTGGCATCCCCTCTCTGCCCATCAAAAAAACCCCCCCCTTTTTTTTTTTTTAATTTTTTTTTTNCTTCCTTTTTTTTTTTTTTTTAACTACTCCCTTTGGCATCCCCTCTCTGACCATCAAAAAAACCCCCCCCTTTTTTTTTTTTTTATTATATTTTCTGTGTGCCTGATGATGAGCATTTTGAAAAGAAACATGGAATCTGAATGCACAAGCAAATCTCTTCAGGCACCTACTTCTTAAAAGAGAGGAAGACAGAGAAGTGGATAAATAGCAGAGGCACGGCCGTAAACAGCTCTTTTCACGTCAACCTGATCTAGGCTGAGTCTTGAAGTCCAGGTAGAGCAAATATAATTCCTAACTCTCCTGCTGTCTTCGTATTCAGTTCTAGCTCTGCATTGCCATTGCAGCAGTGCCCCAGTCCTTAAATAAGGAATGATATTACCTACCTCCCTACGCAATATATTTAGACTTCTGTGACACATAGCCGTAACTAAAATCAAAGTGTTATTATAAAATCCTAGCAATCATAATAAATAAAAGTACTGCAAACAGCTGAAAGAGAATTTAAAAAGTGCTGCAATTCTCTTATTTGTAAATTAAGCAGGACACTGCTGGTAGCAAATTTTATGTACAGTGTTGTGTAGGGTTTTTAAATGACCTTAAGTAGTCAGGGCATTTGCTCTGAGTGTGTTGTGCAAGTTGGAATAAATGGCGGAATGATCTGGGCTTTTAAAACTAGGCTGAATAAAATGTTACAAGATATCCCGCATGGGTGGGCTCACTCTGACAGGCAGATGCATTCAGGAACATAACGTGTCTTGTATGGTTCTGATTTATATGACTCTGTGAAGGTGCCTAAGGGCTGGTTTACACACAAGCCTGCACTGTTTTAATTAAACCTGTTTTTAGTCTAGCATTTCAATTCAGAATAAAAGTTACTGTCATCAAGACAGCTAAAAAATGTCAAGCTCTGCTTTACGCATCGCACTGTAGGTGTCTAAGTGAAGTGGTACAGCTCTGCAGGTACTGTACATATGGAAAACAGGTAGCCATATCCTGAATTCCTTCAGGAAAGGGTTTAACTCCTTCCACTGACTCCAGGGCATGAGGAGATCAAGTCCATAGTTTAGAAAACTTGAATGAGAGATACAGAGAAGATGATGTAGTATCTCCTCTCATTTGTGCAATTATTATCCCCTGTCTCTGATAGTTCTTTCAGCATTAATACCCAAATTGCCACTGCTGGGTGCAAATAAGAACTACAAATACAAATATTTTGGAAAAGATATGAAGAATAGCCTGGATAAAAAATGAGGTCTAATAATAACTCACTAAAATATTTGTAGAGAAAGTCAAGAAAAAGTGAGGAAAATAAATAAAAGAAAAATGAAAAGGTACAGATGAAGACTTCAGGAATATGTGGCTGTAGGTCCTTTTAATGGAATATAGAAGGGTTTATGACCATGTTTGTTGTCTGAGCCTTGAGTTTTAAGAGAAGTCAAAGGGAGTATGACAGGCAACTTAATGGGGGCTTTGCCACTAGTCTTTCAGAAAATCTTGCCTTAGATACCCAAGGGATAAAGTCTATTCTATTCATGTACATATATATTAACGTATATATGCACATAAACCACATGTGTATGTGCATACACGTACATACTTACATGCATACAAATATAAAATATATATTTAATAGGTTTATGTGCACAGTAATTGGGTACACATTTGCAGACATACCTTTCTCCTCTTTATATAAGTACAATCCTAAAGCAATGAGAGTTTTTAAAAAAAGAATTAAATAATAGTTAGACACCACTTGCCACTTGAACTTTAAGCACTGAGCTCTTAACGGAGGGATTCAACGGTCCCTCAGTCAGACCCTCTGACCCCCCACCCATTCAAACTCCTCTGAGTTTGTTTAGCTCTCTTAGAAGCTGCAGGCTTCCCTATTTTCCTCAGTGGTTTAAATTCTGCTTGCATGGATGCCCCAAGGCTCTGGATCTCAGTCTACCTAGGATTTGGAAATGAAGTTGCATCCTTGTGTCAGGTCTGGAAGACATGATCTGAACCACCCAGCTAGCAGGATGGTCTTCGCACAAATACAGAGCTCAGAGAGGTAGAAATAACTTTGAGACTGGAGCACTAACCTCAGAATCACTAGACTTGGATTCAATCTTCTGTTTCAGAGACTCAGTAGAGTCTTTTTTTCTATTGCCTCAATAGAAAAAAAGCCGTAGCAATAAATCCTGGAGGGCTTTTTCTGCTCCTGAACTGAGACCACAGCAGCAACCACATATAGGAGTGCTTGTGGTCAAAACCAAAGTCCATGTGCTGCATTCTTATTGTTCAGTGCCGAGCCCCTCTGTGCTGGCCTCAGGCTCTTCTGGACTCATTGTAGGCCTAGTATTTCAAGTATCTAAAATAAAGAAGTATTTCAAATATCTAAAACAGCAGTGGAGGACTGAACTTCATGCAGCTTCACCTGTGTCACTGCTGAGGTCTTAACCAGGAGGGCTAAGAGTAGGAAGAAACAAATTTAGGAGAACATAGGAGAATCCAAAGCTAAACTGTAAGTAAACAGACAGAGTGTTGGACAGAAACAAAGAGGTAAATCTGTTGGCATTTATATAATGAAGAGCTAAATCTGTTAGCACACATAATAGTATTTGTGTATAAGAGCAACAGGACTAGGAAGAGAACAGAAAGAGTGTATAAGTTTTTAGCCGAATGGGTAGGTCTCTTGATTGTGGGGATTCAGTTACAGGTCATTTACAGTTCTTCTTCCTCATGAATAATAAAAAAAAAAAAAAAAAAGAAGTAGAAAATATCTGCAGGGGCTATCAGTGGTAGTCAAAGGTCTGGCCCAACTATTTTGTAGAAGGAAATACTGCAGTCTGGGGAGGAAGTGACTTGGCAAAAGGGCATAGGAAAAAGTGAATTCTGTGGAAAAAGTGAATATACAATAATTATTTAGTGTAACATCCAGTGAAGTTACCTGGGAAACTTATAACAAACAAATTCAGTATTTTCACATCATTAAATTATGGAACTCATTGTCCATAACTGATATCTCATTGATACTGGGAGAGTACAGAGTTAAACACTAATGGGCAGGGGGCAGATTTGTGGGGGAAATCTTTCTTGCAGCCTACTCAAGCTGTAACAGAATGTCTATTAAACATAAGGATCTGATATAACCTGTGGCTGAGGAAGACCCTAAGCTGCTGACAGAGGGAAACAGAGAAGGTTTGTTATTGATGTGCCTTTTCTTTTTTTCCTAATGTCTTCCTTGATGCCTCTGCTATTGGTTGCTGTCAGAAACAAGAACTAGGTTAAACATGCCTTTGGTCTAACTCAGTGATGCTCTTCTCATGTTCCTGTAAAAGAAATCATAGATAATCCTGTGCACTGTTACTTTTAAAGCTGGAAAGGGAATATTTCACATATTTTTCCTGTTGCCTCGAGAGCTCAGCATACTGCCGCCATGCATGAAGTGTGCCAATAATCCCATTTAACTCTCCTTATTCCACAGAGGATTCAAATTCAAGATAACAGCTCCAGGCACTTAAAATATCATATAGGAAGGCCAAATAAAGGACAGTGATCACAGAAAACCCCTTCTAAGCCTCTTGGGCTTGATTGAAAAGTTCCTGCTTATGTCCCAGAATGTCACTGGTATTTTAGAGCAAACTCCCTTGGTGCCTACCTCTTATGATGGAGGTCCAACAGTTATAATTGCATTAAATGATGGGACACAGGCAGTTTAAGTCTGAGTGCCACAAGAGGAAGTCTGTTCCTTTTTCTTCCTCCTCCTATCATGGGCACACGGACACATGACTTCCCTGTGCAAACACAGGCACTTCTGTGGCTGCACAGTCCGCTCAATCAGCAGGATGATAACCATATGGCTACCTGCATACTAATGAGCAGAAATGTGGGGCACAGGCTGAAAGCAGTATTTTGAGAGCAATGAGACTTTATATTGTCTTAGACCACTTGTGGAAGCATACACATCCTCTCTGATAAGATCTAATTACTAAGTTTGCTTGGTCCAAGATGAAGTTGTTTGGATAACACTGACCTCAGTTAAGAACTTGTGAAATTTATTGTATAAATGATCATTAACTCCACCAAATGTGGAGCATTTGGTCAGGAATTAGAAGACCAAGGATTTAAATTAATGTTAACATTATTCAGATTAAAACTGGGGATTGTACTGCTGAGAAGGATATCCTTGCTATAATTCAGACATACTCTTAAGAGGATCCCCTACATCCTTCCTCTTTAAAGCAGGAGAGAAAAATTGACAGGGTCAGAAGAGGTGGGACAGAGTATATTTGCAGCTTAGGCCTTAGATGCCTCATCAGCAGAAGGAAAAGCTTCTTTCTTTTTCTTGGATGACTTTTTCCCTTCAGTGCTGATGTAGGGTAGGATGTACACACAGCATCCTGTAACTGCATCCGGATACACAGTTGTCCTAACTCCCAGGTACAGAATTGGGCTCTTCTGTTGTTCTTCCAGTGAGGACCATGAATTCCACATGCCTGGCTGTACAAAAATTCAGCTTGAACAGATGTGGAGGCATCTTTCCACCCAGGTGAGCCTACAGATGGCCATTTGTGTACCCTCCAGTACTTCTTGGAGGTGTAAATTCAAAACCTGTTAGTCTTAGGAAGACACTGAACTCAGGTTTATCATTTCCTGGATAAGATGTCATGCAGAAGAGAGCTGTTGCAGAGGCCTACTCCTCAGGGGAAATCCAAAAGCTTAACCTAGTATCAGGTTTCTGTCTCCGAATTGCACATTGACAGCTGTGTCTGATATAAGTGCTCTAACCTTAGCAAGGGACAATATTTCAGATGCACTGTCCCCTTTGTCTTTGCTGCGGCAGGCTGCAGTGTAGGAGCAAAGTCACCTAGTTTTACTCAAAGGGAATCTCAGCACCTGATGCATTTGAGTGGAACGAGGCACCCTGGTGAGTGCCGCAGCCAAGCCTCGCACTGCGAAACTGCCTGAGCCGAATGTGCACAGAGGCGGTCTGCCAACACCAGCTGGATGCTCACACAGGAGGAGGGGAAAACTTTTAATTAACCAGATTCCAGTTACTGTAACACAAATCCAGATTGTAATTGGGGCTTCAGTGTTTCCCCTTGAGTGCTGAAGGCTACAGACTGCTTAGGAAAGCCCTGTGACGGTCACTCACATAGAAAGAAGACATTGGCTGTATTACTACAATGGGGCAAGCCTTCCCATTAATTGAATGGGCCTGTGATTAAGCTTCCAAAGAAATTTACTTGCATGTGAGGCTACCCATTTGCCCAGAAAATAGGCATAAAGGCAAAGAAGCTTGAAAAGAGTACTGTATTTCTATGTTAGGAATAAAGCCAAGTTCAGCAGTGTAGTGATGATATTCCTGTAACTCACTTAGAAGAATTTAAAAAAAAAAGGATGTCTATTTTGTGAATATTTATATATATTTTTTTAAATAATGATATTTAAAACAGTAAGAAAAGAAGTGGTGGGAGGACACATATATCTCATCCTTTTCCTTGGGTGAAATTCACAAGCTTCAAATACTATCATCAAAGATAAAAGGCTTGTTGTGTTGCCAACTTTACAGTTGCTTTTCAAGCCTGTCAGTCATGCTATGGCATCAGCCATTGTTCTTCTGGAGGCCTCCTTCTTCTCTGACTTGATGGGAAAAAATCTGTCATCTTTTAAATTATATTCCCCTCCCAAAATTAAAAGGAGGGCAAGAATTGGCAGATCCCTCTTTAGGCAAGAGAAACCATGTATTATTTACATACTTCTTTTAACCCCGCCACTGTTAAATCTGATTGCAGAAAAACCCAAGCTGCCATTCACTGTAAAAAAAAAAAAAGTAACATTGAAACCTTTGCTTTGTATTGAATTAAAATATTGGAAATGCAAAGCTCTACCTTGATGTTGGGATCAAGGGAGATGCATTTGTGTTGTTGCGGCAGTCATAAGACAGAACCCATTATTTCAAAGTAATTGGCTGCCTGCTGTCACAAGTCCTGAGGAAAGTTTGGCATGTTTGTTCAGAGCTGCATTGTCTTCTGTATTTATTTAGAATAAGCTGCTGCTGATAGCTGGACCTGTTAAGTCAGCAGTGACCGTCTACCCACAGTCCAGCTACTGAGTTCTGAGCATGTTCACGTGCACTTGCTTATAGTGTGCAACGTATTTTTTTGGTTTTGCTCCTTTAAACTGCTTTGGTTGGAAAAACTCCTCTGCAAACGTGGAGCAAACTGAATTAGAAAAGATTTCCACTTCAATCTTTACAACAGAGACTTCTGAAATCCTTGCTTAGAAGTGTTTTGGAGAAAAGATGTGGCCTCAAAGCAGCTCAAATGCTTCGTCCCAGTCTAGAAGCTCAGAAATAATTCTCACACACCATCTGTCAGGGAAAAGTATCAGACGTAGAGACATTGACCAATTGTTTCCCACTTAAGTATCACTCAATGGATATTTGCCCCATTCTCATCTTGAGAGCTCAGAAACTGCTTTGCCCCAGTATGAAATGTGCATCTATCCAAGATGTAACTTTCAAGCACAGCTATTGATAGCTGAACAAAACCCACCAAAAACCACAGCAAGCCAGTTGGATAGCTCCAGTAAAGCTTCATATGATGAACAATACAGACTAAAGCTAAAGTTTTTCATGAAATCACAAAGCAATTATAATCCAAAGGAGCTTGAAGAGATATGATATGAAATACTGGCATTCCCCTGGGATAAAACAGTCCTGCAGGGCCCTTCCTGTCTCATGAGTCTGTACTGAATTGAAGGAGGAAAATAGGACATATCAGCTGATAAAACAGATAAAGAAATTATAAATTCTTAGTATTATGGACCAACCTGCCTCCTGCTGTAAATGTGTTTCTCATATTGAAGGGAGACATTCTGCCCTCATCTCTATTCTGAATCACTGTGGATTTTTGAAATTTAGCCTGAAAGTAAAATGAAAACCAAAGGCTAAGTCTGAAGTTATTAGCATCCTACTAGTATTCAGTATTTCATGGTGAGACAAGGAAAATATTAGCATTATTGTTTTTTTGTACATACACAGTTAACTTTTTTTTTTTCTTTCATATTATGAAAAGAGTTTCTGAATTTTGAGTTCTAGAAATTCAGGAAAAATATATTTATCTAACTTCTGCATATGACAAAGTTTCCCTCATCAACCAGCTACTCTATACCTTTTTCTAACTTAAGATATCTAAAAATAAAAAGCGTAACTCCGGGCTTGTAATCTGGATACTTCCTCTATTTAACGGAGACAAGTAGATATCTCCAAAATATGACACATTTCAGCCTATGCTAAGTAACATGGCTGGGTGAGTCATTGCCTGTAATGCCCATTCCAGTACAGCTACTTTCTAGGAACTGAATAGAGACCACTAGGCACTGAAGGCTGCCCAGCAGACATAATAATTTTGGTTCCAAATTCACGTCACCACTATGAACCTGGTCTAAATCCAATTAGTGACCTGCTATAGAGGTGAAAGCCTGAACAGCCCATTGGTATTTCCCTGAATTATTTGGTCTCCCAAAGCAATTTTGTTTAGTTGAAGCCTGTTCTTCCAAACTACTGATTTATATTTTAGCTGAGTACAAACACGATTTTGATCATTAAATGTAATAACAGTATTTGTTCTTATAGGGTAAAATCAGCTCAATCCATATCCAGTAAAGTTGCCTGAGTAATTGAAATAGAAACTCACTACTCCATCCCTTCAGGCATGTAACAATAACAGCTAATAGTAAAAGATGATGTATCTCATCCCTTAGAGACACTGGAGTAATTTGTAGGCCAACAAAAAGATCTTCTGTAGCAGCTATTCAAAGAAGGCTAGATGTTTTCTCTCTATTTGTATCTCTCGATTTACACTTTGGATAGTATTACTAATCTCTGTTCTAGGGGTAGCTTTGAACAGGGTATCTGTAACTAGAAAAATTACACACACATGCTCACAGGTTCTCACTTGTGCCCATACTCACTCACATACTTTTCTCTATTTTTGTGATAATAATTTGAACTCATAGAACAGAACATGCCAGAGCAAGGAATTTTTTTTAAAATGCCTGAATGTCAAGGTATCACATCACTTTTTTGTTTTTGCCATAGTAAATGTATCAAAGCAAATGTGCTTGTGCTCAAAAATTAAAAAAATATCACAAGTCTGATAACTGCTGATGCCAGAGCCTAACTGCTCCTTCCATGGTGAAAATAATGGAACCTGTATTAAGAGAAATTAATCCCTAGCTATCTAGAGGGTAACAGCCCCCTCTATATAAGAATAAGCTTTGTTGGACACATCTGAAAGGTGGGACACAGCTTGCCTGTTTCCAGCACTGATCGACATGGACTCTTTGGGTGATTATTCCATTCGTGCTTCAGTATGTTTCCAAAGAGTACTGTGTACTCACAGTGCAGAGGTAGATGACTCTGAAGGTTTCAGGGGCAAAACAGTTCTAGCAAACCAAGTTGCCTGCTCCTGGGAAAGCAGTTGTCTTCCTCAAGAGGTCTTAACTGGCATCTATGTCTCTCCAGAGAATATAGAAACTTCCTATAGAAAAAGTGCTTCACCTGGAAAATTAAATGTGGGTAAAAGGAGGCATCCAAGTCAGCTGGATTAGATAACTTTAAAAATCAAAATACTAGGTGAGTTCTTGACTTGCTCTAGACCCTTGACTAGTCTATGGATCCATACCAGGAAAAGAATTTCATTTTGCCCCATGAGATTGTGGAAGCTTTTGGGAGAATCCTGTTCTAATTCAGAGATGTGCACCATCTATCACTTGGTTCATCATAACCCATGCTCTTATCTAATAGCTTAATTAATTTTCTAAGAGACTACCCAGACAGCTTGTTTCCACAGTAGTTTGTTATGCCAGGATGGGAAGGGACATATGCTCTGGCTGCATGTGGACAGAGGAATAAAAATGATTCTGAGAGTGCAGGTGTATAGCCAAGAAAAAGATAAAATGGAATAAAGAGTGATTTGTTTGCGGAAAAATAAAAAAAACAAACATGCAGTCAATGACTCCAGATGTCTAACTTAGGTGTGAATGAATGCAAAAATTTGGATAACTTTGAAAAAACTTGAAAATACAGAGATGGAGTTTTCTTTTTCGGTGGCATGTGAAAATACAGGACTATGGCATGGAGGGGGCAGTCTCTCTGCGTGAATTTCGTGTCACCTAATTCTAGGGGCTGGGTACTGCTCCAGATAAAGCCACTTAAAATTAAGTTTATAAGTATGCCTTCCACATGCAGGTGAATGCCTGAGATTTGTTATAGGCAATGAAGATTTCTTCTTCTAATCAACTGCCCCTGTGCAGGTGTCTCCTACCACTTGAGAAGCCTAAGTTATTATTCTTGGTCTCCATCTCCTCTCCAACAGGCAATGGATTTTCCACATGTTCTCTGTCTCATTTGCTATCCCCATTTGAGAATCTCAGATATCTTAGAGCATCTCAAACTGCCACAGATGATGGATTAATAGAGATAACTGAATCCTACTCAAAAGTATTTAATACTGGTGGAACCAAGTGTACTGAAGCAATTGGCAGGACAGTCTGCATGAAGGAGTCCATCTACCACCCTATAACTACAAGAGAAAGATGAAGTGGTAAAAGGAGCAATGAAACAATTTAGAAAGAAAGAATTTTGACAAAACTTTCTGAAGAGGGAATGCTATTAGGATTATGAAACAATCTTGCTAGGGAAATTACATCAGCACCTGGCACTTTAAAAATTTGATAGCATAAGGCAATAACAAAAGTGATTTTCAACTCATTTGAATTGTAGATACTCACTTTCCATAAAGGCCTTCTGCTCCCCCCCTCTGATAACTGTATTTGTCCAAATTATTTATTGCAAATGAAATACGAGATGAATTCAACTATTTTCCCCTCTTTATAAATCATTTTCAAGCTTATCTTAATTTGTATGGAAGTATTCATTGCACATAAGTATTTGCCAACTAGTTTATGAGGACAAATTACAGATGACAACTTGTTCGTGAACACTTATTTCAACTCTTTATTACTCCTGAGTTGTGATTAGTCATCCATATCACATGGTATTGAACTGACTGTTACTTTTTAATCAAGAAAACAATGATTAATGATGGCAATTAACTGATAATGAGAAACAGGAATAACGGGAAGTTCAGGACTCACAAACATTTTTAAGTAAACCAACAAGCATTCGAAGACACACAGGCAACCAATACCAGTTTCCTGTGAGTATGAACATGATAACTTAATATGTTAAGTTGATGAAACTTGCATCTCCTCCAGGTTTTATTCCTAAAAATTCATTCTGCCATTGATACATGCAAAAGTAATTTTGGGGTGGTACTGAAGTAGTTTGTTGATCCATTTGCTTGCTTTCCAGGTGAAGGATGTCAGTAACATTGTATTTTCTCCTGCAGCACTCTTAGATGTAGTCTTTTGAGGACATACTGGTAAGTCTGGTCCTGAACAACACGTGGTAGTCCCCAGTTTTGATCCTGGCTGGCGCTGTACCAAAATAATAAAAAAAAAACCCCAATAAACAAAAGAACCCCAACCAAAAAGACAAGAAGAAGCTGTGCGAGTTGCAGACAAATAACTGTTATTTTGAATTTACTTGGTTTAACTATCTACAGGGTCCAAGCCCTGGAAGAGTCTTATTCTGGGCTACAAGAAGCAGAAGGTGTCACTGCTGAAAGAGTGAGTGATGCTTCGTGGCTGTGACAGAAGCAGCTCTAAGCACTATTATTTGAGTACCACTGCACTAGCAAATATGTGGTAGAAATAAACTTGCCTTGGCAGCAAAATGGATGACAGTACTTAGAGTATCTTTTAACATCTCTTCTTCTTCTGATTTCAGAAAGAAACAACACATAAAACACTGAAATCTGTGATATTTCTAAAAATGATACCTCTCTTGATGACGGACAGCTTTCATCTTTTCTCAAATTAGTTGGGTGAAAGTGAAGCAGAATATCCATTTACAATCTCTACAAGAAAAAAACCCAAAACAAACAACAATGCCCAACATGCAGTAGTTAGAACAGATGAAATACTCCAAACACAGAAAATGAAGCCTAGTTGTAGAGTAGGTGTTTGTGAAGCATCTCTCTCTAAGACTATGAAGGGGTCGAGTACAATGGATCTCGAGCAGTGAGTCAGGTGAAGATGTGTTTGTAGCCACTCCTGATGTGCATGAAGGGCACACACCTGGCAGTGCTGTGCCTCAGCTCTGCCCACCTGACCAAACCAGTGCAATAGTGCTTGTGAGAGTGGCTGATGGCAGGAGCCTAGGGAAGTTTATAAGATTGGAACAAGTGTGTAACCGATATTCCTGAACAAATTAGGCTCCAATAGGTCAAAGTGCCAGGACTTCCTTCACTGAAGATGGGAGTGCTGGATTTAACAGCTCTTGGTAGGTTTTTTCCCAGGATTTTGCCTGTCAGTTGTTTAAGCTTGCTAAGCTTTAAGCATCTGTACTATCAAGTGACAGGGAGCTCCTCAGTTTACCTATGTATGGTGCAAAGGAATATATGTCCATGTATCCCCACTACTTCTTCACTGGCCCTGGCTCTCTGCCTTGAATTCCCTCAGACCTGCTTCATCACTGCAAGCCTGTCTGGTAGTTGCTGGGCTCTCAGATGACCCTTGCTTCCCCAGACCTGCTCTGCTTGGATACCAACAGAGTGCGTCCCTGCCAGTGAGGACACTGTCCCTCTGCCTGCCTTGCTGCCACCCTCCACTTCCACCTCCCCTCCTGCTCTGGAGCAGTCCTGGCTGTGCCCTGGCAGTGTCCTGCTCACCAAGGTGCAGCTCCCACTCCTGTTTTGGACCTCTTGTATGCCAGTTCCCCCGGATGCTCTTGAGTCTTGGAAAGAAGAGCGATCAATTAATTTCCCTTCATTTTCCTCGGATTTTACAAAATTAATTTTTCTTTGTACCTTAGTTTCTCCTTATAATAATTAGTAATAGAGTCCTTGCTTTCCTCTGTGAAGTCACTTATGATCTAAAGATGAAAAGGGTTATGTAGGAGCTGCCTAGGCCTAGACCTTGAAGTATGTCCTACTGAAACCAGTAGGAGCAGACACCTCTGTACCTGTGTGGAACTGGCTCCTACTATAGCTAAGTTAGGGGAGTTAATTTTCCATAGCTTCAGTAATCTAAATAATAGACATTTAATATAAATTAGTCAACTGAGATACACGAGTAGTTTCAGACCACTTTAAAATCCCCATGGTGTCCACAAAGCGAATCTAAATTAATTGCTTAGATGGCCAGACCTAACCGGTTGTTTTATGCTAGGTGTCAGAAAGTTAATGGCTAATTTACTTGCGTCTGGACTGATGGATCCAGTATTAGCCTTTGCTAATAAGTAAAGTCTTTGCTTATAAATCATTACAATAGCAATATTGTCCTGCTGCAGTCTTATAATGCTGCCAGTTTAGCATGTGCCTGAAAGGGCCCTTTGGGTAAAAACGGCTTAAAAGATTAGAGATAAGATGAAGGTGATGTAATTCAAGAAATCTTCTTCTACATCTAGTCCAGATAACAATTAATTCTGATTCTTCCCTAATTTACACCAAGTTAGAGAAAAGATGGCTTTGAATTGATAAAGATGATTTGTTCCTACTCTGCTGCACTTTAGTAATCTCAACTGTATTTCAACCTGCCATGATGGTACTGAATATAAGGCATATTTAGCTCTGTGTGAACCTGAGTTATCTTCTCGGAATATACTTTATTAAAGAGATGAATATTTTTACTGATATCTTTCTTTTCAGCAGGCTGAACCCTCTGGTCCAATCACAAAAGGATGTAATATTAAAGATTTAAATAAGGACGAGATAATATGACATTGAGATATCTCTTATTTGTCTTCTTTTGGTTTAGATTATTAACCCTGGTTCTGTTTCAAGGAATGATTACAAAATTAAAACAAAAGACCACAAACTCTATCCTTCAGGTTTATTTCTCAGATATATTAGTATCTTCTTATAGTTTCCATTCCTGGTATTTAAATCTTGAAACTATTGCACATGATAGCATACTGCCATAAAATCTACAAAATGTGCAGACAGGTGAGCAATGCAAATTATATTCAGGTTTTATAAGAATCTGTACCAGGGATAAAATCAGACAGAAGCTGTTCATCTCATAGGGAAAACAAAGGAGAAAATGAGCAGAAGTTTCCAAGGTATTGCAGAAGTTTATGCTTCCATTAAGACCAGCCATCTCACTGCTCACTGTGTTACGTTCCGGGAGCTTGAAGCAGCCTCCCCGCGGTTTCATTTGTTCGCAAAACATGCTAATGACAGTTTCATGATTAGAGCTAGCGAATATGAAATGTGCGGAATGAGACTGGGAGTAGACTCGAGAGGGCAACTAAAACCTGCGGTGTGTAACCCTGCATACTCACAGCCCTCTCCTCCCAGGGCTGGGTCTGCCTGGGGGAGTTGTCCTATTATTTTTTTCACAGGGAAGAGGGAAAAGCATCCTCGGGTCGCACCTGGGCTGCGGTTTTACCCGCTGGCTGCTGGACTGTCCCGCGGCGGGGGCGGGCACCGAGCCCCCGCCGAGGCCGGGCGGCCGCGCTCTCCAAAACAGAGCCCCGGGCTCCCTCTGTAGTTCAAGCAGGGAATTCTATATACCTCCAGGAGATGGTTCGTCCTGAAAAAAAACAAACAAGAGGGCGAGTCGTTTGTACGCGCGTGCATGTGGCAAACGGGACAACGGCCTGGGGACCAGGGCAGGGGGGTTTGGGGGCTTCCCCGCACCACCCGAGTGGGGAGGCATCAGGTCTGTCTTCTCCAGGGCTCTGATGGAGAGATCTACTGCAGGCACTAAAGTAGGCCTGCTAAGTCCTCAGCACAGGAAAGACATGTTGGGGCAAATCCAGAGGAGGGCCATGAAGATGATCAGAGG